>CM046662.1:732500-1232244 GCA_025594165.1 Tamias sibiricus | reverse complement strand
TCTTTGTATTCTTAATCACTGCCATTCTGACTGGTGTGAGGTAAAAACTTAGAGTAGTTTTGATTTGCATTTCTCTAATTGCCAGAGATGTTGGACATTTTTTCATGTATTGGTTGATTGATTGTATATCTTCTGAGAAGTGTCTGTTCAGTTCCTTGACCAATTTATTGATTGGGTTATGTGTTTTGTTGGTGTTAAGATTTTTGAGTTCTTTATATATTCTAGGGATTAGTGCCCTATCTGATGTGCATGTGGTAAAAATTTGTTCCAAATTAATAGGCTCTCTATTCACCTCACTGATTGTTTATTTTGCTGAGAAGAAGCTTTTTTGTTTGGATCTATCCCATTTATTGATTCTTGATATTAATTCTTGCACTATAGCAGTCTCATTAAGGAAGTTGATGCCTAATCCAACATGAGAAAGATTAGGGTTACTTTATCTTCAACTAGGCACAGTGTCTGTGGTCTAATTCGTAGGACCTTGATCCACTTTGAGTTGAGTTTTGTGCATGGTGAGAGATAGGGGTTTAATTTCATTTTGTTGCATATGGATTCCAGTTTTCCCAGCACCATTTGTTGAAGAAGCTATACATTTTGACACCTTTGTCTAATATAAGATAACTGAAATTATATGTGTTAGTTTCTGTGTCCTCTATTCTGTACCATTGGTCTACCAGCCTGTTTTGGTGCCAATACCATGCTGTTTTTGATACTATTGCTTTGTAGTATAGTTTAAGTCTTGGTATAGTGATGCCACCTGCTTCACTCTTCTTACTAAGGATGGCTTTAGATATTTTGGGTCTCTTATTTTCCCACATGAATTTCATGACTGCTGTATGCTACCTGGTACCGTAACCCGGGAGGAACACTCTCGGAGGCAGAGTTAAGCTTTTACTACTTTTACTTCTACTTTCTTAGAGAGAGAGGGAAAGAAAGATTTTAGCTTAGAGAAAGATTTCTTCTTGTCTTCTTAGCTTAGAGTCTTTAGAAAGATAGAGCTTAGCTTAGAGAAAGATTAGAGCTTCTTTCTTCTCTCTTCTGTCTTCTGTCTTCTTTCTTCTGTCTTCTTCAGGAGCCTCGGCCTAACTCTGACCAGTCATTTCTCTTCTGTCTTCTATCTGGTTTCTCTTCTGTAACCGCTCTGCCTACGTTCTGGCCGCTCTGATTCTTCTGACCGACCGAGTGACTGCCCGGCTAACTGAATTCTCCGTTCTCCTAACTCGGACCGCTTTCACCCGGTTATATACCTTCAGGTTTGCGGGTGCCTACAGGTGCGTCACATACATATCAGGTGGAACTTATGGCTTCCAGCTAGCTACAACAGCCCTTCCTAATTAGGGCTCCTTCAACTGCTTTTTCTATTTCTATGAGGAATGTCATTGGGATTTTGATTGGAATTGCATTAAATCTGAGTAGTGCTTTTGGTAGTATGGTCATTTTGACAATATTAATTCTGCCTGTCCAAGAACAAGGTAGATCTTTCCATTTTCTAAGGTCTTCTTTAACTTCTTTCTTTAGTGTTCTGTAGCTTTCATCGTAAAGGTCTTTCACCTCTTTCATTAAGTTGATTCCCAAGTATTTTATTTTAGTTTTTGATGCTATTATAAATGGGGTAGCTTTCCGTATTTCTGTTTCAGAGGATTTGTCACTGATATACAGAAATGCCTTTGATTTATAGATGTTGATTTTGTATCCTGATACTTTGCTGAATTCATTTAATAGTCTAGAAATTTTCTGGTGGAATTTTTTGGGTCTTCTAGGTGCAGAATCATATTGTCAACAAATAGTGCTAATTTGAGTTCTACTTTACCTATCTGTATCCCTTTAATTTCTTTCATCTGACTAATTGCTCTGGCTAGGGTTTCAAGAACTATGTTACATACTCGTGGTGAAAGAGGGCGTCTCTGTCTTGTTCCAGTTTTTATAGGGAATGCTTTCAATTTTTCTCCATTTAGAATGATGCTGGCCTGGGGCTTAGCATAGATGGCCTTTACAATGTTGAGATACGTTCCTGTTTTCCCTAGTTTTTCTAGTGTTTTGAACATGAAAGGGGTGGTATATTTTGTTAAATCTTTTTTGCATCTATTTGAAATTATCATATGGTTCTTATGTTTAAGTTTATTGATGTGATGAATTACATTTACAATTTCCATATGTTGAACCATCCTTGCATCCCTGTGATGAATCCCACTTGATCATGGTGCACTATCTTTTTGATATGTTTTTGTATTAGATCTGCCAGAATTACTGAGAATTTTTGCAGCTATGTTCATTAGAGATATTGGCCTGAAGTTTTCTTTTCTTTCTTTTTTTTTTTTTTTTTTTTTTCTTTCTTTCTTTCTTTTTTTTTTTTTTTTGATGTGTCTTTGCCTGGTTTTGGAATCAGAGTGTTATTGGCCTCATAGAATGAGTTTGGAAGTGTTCCCTCTTTTTCTATTTTCTGAAATAAATTGAAGAGTATTGGTATCAGTTCTTCTTTAAAGGTCTTGTAGAACTCAGTTGTGTATCCTTCTCGTCCTGGGGTTTTCTTGGTTGGTAGGCTTCTGATGACATCTTCTATTGCATTGCTTGAAATTAATCTGTTTAAATTAATTTAAATTGCATTGCTTTAAATTAATCTGTATATCATCCTGATTCAATTTGGGCAAATCATACGACTCTAGAAATTTGTCTATGCCTTTAATGTTTTGTATTTTATTGGAGTACAAGTTTTGAAACTAATTTTGAATTATCTCCTATATTTCCGTAGTGTCTGTTGTGATATCTCCTTTTTCATCATGTATGTTAGTAATTTGAGTTTTCTCTCTCCTTCTATTCTTTAGCCTGGCTAAGGGTCTGTGAATTTTATTTATTTTTTTCAAAGAACCAACTTTTTGTTTTGTCAATTTTTTCAATTGTTTCTTTTGTTTCAATTTCATTGATTTCAGTTCTGATTTTAATTATTTCCTGTCTTCTACTGCTTTTGGTGTTGGATTGTTCTTCTTTTTCTAGGGCTTTGAGATGTAATGTTAAACCATTTATTTGTTGACTTTTTCTCCTTTAAGGAATGAACTCCATGCAATGAACTTTCCTCTTAAAACTGCCCTCATAGTGTCCCAGAGATTTTGATATGTTTTATCTGTTCTCATTCACCTCTAAGCATTTTTTAATCTCCTCCTTGGTGTCTTCTGCAACCCATTGTTTATTCAGCAGCATATTATTTAGTCTCCAGGTGTTGGAGTAGCTTTTATTTCTTATTTTATCATTGATTTCTAATTTCATTCCATTATGGTCTGATAGAATGCAGGGTAGTATCTCTACTTTTTTATATTTGTTAAGAGTGGTTTTGTGGCATAATATATGGTTTATTTTAGAGAAGGATCCATGTGCTGCTGAGAAGAAAGTGTATTCACTCATTGAAGGATGAAATATTCTATATATGTCAGTTAAGTCTAAGTTATTGATTGTTCTATTGAGTTCTATAGTTTCTTTGTTCAGCTTTTGTTTGGAAGATCTATCCAGTGGTAAAAGAGGTGTATTAAAGTCACCCAAAATTATTGTGTTGTGGTCTATTTGACTCTTGTACTTGAGAAGGGTTTACTTGATGAATGTAGATGCTCCATTGTTTGGGACATATATATTTATTACTGTTAATTCTTGTTGGTGTATTGTTTCCTTGAGTAGCATGTAGTGTCCTTATTTATCCTTTTTGATTAACTTTAGCTTGAAGTCTACTTTATTTGATATGAGGATGGAAACCCCTGCTTGCTTCCACTTTGCATGTGAGTGGTCGGATTTCTCCCATGCTTTCACCTTCAGCCTGTGGAGGTCTTTTCCTCTGCGATGAGTCTCTTGGAGGCAGAATATTGTTCTGTCTTTTTTTCTTTTTTTAATCCAATCTGCTAGTCTATGTCTTTTGATTGGTAAGTTTAGACCATTGACATTCAGGGTTATTATTGAGACATAATTTGTATTCCCAGCCATTTTTGTTTATTTTTGGTATGTAACTTCACTTGTTTTCTCCTCTGATTAGTTTTTCCTTTAGTGTAATACCTCCCTCTGCTGATTTTCATCATTGTTTTTCATTTCCTCTTTGTGGAATATTTTGCTGAGGATAATCTGTAGTGCTGGCTTTGTAGTTGCAAATTCTTTTAACTTTTGTTTATCATGGTAGGTTAATCAAAGCTTAATTTTGCTGGATATAAGATTTTTTGGTTGGCATCCATTTTCTTTCAGAGTTTGGTATATGTTGTTCCATGATCTCCTGGCTTGGAGTGTCTGGGTTGAAAAATCTGCTGTGATATGGATTGGTCTCCCCTTCTATGTGATCTGATTCCTCTATTTGGCAGCCTTTAAGATTCTCTCCTTATTCTGTATGATAGGCATTTTCATTATAATGTGACTTGGTGTAGATCTGTTGTAATTTTGTACATTTGGTGTCCAGTAAGTTCTTGTATTTGACTTTCCAATTCATTCTTCATGTTTGGAAAATTTTCTGATATTATCTCTTTGAAGAGATTGTGCATTCCTTTGGTTTGAGACTCTGTACCTTCCTCTATTCCAGTTACTCTTATATTTGGTCTTTTGCTGCTGTCTCATAATTCTTGGATGTTCTCTTTATGGTTTCTTACTATATTCACTGTGTGATCAACTATACTTTCCAGATTGTATACTTTGTCTTCATTATCTGACGTTCTTTCTTCCAATTTTAGTCTGTTGGTGATGCTTTCTATTTCTAGTCTGTTGGTGATGCTTTCTATTTTGTTTTTTATTTGATTTATTGTTTCCTTCACGTCAAGAATTTCTGACTGTTTTTATTTTTTAGAGTCTCTATCTCCCTTTTGAAGTAATCTTTTGCTACCTATATTTTCTGTCTTATCTCTTGGTTGTAATGTTCAATTTTTGCCTATATTTGCTCATTTAGGCCATTCTTTAATACACAGATCATTTTAATTATTAACCTTCTGAACTCTTTCTCTGATATTTCATCAACTTTGCTGAGCATGGGTTCTGTTATTGTAGTATCCTGATTTGTTTGGGGCACTTTCCTCCCTTGTTGTTTCATGTTGTCTATATGTCTTCCTTTTTTGCATTATTGATCTGTGATATTACAGTTTCTACCTTATATTCTTGTAGTATCTGTGCAGATTGTCTGTACCTCACCTTGATGTTGGTCATCCAGATCCTGTAGGTGTCCCTTGATGTATGTTACTACAACTAAAGGTGGTGATGGCAATAGTGGAGGTCACTCAAAATAACAGTGGAGGTGCCCCAAGAGGGATGCAATGCCTTCCAGAGATGGGGCTGAAAGGGTGGGCCTTACACTGTCTTTGGAATGCCTTCTTTGAGATGCAGCTTCTTCTAGGCCCTGTCTTTTGTTCAAAAGGTAGGGGCTACTGTGTGGGGAAGGCGATGGCTATGTATGCAGTGACTCAAGATGGAAGTGGGTTAGGCTTGGGCTCCCAGGTGGGGATGGGGTGGTGAACTCTGTACCTACCCTGGGCCTGGGTCCCACATAGGTTGGTGTGGGCAAATTTGGGCCTAGCCTGAGCTCCCGTAGTGGTCTGCTGGTTGGAAAAGGCAGTCCTATGGCAGAGCCTGAGCTTGGTGGTGTCTGATGGTGGTGGGATGGACTGGGGCCCACTCTGAGCCTGGGTCCCATGCAGGTTGGCTGGGGCAGAACTCTTGTAAAGGAAAACTTTTTTAAAGGAAAAACAGTTACCCCAGGTGCTACAACAAAGGAAGCTATTTGCCTGGGAACATGCATTTGGTATTCTTAGGAGGTAATTGACTCCACACAGTGGCAGAGGCAGAAGCAGGGCTCATGAGAAAAAACCGGGCATGTGGTGAGTTGTGTGGACATGTTCTTGTGTGGTGAGACACAGCACACATATGTGCAGAAACACCTCCTGTTCAGTGATCACCACGTCCATGAAATGACCCAGGCCACAAAATAACACAGGACCCGGCCTCCAGAGCCCACTGGTCTCCTATGACCACCATACGCTCTTCAACGCAGAGAAACGCAACCTTAAAATTCATCAACTTTTATTTTGAGCCACTTTCAGATATGCAGAAAAGTGAGAGAATTAGAGCACTAGGTTTCCAATTTCCGTTGATTTCGACATTTTACACAACCACAAAATAACCACCAGAGCCGGCGCGCGGTGGCGCACGCCTGTAATCCCAGCACTTTGGGAGGCTGAGTCAGGAGGATCGCGAGTTCAAAGCCAGCCTCAGCAATGGCGAGGCACTTAGCAACTCAGTGAGACCCTGTCTCTAATAAAATACAAAAAAGGGCTGGGGATGTGGCCCAGTGGTCTAGTGCCGCTGAGTTCAATCCCCGGTACCAAAAAAAAAAAAAAAAAAAAAAAAAAAAAAAAAAAAAAAAAAAAACACCAGAGCCAGGAAGTTCACATTGTACTGGAGGTGATGCACTAAATGCCAGCAGTGGTTTTAGGACCCAGAGCCAATGGTGAGAAACATACGAGGGCCCCTCTGGGAAGGCTGGGTCAGCGCGATCTACAGCATCCAGACTGGGGGGAGACTGAGGAAAACGCTGGTCTGGGGACGCATCCTAGGCGACCTCACCAGGGGAGTGCTACCCGAGATTCCTTGGGCTCAAGGGATTTCTACCTCCTGCCCAAGAAAGTTCTGCATATTCAAAATCCCTGCAAGAGCCACAGACCTGGCCACATGCGCCCTCTAGTGCTAAGAAGACGCATCGCCCTCAAGTCAAGAAGCCCCTAGTCTGCACAAGGTTGAGACAGACACCCTTGAAGACAAGCAGAAGAAGGAGGCGCAGACAAGGAGAAGGAGGAGGCGGAGACCAGAATTAATGCAAAGTTCTGCAGTGAAGACCCAGACACGCACCCATAAAGATAAGAGCAGCCAGGCCTGGTGATGTAGGTTTGTGATCACAGCGATCAGGGAGGCTGAGGCAGGAGGATGCAAGTTCAAATTCAGCTGAGACACTGTCCCAAAATAAAATACAATGATAAAAATGACGGGGAATGTGGCTCAGTGGTAAACCACCGCAGGGTTCAGTCTCCTGGAGAGAGGGGGGGGGGAGAGAACATAGGGCACCAGGACCTGGCCAAAATGGAACTAGCAAGACCCTTGTGGCTGACCCTCATCAGATGGAGATGGGTGATGTTGTTTCAGAGCAAGAATTCACACTGGCTGTTTTGAGGAAACCCAGCAAGCTCCAAGATAATATAAAAAAAAAATTCAGACGTTTGTCTGAGTTTTTTTAACAAAGACATTGAAATGGTAATATGTCACTCAGAAATTCTGGATAGCTAACGGCAGTGAGCGAGCTCAGGAGCACTGCGGAGAGCCACACCAGCAGATTCCACCAGCCAGCAGGAGAATCAGTGGGGGCAAGAGGCTGGTTGAAATAACAGTAGAGGAGAGAATAGGCAAACATAAGTAAGGAGAAATAAAGAGAACACCCAGGGCAGTGCAGCATGGGAGGAGCCAGCCCGAGGGCTGACTGTGGTTCAGGGGAATGGGAAAGTGATGGGGTACAATGTCCAGTCACTGACATAACAGAAAACTGTACACCTGAAGGAAGAGTTGAACATAGGGTGTTGGGTCCACAGCCCAGTGGTGCCTGGATAGCGGGATGGCCTGCCAGGAGACCAGAGAAAGCACCCAGGGAAGGGGTGTGGGACACGGGCTTTATTGACAGGGGCTGTGGCAAGGGGCTGAGCAATGGCACCTCCATCTCTCATGTGCTTCCTCAAGCAGTGTCTCCTTCCCTTTGGGCAATCTGTCCGGGGGCGGCAGGCCAGATGAGGGTGTCCTTTCCACGTGTCCTCAGCTCTGCACAGGCACCACTGGCAGAGGGGCTTTGTAAGCTGCACTGTGGGAGCAGTGGCATCATCAGCATCAGCTTGCTTAGTTTGCTTTGTTCCTTGTGTGACCAGGTCCCCACGGGACAGCCATACTGGCATACCTGCAAAAGCCCACTTTCTGTAGATAGTGTTAGCTCTCCCCAGTCCCCGTGGGCACACAGGAAAGCCAGGGTCCTTCAAGATAACATCGATCCCAAGATGACCTCCCCACCTGGGTGCTCTCTTGGCTTGGCTAGGAACCCAGAGGGCCAGCTTAGGGTTACGGTGTTTTACTGTCCTCCCTTTCCTCAAGGGTGCCACACAGCACAGGAAGGTGAGAGACCAGCAAGATCATTTAGTCCACACACTACCTGTCCACACAGTGTGTTCACATTCTCAAAGCAAAGGACTAGGCTGGGAAGAAGATGGAGCAGAATGCAGTAGTGACCCCGACCCCTCCCCAGCACAGAAAAGAGCAGTGAGGAACAGCTGACCAGAGAGGTGGGTGACAGAACAGAGGCCCCAAGACCCAACATTAGACATTGTGAGGCCTGGGGGTAGGGGGGTTGAACTGGGGTTTCTGTAGCAGAAAACAAGGATGGAGTTCCCCAGCCCTCAACCTGGACCAGAGTGGGGAGGGTAAGAGAAAGAGTGAGGAGAAGCTGGTCACTCCCTCCCACTGCAGCTGGAGAAAGCAGGCCAAGGTAAGCGCCCCAGGATCAGGGGACACGGAAGGACATCAAGCAGTTCAACCCAATTGTGGACAGACAGTGGAGCTCTGCAGAACAGCCATGTCCTGGAGCCTGAAGCTGGCCCACTGCCCCAGGAGAACTTAAATCAACCTCATCTCCCACCTCAGGAGAGCAACTATCACACCAGAGGGAGCCCTGTGGCAGGATGGCTCAGGGATCCAACTATGACAAACTTGTAGAGGGTCACTGCAGCCCAAACTCACTGCAGCCCCCGCCCCCACATGGACAGGGGGAGTGGGGAGGAGCAGCCCCACCCAGAAAGTGCTGGCCTAACCCTCCGCACACAGCCAGGGAGCTGGGCAGAGAGGAGCTCGACACAGGGATTCACACTCACAGCGGCAGGCAAGGAGCTCAGATCCACCAGGAAGACAGCTTCCATCCTGAGTGTCAGAGAGGCATGTCACCTACCTCACTGCCACAACCAAGAGGGGGTTGGAAGCAGGTGGGACAGCTGTCTCAATCTCAGGCAGCACAGATAGATGGCACCTGTGACCTGTGGCAGCAGCCTGTGGGCGCTTGGACATGGGTAGGACGTGGTCCCTGTCCCAGTCAGTGCAGGGAAGCATGTTCATGACCTTGGGCAGTGGGAGCTACAGCCCAGTGAAATGGCTGGGTTTCTTTATCCAGAAGCAGGGACAGTACCGGGGGTTCTGTTGGTCAAGGAGAATGATTCTGCACCACAGACCACCCTTGGAGAAACCCCAACCACAGGTCCCTGCTTACAGACAGCCACCAGGCTCTATGCCAGTTGAAGAGGACCCTGTGGAGGGAGCAGGTGTGCAGTGGCCTGTGGCAGTCAGAGTGACAGCCAGAGCCCTGCATCCTGAGCTCCTGTGCACAGTTGCAACAGACAGCCCAGCACCCTCTAGCAGCCAGCTTCAGGCCCTGGGCTGACAAAGCAAACCCAGATGCTGGGAAGTCCAAAGCAATCAGGGTAGTGGCCCTTGTGCCTCAGCATCTCTGGGTATTAGCAGAGCTGAAGAGTGACAGACATCTTCTAAAGGTCTCAAACCCCAATGAAATCCAAACCAAGACTTGCCACAACCTGCGTAGCCAAACCCTACAACCTGGCAAATAGCAATGGGGATTAGAAAGACACACAAACGTTTAAAGAGAGAAAATGGGGGTCAGATGGGACACTGACCTTTAAGGAACAGTGACCCAGAGCTATCACAGCTCATTTATTATGTAGGGTCTCATAGTCAGGAATTTAAAACCATAGGGGCATTGTAAATTGTTCAAGACTTGTGAGTTATCAAGAGGCTACCTTGTGCACTAAGATGTTACAGAGCTAGAAACATTTTTGTAGCTGTCCTACAGTTGCACTGCCAGGATCATCCTGCTATTATCCTGTGCACCCAGGAAGCTCATTGTCCAGAGTTTCTGTAAAGCAGGAAGGCTTGAAGGTCACAGTGCTTGCAAGATATTGTGGTTGTCTTGTTATGCTCAGAAGTCTCTATCCCTCACAGTTGGTGTCTGAGCTCAAGGTCAAGACTGATATAGTTCTGTGCAAAGGCTCAGAACTTCCTCAGGCAGGGCATTACCATAGTTCCTGGGCAGTCTTGTACTGCACCTTTGTACAGAATGTTCCCAGGTAAAAGCAGCCATAGCTCTGAGGCAGTCAAAGGCCATGGTCCAAGTCACCACTCTCCACAAAGACTCAGTGAGAGTTTTCTTCACCTGGCATAGTTTACTATTAATGGCTCTAATGTCCACTTTGATCTTATAAATATCACTCTTCAGTTTGATTTGATAATTTTGACCCCAGTATTTGATTTGATTATATTTCTTTTAATTTCTGAACTATTACTTGGAATCATTTTTTTCCTAGCTCAGGTTTACACTTGCTCCTCTTACCCCTCTTTACTTTCTTACATTACCTGCTACTGCCTCAAATGCCCACATCTATTCTTTTCTTCTTTTTACTTTAGCATGAATTATTTTTCTGTATGCTTTTCTTTCTTTTTCCCAATTTTTTCTCTTCCCCCTTTCAGCCCTTGCATCATGTTATAACAATTTTACTTTATCTAATGACTTATTTTCCAACTTATTCCAGAACATTAGAACAAGTTCACATCTGGATTAGAGGAACTGTGAAGAACACTATCCAGGGTTCAAAAACAAGTTTTCGTTTTTCCAAAAGTTGACTGGAATGTGGCTTTGCCATAAAGTGTTTGTAGTAAATAGTGTTCAGTGTCTTCTCTCACCTTGGTGCTGACACTCAGGACAGCAGAGGACATACATTGTGTGAAAGTAGCAATATCAGGATATTTGCCCAGCCCAGTGCACTTAAGAGAGAGAAATTCACTAATCCCTTGAATAAAAGAAGAAGCATCTGGTTACCATGGTGCACACCTGTAATCCCAGCAGCTGGGGAGGCTGAGGTAGAGGGTCAGAAGTTTAAAGTTAGCTTCAGTAATTTAGGCTCTAAGTAACTAAGCAAGACCCTGTCTCAAAAATTAAAAAAAAAAAAATTTAAAGTTCTGGGGATGAGGCTTAGTGGTTAAGCACCCTTATCTTCAAACCTTGATACCAAAACCAAACCAAACATACAAAAGGTAGACATGCAAGGAGTATGAACAAGCAAAGAAAATATCCACCTGACACAGCTCACAACACATCAAAAACTGACGCCATTAACACCACAGTGGAGAATGTTGGAGAAAAAAATTATAAAGTTTATAGTTAAAATGTTCAACTAGCACTGGGCATGGTGGCACTCATCTGTAATCCTAGTGGCTCTGGAGGCTGAGGCAGGAGGACCATGAGTTCAAAGCCAGCCTCAGCAAAATCTAGGCCCTAAGCAGCTCTCTCTAAATAAAAAACAAAATAGGGCTGGGGATGTGGCTTAGTGGTTGAGTGCCCCTGAGTTCAATCCCAGTATTACTCCCCCCCCCCCAAATTATTCAACTAGCTAAAAGAGGATGTAAGAAATGAACTCATAGAGAAAGCACAGGAAGTGAAATATCATTTCAATAAAGAGAGATTCTGAAAAAGAACCAATGGAAATCTTGGAAATGACTCAACAAATCAAATGAAAAATTCAATGATAGCATCTCCAATAGATTAGACAACTATGAAGATAAATTCTCAGGTCTTGAAGTAAAACTACACAATCTTGAAAATTAAGTTGACAATAAAGATGTTAACAAACAATGACCAGAATAGTCAAGAAATCTGGGAAAACATCAGGAGACCAAATTTAAGAACTGTTGGTTCAGATGAAGGCTCTGAAATACTAACTAAAGGAATGCCTAACCTTTTCAATGAAATACTATTAGAAAAAATTTTCAAATCTTATGAATGAGATGGAAATCCAAATACAAGAGGTATATGGAACTCCAAATAGGCAAGATCAAAAAAGATTCACTCCAAGATGCTAATGCACAATATACAGAATAAGGATAGAATATTAAAAGCTGCAAGAGCTAGGCACAGGAACACACCTATAATCCCAGAGGCTCAGGAGGCTGAAGCAGGAGGATTGTGAGTTCAAAGATAATCTTAGCAAAAGTGAGGTGTTAAACAACTCAGTGAAATCCTGTTTCTAAATAAAATACAAAATGGGGCTGGGGATGTGGTTCAGTGGTCAAGTGTCCCTGAGTTCAATCCTCGGTACCAAGGGGAAAAAAAAAAAAAAAAAAAAAAAACAGCTGTGAGAGAAAAATGGTCAGTCACGTTTAGATGTAAACTAATTCAGATTTCAGTTGATTTCTCAACCCAAACCTTAAAAGCCAGGGGAGTTTTAAATAATATATACCAAGTCTTGGAAGAAAACAAATGCCAACCAAGGTTACTATGCCCAGAAAAATTGTCCTTGAGAATTGAAGATGCAGTAAAACCTTCCAAGCTAAGCAGAAACTAAAATACCTCACAACTACTAAGTCTGCACTATTAAAAATATGGCCAATGAAATAGTTAATGCAGCAGAGATGAAAAATTAAAATTAAAGCCAGCCTAGATATGCATTACACTGGAAGAATAGTCAACTAAAGGAGAATCAAGTCTGAATTAAACTTTAGAAATAAATTAAAATATCATAAAATAATCTATCCATAATAATATTGCATGTAAGTGATCTAAGCTCATCAATCAAAAGACAGAGATTAGAAGATTGGATTAAAAAAACAAGACTGGGGATGGAGATATAGTTTAGTTGGTAGAGTGATTCCCTTGCATGCACAAGCCCTGGGTACTATCCTTAGCACCACACACACACACACAAAAACAAATCCCAACCAACCATATGTTTTTTACAAAAAACTTGTGTTATAGGGAAGACATTCACAGGTTAAAAGTGAAAGGATGGGAAAAGATATACCTGCATGCAAATGGAAATTGAAAACAAGCAGGGGTAGCTACTCTCATATCAGACAAAGTAGACTTTAAGCAAAAATTAAGCAGAAGAGACAAAAAGACATACTGGTTAGGAAATCATCCAACAACATTTATAGAAATTGTAAATATTGATGCCCAAATCATAGTGCATCTATGTAAATGAAACCAAGTAGACCAAAATACTGCGTGATTTTGACACATCTCCTTCATCATTTGGTAGCTCATTCAGACATAAACTAAGTAAGACACTTCAGAACTAAAAAATACTATTAATCAAATGATTCTAATAGACATCTATAGAATATTTCATCCATTGACAACTGAATTCACTTTGTTCTCTGTGGCACATGGAATCTTCTCTGAAATAGATAATATTTTAGTGCACAAAGCAAGTGAATACAATACAAAAAATAGAGATAATTTCCTTCATTCTGTCAAATCATAATGAATGAAATAATGGAATGAAATAATGAATAATGGAATGAAATTTAAAAATCAATATCAAGATAAAAATAAAACTATTCTAATACTTGAAGAATAAATAATACTCTTTTGAATGAGGAAATGATCACAGAAGAAACCAAATAAAAAATTCTAGAAACAAATGTAAACAGAGATACTACATGCGAAAATCTCTGGGACAGTATGAAGGAGGATCAAAAAGTAAAGTATATAACACTGAGTTCCCCATTAAAAAACTAGAAAGACCCCAAATCATCTAATTTAAAACTCAAGGCCCAGAAGAAGAAGAAGAAGATGACGATGACGACTAAACTAAAAACAGAATCAGTAGAAGATGTGAAAAAAAAAATTAGAGGTGAAATTAATTAAACTGAGAATAACAAATAATGCAAAGGAATGTCATTGAGATTTTGATTGGCATTGCATTACATCTGTATAGTGCTTTTGGTAGTATGGTCATTTTGACAGTATTAGTTCTGCCTATCCAAGAACAGGGTAGGTCTTTCCATCTTCTATGTTCTTCCAAAATTTCTTTCTTTAGTGTTCTGTAGTTTTCATTATAGAGGCCTTTCACGTCTTTGGTTAAGTTGATTCCCAAGTATTTCTTTCTTTCTTTCTTTTTTTTTTTATGCTACTGTAAATGGGGTAGTTTTCCTCATTTCCCTTTCAGAGGATTTGTCACTGGATGGAGTTAGAGTATATAATGCTAAGTGAAGTTAGCCAATCCCAAAAAGCTAAATGCCAAATGTTTTCTCTGATATAAGGAGGCCAATTCGCAGTCGGGTTGAAATGGGGAGCATAGGAGGATTAGAGGAACACTAGAATGGCCAATGGGGAGGAAGGGGAAGGGAGGGGGGAAAAGGGCGAAGAAATAAAAAAGATGGTAGAATGAGATAGATATCATTACACTAAGTGCATGTATGAAGTCACGAATGGTGTGAATATACTTTGTATACAACCAGAGATATGTAAAAATGTGCTCTACAAGTATAATATGAAATCTAATACATTCTGCTGTAATTTCGAACAACTTAGAGTAAAAAATAAAAAATAAATAAATAAGTACAATAAACCTAGAGGAAAAAGTTTTCCCCAATAAAATAATAATAATAATAATAATAATAATAATAATAATGCAAAGGATCAAAGGAACAAAGAGTTTGTTCTTTGAAAGGATAAAAACATTGATAAGCCTTTAGCCAAACTGACCAGAAGAAACAGGGAGAAGGTATAAATGTCAAAAGATTCACATTCATTTATCTGCTTCTCCACAGCAATGTGTACTTTGCCATATGAAAATGTATTATCTCCAATTTCTCTACTCTCTACCTGGCATCTCCTGGGAGCCTTCTCCCAATTAGCTTCTCTTTATGGCTTGGCTTTCCAGGGCATAGAACATAAGATTAATTGTTGGAGTAAGAATTCCATTAACAGGGAGTGAAATATCCAAAAAGATGGAAATAATTCTTGGGAGACATAAGGTGCATGAAATTCACTGTCCAAAAACACCAGAGAAGAAAGAGCCAACCATTAAAATACCAGATTTCAGAGGGGACAAGATGACAATGGGGTGAGAGCCATGGAGCACTAAAAATCACCAAAATCGAGATCAGATCCTGTGCTGGAGACACTGTAGCAGGAGCTGTCCACGGAGCCTGTGCTGGAAACACTGGGAAAAAAGCTGTCCATCGAGCCAGTACTGGAGACACTGTGAAAAAGGAGCTGTCCATGGAGCCTGTGCTGGAGACACTGTGGAGGAGGAGCTGTCCACGGAGCCTATGCTGGAGACATTGTGGAGAAAAAGCTGTCCATGGAGCCTGTGCTGGAGACACTGTGGAGGAGGAGCTGTCCATGGAGCCTGTGCTGGAGACACTGTGGAGGAGGAGCTGTCCATGGAGCCTGTGCTGAAGACACTGGGGGAACTATGCTAGAGACACTGTGAAAAAGGAGCTGTCCATAGAGCCTGTGCTGGAGACACTGGGGGAGGAGGAGCTGTCCATGGAGCCTGTCCTGGAGACATTGTGGAGGAAGAGCTGTCCATGGAGCCTGTGCTGGAGACACTGTGGAGGAGGAGCTGTCCATGGAGCCTGTGCTGGAGACACTGTGGAGGAGGAGCTGTCCATGGAGTCTGTGTTGGAGACACTGGGGTAGGAGCTGTCCATGGAGCCTGTGCTGGAGACACTGTGGAGGAGGAGCTGTCCATGAAGCCTGTGCTGGAGACACTGGAGGAGGACCTGTCCATGGAGCCTGTGCTGGAGACACTGGGGGAGGAGCTGTCCATGAAGCCTGTGCTGGAGACACTGTGGAGGAGGAGCTGTCCATGGAGCCTGTGCTGGAGACACTGTGGAGAGGAGCTGTCCATGAAGCCTGTGCTGGAGACACTGTGGAGAAGGAGCTGTCCATGGAGCCTGTGCTGGAGACACTGTGGAGAAGGAGCTGTCCATGGAGCCTGTGCTGGAGACACTGTGGAGGAGGAGCTGTCCACGGAGCTTGTGCTGAAGACACTGGAGGAGGAGCTGTCCACGGAGCCTGTGCTGAAGACACTGGAGGAGGAGCTGTCCATGGAGCCTCTGCTGGATACACTGGAGGAGGAGCTGTCCATGGAGCCTGTGCTGAAGACACTGTGGAGAAGGAGCTGTCCATGGAGCCTGTGCTGGAGACACTGTGGAGAAGGCCTGTCCATGGAGCCTGTGCTGGAGACACTGTGGAGAGGAGGAGCTGTCCACGGAGCCTGTGCTGAAGACACTGGAGGAGGAGCTGTCCACGGAGCCTGTGCTGAAGACACTGGAGGAGGAGCTGTCCATGGAGCCTCTGCTGGATACACTGGAGGAGGAGCTGTCCATGGAGCCTGTGCTGAAGACACTGTGGAGAAGGAGCTGTCCATGGAGCCTGTGCTGGAGACACTGTGGAGAAGGCCTGTCCATGGAGCCTGTGCTGGAGACAGTGGAGCAGGAGCTGTCCATGGATCCTGTGCTGGATACACTGGGGGAGGAGCTGTCTATGAAGCCTGTGCTAGTGATACTGGAAGAGGTGTCCTTGACTGTTAAATTGCGTGAAAACATATAGGCCAAACAAAGAAGCTGTTGAGTCCCACATCACATTTTAACAGCTGGTTCACATAAGCATGCCAAGTTATACTGAGCCCACATATTATCTCCAACTGGATGAACTCTCACCATCACCTACCGTCACAGCTGTCCAATAACCCCCACCTCACTGTTCAATGTATCCTTTGAGAGTATCTCTGATACCAGATACCACGACTGACAAATCCCTTGCTGATATCCACCTTCCAAATACATACTTCTAGATCAACTATCTTAGGTTGAACATAAGAATGGAGTAATGGGGCGTTTCCCATGCTGTGCCTGGCTGTCCTCAGTTAACACGGTATCCTCTGGGTTTATTTACATTGCTGGAAATGACAGGATTTCATTATTTTTTGTGGATTAACTGTATTCCATTGTGTGTGATACCTGTCATCTATCTATATACCACCTCTCTTTCTCTCTCTCTCTCTATATATGTGTGTGTGTGTGTGTGTGTGTGTGTGTGTATGTGTGTGTGTATCTCCATACCTGTCACCTCTCTATTCATCTGCCTGTACCTATATCTGTCATCTATCTGTACCTATATCTGTCATGTCTGTAGACCATCCACCTATATATAAACCTACATGTATATCCACATCTGTCGTTTATCTTTCAATTCCATATCTATCATCTACCCACACATCTGTATCTGTAATCTGTCTGTCTTCTGCCACATTCTCTTTACCCATACGTTGACGGGCAACCAGCTTGATCACCTTTCTTGGCTGTTGTGAACTGTGCTGTGACAGTCAAGGGACAGTGGACGTGTCTCCCACCTTCTGCTTCTCCTGTGGATGTGCACCAGTGGTTAGATCCTGACATCCCACAGGGCATTTCCGGTTTCTGGAGGACTCCACACTTTTTTTCCATAATGCCTGTATTAATTGACCTTCCCACCAACAGTGGACCAAGGTCCCCTGTCCTCACATTCCTGATGACCCTTGCTCTCCTGTCTTTCTTGACAAGGAGTGAGGGGAGGCTTTCTTGTGATTTTCACTTGTGTCTCTCCAAGAGTTTGCAATCCTGAGTGTTGCACCCCAAGATGGAAATTAAGAATGGAAAAGGAAGTCACAAAGTAAGTCTGTTTCTCAGGCCCGATTCTGTGTCCTGTGTCCTTCACCCTACCCTTAGGTATTGATGCCCCGTTCTGCACAGTGCCCCGAGACAAAGCCTCTGCAGCCACACACTGGGGAAAGCCCTTTCACTGGGAAACTAACCCCCACCCCTCACCGCTCACCCTGTCTGGTTGTTGTGCTGTAAGTGTCAGCGTGATCCAATTCACACCTTAGAGAAGTGGCAATGTTTGTGAGCACAGAGCCAGCCACAATCTTCTGAAGCACACAGTCCTAATAAAAGCCACTTCAGAGCTGTAGCAGGTGGCCAAGAGCATTGGAGGGAGACGCGTGGTTTTCAGAGGCAAGACTGCTTCTCTAGAAGTTCTGTGTCCTATGCAAAACACTGGGTCAGAACTTAAGACTGGCAGGCTGCTCCCACAGAGGGGTAGTTTTGACCCTGGATCTGTAGACACTGCAGTGTAACCCCAGGGCATGCTGGAGCACCATGTAAGGCGTGGATGGAGATGCCTGGGCACCCACGCCCAGCGCTGTCCTATCTGAGCACATTCCTGAGTTCTGGCTGCAGAACAGAATGGTGGTATCCAAGATCACATGGGGCTGTGATGACTGGCCGTGATTTACCTATAACCAGCACTGCTGAGGTACAGGAGGAGTCCTCCCGGCTCCACTACTAGTAGTTCCAGTTTGGGTTAACACATTTCATAACATTTTCATGTGCAGAAGGAATATAAATAACATGTCTTACCACAACGACCTATATAAACCTTCATTATGCAATGAGGAAACCATGGCTTTTATGAACAGCGTCTAAGAATAGTATCTAAACTCTGTCTACAAAGAGCATCTGAATCTACCTATAATAACAGTTCAGGCTTAATTATAGTTGAAATTAAATGTAAATATTTATTCTTTCCCTTCCACATAGGAATGTGCATTATTTTATATATACTTATCCAATAATTCAAAGTTAACTATAAGGTTGCCTTTTCTAAAAGTAACCCATATTTAGGGTTCTGCCTTGAACCAGGAAGGATTTGCTGGAGTCCATGTTGGGACACGGCCTCAGAAAAAGACTGCCTTTTAGTTGCATTAGGAGGGACACCCCCCTGACTACCATCCCATCTGCAGAAATTCTTGAAGCCTCAAGTTTTGGGTGCAGATCTCAGTTCAGGAGAATCCTCCAGGATCTCGGGACTCTGTGCCTGCCAGTGACCACAAGGGAGCAAGGACTAGGGCTTTGTTTTTCCAGACATAACTGGCATCCCAGACAGGACAGTTTTCCAAAGATCAGAGAGCAAGTCTGCCGTCCTCTGCCCTGGGCTTCTGTCCTCCCTGATTTGTTGTTTGCTCACACGGAGCAATGCTCTAATCAATGTGCTCCTGGTTCCTGCAGGGGCCGAACTGAACATGGCGTGCTACGGACAGCCCGAACCTGCCTGGTGTCAGCTGTCCTCCAGTTTTCCCCTGTCGTGCCTCACCGGCATTCCCCACGTCACTGTATACCTGAGCCTTCCTTAGAGTCAGGCTTTTAGGCTCACAGATTCAGATTTCTTCTTTGAAGCTAACAGCAGGAAAAACCTATAGTGAGGGGTTTGCAGTGAAATTATTACAAAAATTGAACAAGAAAACCAAAAGAAAGATTATTTTATTTTGTAGACACACGCAGGATGACTCCTTTGACCACGCTAGCCTCTGACCCCACAGTGACTCAGTTGTAGGGCCTGCAATGCACATTACTGGCATTTCTCCACTAGTGCCCTAAAACGCAGGCACCCCCTGGAGTTGTCTGTCTTGCCCCTGGATGGTAAGCCTTTGTCACCATGCCTGTAGGCAACTGCATGCCCCAATGCGGGGGAAAGCAAGGGTCCAGCGGGAGTCATGGACCAAACATGACCACAGTCACTGCACAACCCACCCAAGCTGAGTCTGTGCTCTTAATCCACACTGTGGCCTGAAGAGGAGGATTCCAGTGGGAGTGAGTCCTTCCCACTGGGTGTCATTTGTTACAAGACTCCATCCTGGGTGTGCAGAGGGCTAACTGAGGTTTTCCTTAGCCATCTGTCTCCCCCTGAATGTGCTGCAGAGGCGAGGTGGCACGTCTTAAATACTTTGTAAACACCAACCTGTCCCCCCTGTGGCTACACAGAGTATCAAAGTAAGCAGCTAGTAGTTATTTTTGAGTTCATTAAATGTCTGGATTCTTTTATTTATTTATTTATGTATTTATTTATTTGGTACCGGGGCACTGACCACTGGGCCACATCCCCCATCCCTTTTTTGTATTTTATTAGAGACAGGGTCTCACTGAGTTGCTAAGGGCCTCGCCATTGCTGAGGCTGGCTTTGAATTCGCAATCCTCCTGCCTCAGCCTCCCAAGTGCTGGGATTACAGGCATGCGCCACCACGTCCGGCTGGATAATACTTTTTTAAAATTTTGTTTTATCTTTTTTTTTTTTTTTTTTTTGTACTGGGGATTGAACTCAGGGGCACTCAACCACTGGGCCACATCCCCAGCACTTTTTTGTATTTTATTAGAGACAGGGTCTCACTGAGTTGCTAAGGGCCTCGCCATTGCTGAGGCTGGCTTTGAATTCGCAATCCTCCTGCCTCAGCCTCCCAAGTGCTGGGATTACAGGCATGCGCCACCACGTCCGGCTGGATAATACTTTTTTAAAATTTTGTTTTATCTTTTTTTTTTTTTTTTTTTTTTTTTTTTTTTTTGTACTGGGGATTGAACTCAGGGGCACTCAACCACTGGGCCACATCCCCAGCCCTTTTTTGTATTTTATTAGAGACAGGGTCTCACTGAGTTGCTAAGTGCCTTGCCATTGCTGAGGCTGGCTTTGAACTCACAATCCTCCTGCCTCAGCCTCCCAAGTGCTGGGATTACAGGCGTGCGCCACCACACCCAGCTAAAAATGAGGGATTTTGAAGTCCTCCGGAACAGAGTTACTCCACAGAGTCATTGCACCCTCTTTGCTTGGACTTTGGACAATCTTGGGAAAAACAAATAGCCTGTGCCGGGCTCAACTGAGCCCCCTTCTCCTGTCGCACTTCCTCTCGCCCATGGAACCGTCTTTCCTGCTCCTGGGCAGGAGACATTATGCTTTGTGGTTAAAAATAATACACTAAGCACTTGCCAGTCGCCCAGCAGTAGTGGATGTATGTGTGGGAGTGTTTTGTGGCTCTTTAGTGGTCAACTACCAAATATTTCTTAATGAATGTGTCCACAAATATGCCTAACATTTTGACCAGGTATATTTTATTCACATGTGTTATATATTATAGTAATAATACACTTTTGTTTGTATTTCTACAAATTTCTTAGTTGTTCTTGATATTGAATTTTCTATCATTCAAAGAAAATAGTCACTTAACTATAACTTTTCAGTTACAGTGACCATATGAGAACTTTTATTTATATCGCCCTCTTAGCAGCATAAAAATGTGACTATTTCAAATGTTTTACTCATATGATTAGAAATACATTTTAAGTAATGGGTTGTACTTTATTTCTTTTTGTCAAAACACATCGTAAGTATTCCTATTGACATATGTGGGGTTTTCATATTCAGTTCAACTGTGGTGAGTGTTATGATTTGGGATAAAACAGGCAAACCATTTATTTTCTCAGGGATAGAAGTGAGAGATTTAAACATGCTGGAACAAACATCTTTAACAAAAAGCCCTTGAGTTCAGGCAGGTGGAGCCTGCCTAGGATCCCAGCAATGTGGGAGGCTAAGGCAGGAGGATTGCAAGTTCAAGGCCAAACTGGGCAACTTAGGAAGGCCCTAAGCAGTTTAGTGAGACCCTGTCTCAAAATAAAAGATAAAATGGGCCAGGATGTGGCTCAGTGGTTAAATGACCCTGGGCTCAATCTGCTGCCCCAAACAACCACCGCCCAAAGTGTGAGTTTACAGCTGCCAAAAGTGGTGCCTCCGGCCTCCATGCTGCTGCTGGGGGCACTAGTCAGTCAGAGTTGCACTGCTACATTTTACACTGTAAAGCAATACCATCAAGCTCTCAAACTGCATTTCCCCAATCAGTTAGCTTGGCACAGCTTTAATTGATCGGTGAGCATAGTTTTCAGCTCTGTAAGGTGCTCGGGCATATGCTTTTCTCATGATTTGCTTTTACAATGACTTGTTTTTATAGTTTGCTCTTTATCAAGAATAGTACTTGCAAGCCGGGTGCGGTGGTGCATGCCTGTAATCCCAGCACTTGGGAGGCTGAGGCAGGAGGATCCCGAGTTCAAAGCCAGCCTCAGCAATGGCGAGGGACTTAGCAACTCAGTGAGACCCTGTCTCTAATAAAATGCAAAAAAGGGCTGGGTGCTGAAGTCCGGCTTCAGCAAAGAGAGGGAGGGTTTCTCGATGGTGCTGGTGAAAAGAGTCAGTGAGTGGCAGAAGAAATCAGCACACAGGCACACGAGTCAGGCTGCTGAATTCTCTACTTTCTTTTTTGCATGTTATATAGAATCTTTTGGGCAGCATACATTAAATTTTGTGTTTACATCACAGTCATAAGACCCAGGGAAGCAGCAACATCTGCTGATTACATTCCAGACTTTTTGATCTTTTACTCAACATGTTTCAAGGTCCTGTGCACTCATTATTTGAATGCCCTGCATTACTGCTACTCTTTATCTGTAACTAGCCTGGGTCCAAATCATTTTTCATGGATTCTCTGAAGCCATTCCTCCGCATACCTGTTCAACTGCCTGATAGAAGTTAATTTTTTCTGCCTGGATTTCAAAGCACTATTGTTTCTCTATAATAGTCTTATTTAGAACCTAGGGGCAGGGAAGGGAGGCATAGCCAAATGTTAGCTCTGAAGGACTTCTACCCTAAGTAACTTGTGTGTGTGTGTATATATATATATATATATATATATATATATATATATATATATATATCTTAAACTACTTCAAAAGTAAAAGGAATCCTTATCAATCACAAAAAGAGCTTTAAAGCCTTTTCTTGGTGCACTTGATTATAATGAGAAGAGGTCAAACAGTGGGCATTTACAAAAGCTGTTTCCTAACTAGAAACTTGCTATATTAGTACAACTTTAGGAAAATGTTTTTATGCTTCTAACTCAGATTCCATAAGGTAATAATTTCCAAAACCAGTCTCATTCTTAATAATTAGTGTAGTGACACCTAGCATCAACATATATGAGCAGAAAACAGAACAGTAAGAATATACATAGACAGGAGACAGCGGGAACATACACAGACAGGATTAACTCTCTCAGCGCCGTGTTTGTGTAACATCTATCCTTATAAGGGAGGTGCTTTTGCTCCCGTTCCCCTTATCTTTTACGACAAGGATGCTTTTGCTCGACTCCATTGCAAGGAAGATGCCACAGCTGGGGATGTGGCCCAGTGGTCAAGTGCCCCTGAGTTCAATCCCCAGTACCAAATAAATAAATAAATAAAAGAATAGTACTTGCATTGCAATATGTTTGCTTCTCACTGGACCATGTGAGAGCCTGTCTTTTTAGTTACTTAATGATACAATGAAATATCTCAAGCTGACTATTATTTATTACCCTTGGAAAGATGATTATCCTATCATGTGTCATAAATCATGGTTTCTGGCTCTTGCAAATAACAGTTCAACGTAGTCTGGAGAGGACAAACCTTATTGCAAAGTGATCATTTGTGTGTTTTACAGAGTTTAACACTAGTCACACGAGGTCATCCAACAATGCTGAATTAAGAGGGATAATCAGTAGACTACTCTGTTACACCTTTATTTATTTTTGGTACCAGGGATTGAACTCAGGGGTATTCGACCAGTGGGCCACATCCCCTGCCCTTTTTTTGTATTTTATTTAGAGACAGGGTCTCACTGAGTTGCTAAGTGCCTCGCCATTGCTGAGGTTGGCTTGGAACTCGCGATCCTCCTGCCTCAGCCTCCCAAGTGCTGGGATTACAGGCGTGCGCCACCACACCCAGCAGTAGCTTGGTTTTAAGATGTCTTGTTTAAGGTTGCTTCTTATTTGGAACAGCTTAATAAATTGTTTTGAATGGCAATATTCTGAAGTCCCGAGGACAAAGCCAAGCACAGGGATGTTTCTGATGCAGACTGGCTGATGTTTTAAGCATGCAGAAAATACCACTGAGAACAGGCAAATATTGTCCTCAATTAAGTAACCCTGTAGCAAAAAGTTCATTTTCATGAAATCAAGTTTTTCGACACTGTGCTCCCTTAAAGATAGTTAGTAGGATGCAGAGGTTTTCAAAAAGTAAGACAGAAGAGACTGGACAACCGAGGACTTTTCAGGAAGCAGGTTTATAGACTGTAGGGGTCAGAGGTGGCTTTTACCTAAGAATTCTTCCTTTGAACCAAGATTTTGGAAATTTTTTGAACTTTATACCCAGTATGTGTGGGGACTGTGAGGTTTACATGACAACTGCTCTCTGTTTCATTCCCCAGAACAGACACAGGTTTCACAATTTTTACCAAGAAAACAGACATAATGTGTATATTTTTTACAACAAACTTGCAGACTACTCTGTTTACACCTTTTATGTACAAATCTGGCATTTGCAAGAAAGAGGAAACTTAACCACAATAACCTCTGCAGACATCCTGCTGATCTGACAAGAGAAGCTTAATTATGGCAAGGGTCTTCTGGGTGGGGGTCTCTGGACTGCTTCTGCAACACAGGCTGGACATGAGTTGATTGTCATGATGGAAGACTGGCTCGACCTCTGGCTTTGGAAGAGACATTGGGCAAGTCAGTCGATGCACCAGGCTGGTTTCTGTTGTAGAATGACAAGATTGACAAATTCGTCTCATTGTGCCATTGTGAGTATGGACTGAGTTGTGTGCATGCACTACAGGTACCAGTGGCTGGCACAAAGAGTGTGCCACCAGGGGCCTCGTTGTCATAGCTGCTGTGTAGTTTGTGCCCCAAAACAAAATAAATTGTCCTCTCTCAAATCAGAATCATTCACAGCAATCTGTGAAGTCCGAAGTTCCGATTCCTTCCTTGCCTTAAATGGCAAATCCCACCCAGGGGTAGAACTAGGGTCACAAACACACGTTCACAGAAAACACAAATAAAAAACACAAAAAACGCATCCAGATGCTTTTGTGTATGCCAAATTGTTTTAAGTCAGACTCCAACACAGGATCAGCATGCAGTGTTTTTTTATTATCTTTTTCTCAGCCTTTTTTATACATATCCAGACAAAGAGGTCAATTAGCCATCAGCAAACATTAACAGACAATGAAGGCAAATAGCCAGTAGCAATGACAAGCGCAAATTTGTGAATCAGCAATCAGCCAGATAAACTTTCCCTAAAGATATCTTAAACTAGTTAGGGCCAGAACACTTTGAGCTCTTCTTCTTTTCAATATAGAAGAAACAAGAAAGAAACACCCTGGTTTGCAAGCAATTTTTCTTTACTATCTATTCTATGGAGTGATAAGCGCCTCGTTTGCAAGAACGCTTGCACCCATTACTTCTGATAAACTACTTGTTTCTTCTCTGTTTTATACCTCTGGGCAGACCTTTCCATTTGCAGACACGCCCACCAAGGACAACAAGGCCTCGTTTGCAAGAAATCTTGTTGTCATTCTTCTGATTCTCTACACAAATTACTGATTTTATCCCACAAACTCTTATTTAGTTTTTTTACTTGGAACTTGAAATCTGAGAATTGCAAAGTTCTTGATCTCATGTTTGAGGAATACAGCGTGGTACATCAACATCATCAATAAAATCTCTTGAAAATTAGTTATTAATTCTCATTCATAGCCATATCTCTCTCAAAAATCTGTCCATGTAAAAAAGCAAACGTCTGCCTCCACCCCATGTACTTAAGCAGTGTGGACGAAATCCCATAGTCCCAGTTAATGCGGGACTCATTCCTACACGCTCACGTTCATCTTCTTTTATAATTTGTTTTAATTAGTTATGCATGTCAGTAGAATGCAATATCTCATTTTGGTTCCTGGCACATTGTCCCCTCCACGCAGAACACGGGCTTCCCTGCCACGAGGACAGTCTCTGGGAGGTGGCGGGGTTCCGGCCTCTGGGTTGCGGAGGACGCGGGGCTGCTCCTGCGGCTGTATCCTGCCGCGGCCGCGGGGGACCTGCCTACTCATCCTCGCCGCCCTCACGCTGGACCGGCGTCTGCACACGCCCACGTCCTTCTTCCTGAGGCACCTCTCCTTCCTGGACCTGGGCTAGCCTCGGTCCCTGTCCCCAAGTCCATCCACAGCTCCCGGCCTCGCCGCCTCCATCTCCCACCGCGGTGCGCGCTCAGGTCTCCCTCTCCTTCGCCTTCGCCTCTGCTGAGCTGGCCTTTCTCACCGTCATGGCCGAGACCGCTACCTGGCATCTGCCACCCGCTCCACTATGGAGCCACCAGATGGCGGCCGTGGCCTGGCTGAGTTGTCCTACGCGGCCATCCACGCCGGCGACCTGTTTTGGGAGCGCATCTCCAGCCCGCGCGGGATCCACCAGTTCCTGTGTTGGCCCCGGTTTCCCGTGAGGTTTTCTTGGTGGCGTTTGTGACCCTGGCTCTCAGCTCATGCTGGTGCTGGGATGTTCTTATGATCGCCTCTTACTTCCAAATATTCCCAACCGTGCAGCGAAGCCCTCCGGTGGAGGGCCGGCGGAGGCCTTGCCCCTGCTCGCCGCAGCTCCTGGGCTCCGTGCTCTTCCTGGCCCCAGCTCCGGCCGCCTTGGCGCCGGCCCGGAGGCTTCCTCTGCGCAGGACTTGCCGATGGCTGTGGCTACGCAGTGCTGCCTCCCGTCCTGAATCCCATCATCCATGGCCTTAGAAATAGGAGGGCAAAGCAGCGGAGGGAGGCTGGGTGGGGAGGTGCGGCCTCTGCACAAGTGGGGCTTCCCGGCAGTCCTGTGCATCAGCGAAGGAACCAGCAAGCTCCAACACCACCCGGGAGGAAATCGTGGCGGGCAACGTGCCCACGAAAGGACCAGAGCATACCGAAAATTGTTGAATGGCAGAACGAGAAAAATCTGCCATCCTGCAGTTTGATAGGACTTTAAATACTTCCTGAGAATATACAAATATTTTCATATAGACGATTTAAAAGATTGGTAAAGGCAACCTCTTGAGGCGACCCCTTCTCACCTCACTCTCTGACCTATTGACCTGCTTTATTTTGAGCCCTAGTTCTCCACTGGTGTCACTGAGGGTTTGTTGGAGGAGGACACACTGACGTCCTGGTACCAGATTTGGCTAGTCATTAAAGAACCCCCAAACAAACAGGGAACAGGATTGCATGTTGTAGATTAGGGCCAAATATTTTAAACCTATTTTTCTTTCATTAGTCATTTCTACACATTTGTTAAACCCAATTTCATAAATGCATCCATGGAAATGGTCACCTTTTCTCCCTTGAGCTGTTAAATAAGTTTTTCATACTGGTTTTCTGTGAGACAGTCTAGATATTTTATGTTGTATCCATAGCTCTATGGACTCACAATAACTTGGCAATATTGCTGCTATTTCACCCACACTCCACTGATGGGAAAACCCCGTGGGAAGTCAGGAAGGTCAGCATGCACACAGCTGAGATCCCAGAAACAAGGACACCCCCTCCCCACACCTTGGTTAGAGAATCCATAACATCTTCCCCAGATCTATACTGCCTTTATATGTGGTATAAATAAAAATTTCTGTTCTGTTAAATTATAAAAATACTTTTCATTTTCATTTTCCTGTGCTGTGTTTAACTTTGGAGGAGTTTGCATATTTTCCATAAGGATTGTTAATTACCTTCCCACCAGCGCTAGACAGGGCTCCCTTTCCTCCACACCTTTGCCAAGACCGGCCACTCTTTGCCTTTTTGACAACAGCGGTCCCAGGAGGGTGTGAAGTGTGAGGTGGCACTTCGTTGTGATTTTAATTTGCATTTCACTGAGGGTCACTGATGTTGAGCATTTTTTTCTCTTACAGCAGTAGATTATTTGCCCAGGCTTCCTTTGAAAAGCATTTGTTTAGGTCCTTTACCTTGGTTGTTTTTGTTTTGGTGTTCTTTTTATTCTTTTCTTCTTCTTTTTTTTTTTTTTTTTTTTTTTTTTTTCTTTTTCTTTCTTGCAATGCTGGGGATGGAATCCAGGCCCTGGGCATGCTAGGAAAGTGCTCTACCACTGAGCTACACCCACAGCCCTGCCTTGAGTTTTTCAATTGGGTTGTTTCTTCATTCCTGAATTTCTTATGTATTTTGGATAGTGCCCCCTTATCAGATATGTGGTCTGCAAATATGTTCTCCCATTCTGCAGGTTGAACTTAAAAGTACAGACAAATTTTACATTACGGATCCAAGTAAAGGGAAATAATCTTGAAAGCCCACACAGTTTTACCGTCCTCTTTTTATTCAGATGGACATAAACACACACACACACAGGAAAAGGAAACAAAAAGAAAACAAAGCCGCGCTGTATTCCCTACACACGGGCCACGAGCAGGTCGTCCACAAGAGGGCGCTCTGCAGTGTGACTTCTGTCACCCAGTGGGCTAAAACCATGGTGTTCTTAGTTCTCATTTGCTTTTCACCTTCTAAATGGATTGCTAAATTAGTTCTAATGCAATATATACTATATGTTATAATTTCTTTTGGAGTTTTCTTTTTAATTTTCAAATATTTAAATTGCTTTGAGTATCATATAATTTGTAGTTATTTTATATTTCATTGAATAAATCAGATGAGGTGACCTACGAGCCCCTCCAATTTTAATTTATGGTGGTTTCATTTGTGATATTATCAACATTGCTAAATATTTTCTGAATCATAGCATACTCATTCTGAAATTATTTGCAACAAATCACTTTGGTCATAGCAAATAATTAAATTAGGTAAATGCTGCAAAACTTTTCAAAGATTAAAAAAGATGATTGGAGAGATGGAAATGTTAGCTACCCAAATTTGATCATTATAGTTTATGCACATGTATTGAAAATTCACACTGTACCCTGTTAACATGTACAATTAAAACCGTATTCAATTTTTTAAAATATTTACTCAGTCCTTGGATAAATGGAAAATAATGATAAGATTGATTACTCAGGCCTCAGTAGAGTGTTTGGGTTGGGAGGGCAGTGTAACACATAGAACCCAGAAAGCAAGGTACTTTTTTTTTTTTTTTTTTTTTAGTTGTTGATGGACCTTTATTTTTAGGGGGAGCTGAGAATCGAACCCAGTGCCTCACACATGCTAGGTAAGTGCTCTACCACTGAGCCCCAGCCCAGCCCAAAGTAGACAGTTGTTATACTTTTCCTGAATGGAACTTTCTTAGTAGTGCTTTCCCCACGGCCTCCTTCATCTGTTTGTTTCTAAGACTGTCGATGATGGGGTTCAAGAGGGGAGGGACCACGGCGTAAAACACGGAGAGGACCACGTCCTGGCGCTTCTCGGAGAGCTGCGGAGGCCTCAGGTACACGCAGGCCGCGGCGCTGAGAAACACGGACACCACGAGCACGTGCGGGGCGCAGGTGGAGAAGGCCTTTCCTCGCGCGCTGGCCGGGAACCTGCGCACGGAAGACAAGATGCGCACGTAGGACGCGACGATGCCGACGAAGGCGCCGCCAGCCACCACCATGGCCGAGACGAGAAGGGAGAGCTCGTTGCGGGACGTGTCGGAGCAGGAGAGCCTCAGCAGGGAGGGGATGTCACAGAAGAACTGAGGGACCACGTGGGAGCCGCAGAAGTCCAGGAGAAACGTGTCCCCGGTGTACGCACCCGCGTAGACCAGGCCACTGAGCAGGGAGGCCAGGGTCATGCGGACGCAGAACTGAGGGTTCATGATGAGGGGGTACTGGAGGGGCTGGCAGATGGCCGCATAGCGGTCCCAGGCCATGACGGTGAGAAACAGCATCTCCACACATGCACTAAAAACGACCAGGAAGATCTGGGCTGCACAGCCAGCCCCTGAAATGGCCCTGTTGCCAGTGAGAGAGTTGACACAGGCATTGGGGACAGTGACGGAAATGAAGCACATGTCCAGGAGGGACAGGTTCCTGAGGAAGAAGTACATGGGCGTGTGCAGGTTCTGGTCAGCAGTGGTGACGGTGATGATGAGCAGGTTCCCTAAGAGGGTGGCCAGGTACATGAGCAGGAGCACCATGGCAAGCAGGACCCTCAGCTCCTGGTCCTCAGCAAAGCCCTCCAGGAGAAACACGGTCGCCATGGTGGAGTTGGCCATCTGGAACAGGAGATCAGTAAAAGAGAATGACCACTAGCCAATTCCCGAAGCGCCCCCCCTGCTTTCCTTGCTGGGGTTCACTTCTATTTCATGCGCCTCGCTCCTTGTTCCTCTGATCTGCACGTGCTCGCCACTCCTAGCTCTGAACATATGAAGGTGCCAAGGAAACTGAGCATGTCACTCAGTGTCACAGCAGCGTCCCGCTCAGGGGCTTCATTGTCTCAGGGAGATCACACTGAGCCATGTTTGGGAAGTTCCTTTATGTCAGCAAATTACCTGGAGCAGTCAAGGGTCTCCCAGGAATGTTAGCTGACAGGAAAATAGGCAAATAGATGCGCTGCTTATTCGCACAGTTATCATCACACACATGTGGAGGGACAGACAGACGCGGGCAAGGAAGAGATGGGGAAGTTTTAAGAACCACTCCTGCAGTGACCGGCAATCTGAGACCTGCATCTCTGGCCAGCACCTGGAAACTCAGCTAATACTGATGCCTGAGGTGGGATTTCTTCTGTGTTTGCTCTTAAACACACATGGTGGATGAAGCCCCCTCACAGTATGGAGGGTAACGTCCACCACCTGAGGCCAACTGGATGTCTGGACAAGTCCAAAATCACCTGCACAGCAGCACCTGGTTAGTCTCTGCTAGGTAACTGGGGGCTAGAGGCAGCTCCTCAGGCTGACACACACCACCACCCCGCCACCGCGGCAGGTGCTCGCCAGTTCCCACTGGATGCTGTGCACCTGGGAAGTGCTGTCCCTCGGCCTCCAGCTGTGGTCTGGTCCTGCTCAGGAAAAGCACAGAGGCAAAGTCCCCTCACATTGGTGGCAAGGTGCTGCTGCCAACCGGGTGTGGCAAGAGCAGGCTGCATGCTGTGTGGTTCAGGCTCTAAGTTCTCTCCCCGAGACAAACTCGCCTGTGGTCTGGATGGAGAGTGAAACTGGTCTTACTGCAGCTGGTGAGAGGCACGGCGGTCCAGGCAGAGTGGACCCAGGAAGAGAAGATTTCTATGTGACACCCTCGAAATTTCACTGACACATTTTATAAATGCTTCTCTACACTCCTGTGTAATCTAGAGTTGGTGTTTTATCTAGCACATAGATGATTACATAATTAGACTATTTCTTATCTTTATCTTTTGAATGTTTTCTTTAATCTCATGATTTCAGTTTTTTATACGAATGGTTTGCTTTTTAAAATGAGAACTTTTGGGCCCTTAGATGCATGTCAATGACAATGTTTGTTCTGGAAACTTCCTTGGTAGTTGAAGATTTTTTTTTTTTTTTTTGTATTTTATTAGAGACAGGGTCTCACTCAGTTTCTAAGTGCCTCTCCATTGCTGAGGCTGGCTTTGAACTTGCGATCCTCCTGCCTCTGCCTCCCAAGTGCTGGGATTACAGGAGTGTGCGCCTGGCTGATAGTTGAATCTTTAATCCACTATTTTAATCTCTTGCATTGAAGCCTCATACTGCACTGAATTATAGGATCCCCCAGTGTGCTTGTCACCTGGGCCCCTTTCTCTGACCTTCTTGAAGGATGGACCCTGTGTTCCTCATGTCTTTTTATTTTGAGTACCAAGCAAAATTTCACATGCATAATGGCTAATAAATTCATTTTAACATCACAGCAATCACTGAGATTTTTCTCTATGCTACTTTGTTATGGAAGACCAGCTCCAAAAAGAGGTAAACTTTTTTCAACCACCTTAAATCAATAAATTATATTTATGCCTTAAACAACAAATCATTGCCAGCTAATCTTTGAAAGTCAGCTGAATCCTGTTTAATATTGCCTGAAGCAGCCAAAGCTGTTTGAGATGCTGGAGTGCTGACTGCCAAAGCATTTGTTACGTTTTGATGTCTGAGTCTAGCGACAGGAAGATATAAGATATAAAAGTGTAACTATGAAGAAACCAACCAGTGAGAGCTAGGACAGTCATTATTAGCGAGCGAGCAGATCCGATCCTACGGAGCCCTCCCACAGAGCCTCCCTGGGCCCAGCAGCACGCCCTGCAGGAAGGCCTCCCCTGGGGGAGGGCAGGTAGGCAGACAGGTACAGGACAACAGGACTCTGTAGTTGTCGTGGCTGGGAGGTGTGGCGCCCCAAGCTCATGCGTGAGACAGTGCAAGCCTGTGCAGGGGTGAAAGGGTGAGATTACCAGAGCTGCAACCTGATGGGTGCATTAATCCACTGATGGGTTCACCGGGGGTGACGCAGGCAGGTGGGATGTGGCTGAGGAGCTGGGTCCCTGGAGTGTGCCTTTGGGTTTCTGTTTTGTCCCCAGCCAGCTGAGCTCTCTCCTTCCCTCTTGTCCCCAGCTGCTTTCTCCACCACACTTTGTGCCGTGATGTTCTGCTTTGACTTGGGCCCGGAGCTATGGAGTCAGCCTTCTGTGGACTGGGACCTCTGACACCAAAAGCCAAGGAGAGTTCTCCTCCTCCTTGCTGTTCTTGTCAGTCGTTTGTCACAGTGATGAAAAAGCTGACAGAAATGGTGGTATGTAGGTCACTTAACACTAGCATAAAAATTAAAAGGCAAAAGTACTAAGGTTAACTATCACCACAAAGATGTTAATGAATACTTAATATAAAGGGAAGTAAAATTGGAAGTACATAAAGATAAATTGCTTAATAAAAGTCTATTATAAGAAATTTTACACAAGTCTCATGGTACCCACAAAGAAAAGGCACTTTATGCAAGAAAGAAAGAAAGAAAGAGATGCAGAGCAAAGGCTCAAAGCACCTCACCATGTGTTGCAGCCAGCTTTCCCACTGCTGGGACCAAAGGGCCTTCCAAGAGCAGTCAGAGGAGGAGCCGTTCACTTGGGGGTCTCAGAGGTCTCAGGCTCACATGGCCAACTCCATAGCTCTGGGCCCAAAGTGAGGCAGAACCTCATGACAGAAAAGTGTGGCAGAGGGAAGCAGCTAGGGACATGGCACCAGGAAGCCAAGAGAGGGCTTGTGTATATATACCACATTTTCTTTATCCACTCATCTGCTGAGGGACGTCTAGGTTGGTTCCACAACCTAGCTATTGTGAATTGTGCTTCTATAAACATTGAGATGGCTGTGTCCCTGTAATATGCTGTTTTTAAGTCCTTTGGGAATAGACCCAGGAGTGGGATGGCCAGGTCATAGGGTGGTTCCATTCCCAGTTTTCCAAGAAATCTCCATACTGCTTTCCATAGCAGTTGCACCATTTTGCATTCCCACCAGCAATGTATGAGTGTGCCTTTTTCCCCACATCCTCTCCAAAATTTATTGTTGTTTATGTTCCTAATAGCTGCCATTCTGACTGGAGTAAAATGAAATCTTAGAGTAGTTTTGATTTGCATTTCTCTAATTGTTGAGCATTTTTTCATGTATTTGTTGATTAATTGTGTATCTTCTTCTGAGAAGTGTTTTTTCAATTCCTTCACCCATTTATTGATTGGGGTATTTGGTATTTTTGGTGTTAAGTTTTTTGAGTTCTTTATATATTCTAGAAATTAGTGCTGTATCTGATGTGCATCTATTAAATATTTGTTCCCAATTAGTTGGCTCTCTATTCACCTCACTGATTGTTTCTTTTGCTGAGAAGAAGCTTTTTAGTTTGAATCTATCCCATTCATTAATTCTGCGCTACAGGATTCTTATTAAGGAACTTGGGGCCTAATCTGACATGTTGGAAATTGGAGCTTACTTTTTCTTCTATTAGGTGTATTCACATTCTGTTCTTTAGCCAAGTGATGCTTTGGGTCCTGTTCAACCTACTTGAGGTATTGAATGTCACTTACCTATTGTTGGGAATGAGTATTATAGGTGTCTAACAGTTTTTAAAGATATATATTTCCACATAATGGAAATGTCAAGAAGACCTGAAGCGAGGGCCCCAGACGCACCTGGGGATCGTTACAGCTGCGGTGGCCTCACGTGCATGTTTTGCACACTTGCAAAATACACACACGTCACGCGTACCAGCTGCTCGCACATTGTCACTGCTTCGGTCCTGGACTCCCATGCATACAGTCCCTGTGCTCTTCTGAGTAGCAAAGGTGTTCGTGGGACAGTGGGAACTGTGGGCTGGGAAGACATGAGGACAGGATCCGCCTGCTTCCCTCCTGGGGGTCGCACAGCCGAACAAGCTCCTGTGACCTCTAACAGGAAAGCGACCACCGTAAAACAATCAGCAAGACGGCTCTGTGTCTGTCTCTTTTTAAGCTGAATACTAGTTTACTGTCTCAACTTGTTCCTTTCATGAAATCACTACCTGCTTCACAGAGAAACCCACAAGTCGGGCTTCTGCACTGATACTCTCCGAGCTTTTACTGGAATGCCCTTTCCATTTCTAACTTAAGAATTCCAAAGAGCAGCCAGAGGTGGCCTAGAGAGCCTAGTGTGGATGGGAGGGGATCAAGGGACAACAGTCACAGTGTACTCACTCTTGGTCCTTCTTAACAAGTGATGAGGACACAGTCTTCTTTGCCAGCTTCTGCAAGCCAAGGGCTTAAAGACAGCCAGAGCAAACATCCCTGCGTACACAGGACTTGAGAATATCTTCAGCTGAGCACCACACTGCCCTATGTTTTAGAGATGAGCTGATCACGTCCCCTCCTCCCTAGGCAGGAGGGTTCCCTCGAGCCACCAGCAAAGGCCCTGGGAAGAGTCCTGATTGTGCAGGGCCAGCAGGGTGCCCAAGGGTCGCTTCAGGCAGGAAAACAAACACTCTCCAGGGCACAGGGGATAGGACCCAATTGAAATCCAGATGGACACCAGGGCCAACAGCTAGGAGCAGCGTCACTTTGAGTATGTGTAGGTGATCAAGAAGTCAGTGAGTGAGGAGACTCGAAGAGCACAAGTAGATCTTCACTCTTTGAAGAGTGCATTGGGGCATCTGTGTGGACCTCAGAGACACCATCCGTTAGGGTAATCAGCCCAAATCAGAAGATGTCAGTCATTCTCAAGAAAGACACACACACACACACACACACACACACACACACACACACATTCTGTTGTGTTACATCTGAAAGAAATCAAGAAAACTGAATGGCGATCATCCCTTTTAAATCCTCACATCATGTACAAGCATTCCTAAGGACATGTCCTGACAGCCATTGCAGACACAGGGCAACGTGACACAAGGACTGATAGTACCACGCCCTGTGGGCATTGCTGGGTCCAAACGCCAGCCTGTCACATAGCAGTTTCATGGGTTTTCAAAGATTGTTTTTGCCTTCTAGTGTCCCTAGGTCTCCTCTTCTTTGTTGTTAGGGCTGCTATGAGAATTATGTAACTTAAAATACATAAAGTATGAGTAACTGCCAAACGTTTAAAAGTACAGAGATTTCTGTAATTCTGTAGGTTAGTACCCATAAAATTTTAAGAGGTGGACATGTTACTCACAGCTCTCCAGAGAAACAGAGTCGGCTCACACAGTTTTGGAGGTGCAAGTCTGAAATCTGTGGAGCTGATGCCCCAGTCCGAGGGTGAGGGCTGGAGGCTGCGGCAGACCAGCACCCCAGCTCATTTCTGAAGGACTGAGGCTACCACACAGCTAGGACACCAGCCGTGGCACACCCGCCCCTCTCGGTGGGGAGGCCTCTCTTTCCACTCTGGGGCAGGGGCAGTCTTGCAGTCTGCTCCCGCTTTAGCTGCAGGGGAGGCTCACTCACAGTACGGAGGCCAGCGTGTCTTGCTCACTCCACTGATTTGATTGACAACCTCCACCAAAACACCCTCATGGAAACACCTAGAATGACATTGACCAAGTCTCTGCACAGCTGGTGGCACTCTAAAGTTGACAAAGTTAGTCATCACCGTACGTGGTATGGATTTTACCTTTTCAAGACTGAGGAGACGGAGGTCGGTGGGGTCAGTGGTCCAGTCAAGGAGCAGAGAAATCCAGAGTGCTGTGCTTGGACCCTCCTTGGGGACAACAAACGGGCTTTAGCACAGCTTCTGCTTTGATGCCCCCCTTTATTTAATATTCACAGATCTACATGATTTTAACCAGTGGTCCCGGTGGGGACTGGACCCTCACCAACAGACGGCTGATTCAAAGAACAGTTGTAAGGACCACACCAAGGTGCACATGTCATTCTCTATGTGTCCTGATGGGCTCAGGGTAGCAGACAGATGCTGGCCTCCTAGTTTGATCATTGGTATTAGTCTCTGTTGTCAATTGTCCCTTTTCACCTCTAATTTTAATTATTTGAGACTCCTTCTTATTTTTGATAGTTTCGCTAAGGGTTGATTAGTTTTGTTTATCTTTTCAAAGAACCAACTCTTTGTTTTAACTGATTGTTTGTGTTATTCTTTTAGAATCTGTTTCATTGACTTGTGCTCTTTCCCTCTGCTGATTTGGGGATTGGTTTGTTCTTGTTTTTCTGACTTTGAGATGCATCTTTAGGTTATTTACTTGACATTGTGGAACCCCCTTTTTGGCCCTCTTTTTAGTTTAACTGCTTCTTTTTGCTTCTGTAAAATGCTTGGCTTTAAGATAATAAGAGTCAAACTGCTGTGACTCTATTTAGTAATCAGCTACCTCTATTTTGTCAGCCTCAAGCTGACACAAGTCTCCGGCCATGGGGAGAAGAGAGAACGATCCCGGGGCAATTTAAAGCAGCCCCGTGCACAATAAAACCTTATAAGATAAAGGCAGGACACTGCAGTGAGCTTGAGAAACAGCACATTCCATTGCACTGAAGACAGCTTCTGCCAATAAGAACCCCCTCAGTTATCAACATGCTTGGTGCGCACAGGCTCCCCTGGCCTATTGCAATCTGATGAGATCCCCTAACTGTAAGGATGGCCAATCAAGTGAACCTCCTCGATCTCCCAGTTCTACCTCAATAAAAGGCTCACACCCCCTGAGTTCAGGGCTCTCAGTACAGATCCACTGTGTTGGTGAGGTCTGAGAGTCCGAGTTTAAGCCCGAATAAAGGCTCTTTGTTCTTACATGCACTCTGGATTCCTTGGTGGTTTGGGGGGATCCATTCTCTGGGCATAACAGACATCTCTCCAATTTTCAAATGTAGGCTCTCATAGCTATGAACTTCCCTCTTAGTATGGCTTGTCCAGCATCCTAGAGATTCTGGTATGTTCTGTTTCCATTTTTGTTTAATTCTAGCAAGTTTTTAATTTCCCCACCGATTTTTTTCAGTAACCAACTGTTCATTCAAAAGCGTAGTGTGTGATTTTCATGTATCTGTATGATTTCTATAGTTTCTTTTTTTTTTTTTTTTTTTAATCTCTAGTTTCATTCCATTGTGGAAGGCCGTCTTCCGCGGTGATGAAAGGGTTAATCCCATTGGTGCTAGTGAAAAGAGTCGGAAATCAACACGAATCAGGCTGCTGAAATCCTCTCTTTTCTTTCACTTTTTAGCAAGTATATATGCCTATTTTTTTGGCAGTACATATTATTTTGCAGTTACATTACAGTCATAAGACCCAGGGAAACAGTAACATTTTGCTGATTACATTTTAGACATTCTATCTTTTACTTAACATCTCAAGGTTTTATACAAACATACTGTTTTTGAACTCCGTACAATCTCATTACGTTTATCTGCAATAGCCTGGGTTAAATTTATCTTCTTAAGAATTTCTTGCAGCCATTCCTCCCCACACCTGCACAACTGCCTGGATTTCAAAGCACTATTTATTATAGTCTTATTTACAACCTAGGGGTAGAAAAAGGGAGGCCTAGTCAGATGCTAGTTCTGAAGGACTTTACCCTAAGGAACTTCTATGTAACTATTTTAAACTACTCTGAAAACAAAAGAAGTCTTTTTCAATTACAAAGAGACTCTAGCAGCCTTTTCTTGGTACATAATGATTAAAACAAAAGAAGTTAAAACAGCAGGCATTTACTAAGCTGTTTTTCTACTAGGAACTAATAACATTAGTAATCATAAAAGAATGTTATCAGGTGTCTAGCTTAGATTCCACAAAGTTACCAGTTTCATTCTATTGAAATAGCGACACCTGGTGGTCTTACATATGAATGGAAAACAGAACGGTAAAGACAGGGGACAGTGAGGATGCACAGACAGGATTAACTCTATAGGTGGCGTACATGAGTGGTATCAATTCCGTGAAGGGGTGACTGTTGCCACACGTCCTTCTGCGAGATGAACTTCCATCCATCGGAAAGAACTTCAGCTCTCTCCATTGCGTGGAAGATGCCACATTCCCTCATGATCTGATAAGATGGAAGAAACAATTTAATTATTTTTGTATTTGTCAAGTCTTGCTTTATGGCCTAAAACCTAATGTACTTAGGAAAAAGTTCCATGTGCTAATGAAAAGACAAAACTGTTGGATGGAATACTCTGTAGGTGCCAGCTAAGTCATTAGCTCCAGAGCATGATTTAACTCTGGTGTTTGTTGGTTTTTTGGCTGAATGATCTATGTATTGGAAAGAGTGGTTTTGAAGTCACCCACTATTATTCTATTGAGATCTGTGTCTGCCTTTACATCCAGTAGTGTTCATTTTATAAAGCTGGGTGCTCTACGTTTGGTGTAGTATGTTTATAATTGTTATATCTTGATGAATTGTTTCCTTTATCAATATGTAATGAGCTTGTTCCTTCTGATTGATTTTGGCTTGAAGTCTGTTTTGTCAAATATGAGAAAAAAGAATAGAAGACAGAGAAAAATGTAAGTAAGAATTTACACTAAGATAAAAGTCATAAAAATTAAAAAGTGATAGTGAAAGGGAGAGAAGAAACAGGTGCAGAATCCCTCCTGGAAGAGGGACTTGCAGGCGCCTGTCACGGAGGGCTCTCAGGTGGCCACCTGGGGCTGTCGGGGGCGTGGCACAGCTATAGTCTTTTGCGATTCCTCTGGCTCAGGCCAGCCACGCTGGGGAGGAAGCAGGTGGTTCCTGCTTCCCTGTGTTGGGAAGGTCGGCCACACCCAGCTGCACCCTCCAGAGGCCATGCGTGCACTTGGGGGCAGTGTGTGGCCAATGTTGGAGCCACGGCAGGCCCCTCTCACCCATGGGGCCTGGGTGGGTCTGGCCCCGTGTACCCACTGCAGAGGTGCCCAGTCTTGCTGTCCAGCGACACAGCCACGGTCAGGCCTACCACCGTCCTTTCTCACCAAGTGCCAGGGGTATGTGACCCATGCTGGCCAGTTCTGATTGGAACCTGGTTTTACAGATTTTATGGTGAGGGAGAATGAGCCTTATCTCCCTGAGGTCTGTGTTCTGGTCTGTGTAAGGGTCAGAAAATTCCCCTGCTTCAGGCTAACTCGTGTCTTTCTTGTTGGCATTGTTACTGGCCTGAATTTCCCCTGCAGGTAGCAGGTCGTTTGCTGAGGCACATGACATATCCTGTCCACTTAAGCCAGGCAGGGTACAGGCAGATTGCTTTACATAGGAAAGCATGTGGGGTCAGCACAGTGGGCCCAGTCTTCAGAGCGATCCCTTAGACACACTCACATCCGCCTGCTACCGTCAAAACTCAGATCTGCTTTCCGACCCAGGTCTGCTCATCCTGTTTTCACAGTGCACGTGGTGGAGGTGGCCATCTGCTTGTTGTCATGGAGACTCACAGAAATGAGGCAGAGTCTGCACCTGGAGAGCTGGTTAGTCAGAACTCAAGTAACTCGCACAAATCAGCCTTCTTATGTTTCCGACTATGTAGATCAAATGGAGAACTTCCATTAGGCAGGTGAAGAAAGCAGACTTGCACCAGTGGACATTTGTTGTGGTACAGGTCCCTTAGTGTCCTAGACTAGGTTCAGAAGTCTCTGTGGGCCTTGTCTCAAGGGCGACATCTTCAAGGACAGTGACAGGAGGGCTTCTACATGTCCAGATCACAGAACAACCAAAGGCTGGGTGCACATGGTGTGAGAAGGGACTTCTCTAGGGTGGGGGTGGGGAGGAAGAGTGACGACTTTTCAATTTTAGTATTTTAACATTTTAAAATATTTTATATTGATTGCCTATAGGCAAACAATTAGTGATAGATGAAAAAGGAAGACTTTGCATACAGTGGAATCTATTTCACAGATAAAAACTGGCTTTTAGTCAAGGGGAATCCTACAAAATGGAAGATAAATATGGCCAGCCTCTGTTTCCACCCTGTGCACTGGACTGGCCTGGGGATATTGAGAATACATGGCTGGTTTAGAACCATGGGTGGGTGGGATGGGCTCACCCGTGGGATTGAATCCTGTGTTGCAGCACCATGACAGATGCACCACCTCCTGACGCTCTACGGTGCTGGCCTTCCATGTCTCCTTCCTTTCCGGCTGCTGTCTTTGGTGTCCTTCACCCGCCCAGGGAAATGGCCTTGAACAGATGCAGGAGTCCTAATTAATGAGATAGCTAAGATTGCGGTTAGCTGTGAGCCATAAGCATTACCATCTTCCATGGTCTCGTGAAACGTGGCCCGGGACATTGTGGACCGGGTTGGCACCATTTGGATGATCTTCCGAGACTTGACCCGGGGGATTGTGGATTGGGTCGGTGCCATTTTGTAGTGTGGTTGGAGGAGTGTGGATTGCGTGTTGGGGTGTTGTTGGAGCCAGAGAGAGAAGCTGGCAGAATAAAGAGCCTCTTTGTTTCCAGTCCGCCTCTGAACTTATTCCCGTGGCATTGTTGCTCCAAGTGGCAATCGCTTCAGGCAGCAACAGGTGGTGGCCCATACGGGGAATTCGGCGGGCAGGTAAGAACTGAAAATCGGAGTGAAAGTAACAAAAGGACGGATAATAAAAGCCATGGATGAGTTTTTCGATATCGCTGACTCAGTGGATAGTGAGGAAAGTGATCAAGAAAGCATATACTCTGAGTCAGTTAATACCAGTGAGAAGAGTAGTGGTGTAAATTCAAAAGTAAGAGCTGCAAAAGCCATCAGAAACTTATTGAAATTAGCCGAAGAATATGTACTCTCCTTAGAAGCTGAAATTCAGGATACCAGTAAAAGTGATAGTAGTTAAGAGAAATCAAAAGGTGATTCTGGGAGCACAGTCTCTGGTAAAAAGAACAAAAAGAAATTAAAAAAGAAAAAGGACCGTCAAGTAGAGGAACCACTTGTGTCCTCTACTCCCCCATGGGTGGAATCCATTACAGAAAATATGAAGGGTATTACTAGGCATTTGCAAACCCTAGAAACAGAAATAAAAAGTCTTTCTGAGCGCTTATGCGCTCTCGAGGGCAACTCACAGATACATTGGGAACTGCCAGTATTTGAAAATGAAAATGGACAGAGGATCCACCAGTCAGTAGATTTCAAAACAATAAAAAATCTCAAAGAGGCAGTAATGACGTATGGGCCCCAAGCTTTTTTCACACGTTGAGTATGCTGGAGTACCTTAACACCTTTAGCTTAACCCCCTCAGATTGGAAAATTCTATGTAAAGCAGCATTAAGTGGGGAGCAATACTTGGTTTGGCGATCGCAATTTCAAGAACTTTGCATAGAAACAGCTAAAAGAAACACACTTTTGGAGACCATAATATAGAAATGCTCACAGGACAGGGGCAGATCGCAAACTCACAGGCTCAAAAATATTATGTCCCAGGTGTATATGCTCAGATATATGCAGCTGCCTTAAAGGCATGGAAAACTTTACAAGGACCTGGGGATCTACAAGGTAGCTTCTCAAAAGTGATTCAAGGGCCTAATGAGCCATATACTGACTTTGCTGATCGACTTTTGAGAACTGCAGGTAGATTGTTTGGAGACGTTGATCAAGCTATGCCATTAGTTGTTCAATTAGCATACAAAAATGCTAATAAATATTGCCAGGAAGCCATCAGGCCATGGAGAAATAAAAAGGATCTTTCCATATATATACAACTATGTAAAGATATAAATGACGCCTTTGTCACAGGAAATGTGATTGCAGCTGCAATGAGAGATGCTTCCCCTCAAAATTTCACAAGGGCTCAACCTAGACATCATAATCAATCAGGATATTCCAGGCAAAATTATCATAATCAATCAGGCTATTCTAGGCAAAATCCCCAAAGAGAAATAAGACCAAGCTCATACCATGCCCCAGGCCGCTGCCCCAGGTGTAAAAAGGGAAATCATTGGGCCAAAAAATGCCATTCAAAATTTGACATCTATGGAAATCATTTGTTCAGGAATTCAAAAAATGGGGCATGGGGCCCAATGCCCCGGGGCCCACAAATGTACAAGGCATTGGAGGAGGAGTATCCTCAAGCATCCACTCAGATGCTTCCCCGACACAATCCCTACTACCCATCCACTCCCTCGCCAGAGGAACAGGAGGAAATGCAGGATTAGACCTCTGTTCCACTGCCTGAATAGTGTTAACACCTGAAATGGGGGTTCAACTGATTTCCACAGGGGTCAGGGGACCTCTTCCCTCAGGGACTGTAGGACTTATTCTCGGGTGAAGTCCTGAAAGCTTATTAGGTTTGCAAATGACCCCAGGTTTAATAAACTCAGACTACAAAGGGGAAATAAAAATAATGCTTAGCTCACCCCAAAGTATAAGTTCTGTTAATCAAGGAGATAGAATTGCTCAGCTCCTTCTCCTTCCCAATTTACATAATGCATTTAAAATGAGTATGCCTCAAAAAAAGGAACAATAGAGGATTTTGTTCCACTGACTCGAGACCCATGGCTTGCTGGGTTCGGGATTGTTCAAGGAGGCCTATGTGTAAAATAAAAATCCAAGGAATAGAGTTTGAGGGACTGATAGATACTGGAGCTGACTCTTCCATCATTAATCTACAGCAATGGCCCAAGCACTGGCCTCTGCAAAAGGCTTCAACCAGTTTAAGAGGCTTGGGATATAATAACCTCCCAGAGAAAAGTGCGGTAATTTTAAAATGGGAGGATGATGAAGGGCATAAAGGAACATTTCAGCCTTATGTTTTACCTAACCTACTGGTTACTTTATGGGGAAGAGATATTTTGCAACAAATGGGAATACAACTTGTAACCAAGCCTGCAGGTGTTAAATGTGAAAATCTACAGGGTAATCTTAACCCTAAAAGAGATCATTATCAAAAAGTACAGGGTAATCTTAACCCTAAAATAAATCATTATCAAAAGGTACAGGGTAATCTTTACCCTAAAAGAAATCATTATCATAAAGGAAAAAGATATTTTTGGGGGGGGGCCACTGAGAAAATAATTTTGAAAATACCATGGCTTTCTGATAAGCCAGTATGGGTCCCTCAGTGGCCCCTATCTAAAGAGAAATTACAAGTGGCCCACCTACTAGTTCAGGGAAGAACTAGAAGCAAGACATATAGAACTTTCCACCTCTCCCTGGAATTCCCCCATATTTGTGATCAAGAAAAAATCAGGAAAATGGTGATTGTTACATGATTTTAGAGAAATTAATAAATGCAAATCATGGGCCTTACTCAACCTGGACTTCCTAATCCTGTAGCTATTCCAAAAAATTTCCATCTTATTACTCTTGATATAAAGGATTGTTTCTTTTCTATTCCTCTACACCCTCTGGATACCCCCAGGTTTGCTTTTTCAGTTCCTTCTATTAACAATGATGGCCCTGATCAGAGATATCAATGAAAAGTTTTGCCATAGTGAATGGCTAATAGCCCCACTATGTGTGAAATCTATGTAGATAAAGTTATTCAGCCTATCAAAAATAAATACCCAGAGCTTATGTGCCTCCATTATATGGATAATGTTTTGCTTGCTCATCCTAATCAAGAAGTCTTATTCACCATATTTAGTGATATATCAGAAAACTTGAAATGATATGGACTAAACACTGCTAAGGAAAAGGTTCAAATTAGATCTCCAATATTATATCTAGGATTCCAAATTATGGACACTTTTATTAGGCCTCAAAAAATATTAATTAATAAGAAATATTTGGCCACTCTCAATGAGTTTCAAAATTTGCTGGGAGATATTAATTGGCTTCAACCTACTAAACCTCACTACTGGCCAACTAAAACCTTTATTTGACATCCTTCGTGGGGACCCTGATACATCTTCACCGCGAACATTGACTCCTGATGCTAGGAAAGCTTTAAAGTTAGTAGAGAAAGCCATCGAAGGAGCTCATTGTGATAGATTTGATTTAACTCAACTGCTGATATGAATTATTATTTCTTCACAATATACACCCACAGGAGTATTTTGGCAACAAGGGCCTTTATTATGGATACATTTGCCCGTCTCTCCTAAAAGTATAATTGAGTCTTATACCTCCATGGTGGCTAAACTTATTCTTCAAGGACTTAAGACTTCTACTAAAATATTTGGCATTCACCCTGCTACTATTATTACTCCCTATTCATCATCACAGATTAAATATTTATGCTTCAATGATAATGATTGGGCTATAGCTAGATGCTCTACTTCTGCAAATTTTGATAATCATCTTCTTAAGTCTCCTATATTATCTTTTTGTATCAATCATCCTATTATATTTCCACAGGTAATCAAAAAAATCAACCTATTCCTAAGGCATTAAATGTATTCACAGATGGGTCCTCAAATGGTACTTCTGCAGTAGTCACTAAAAAAGAAAATATAACTTACATAACTACACACAAATCAGCTCAATTAGTGGAACTGGAAGCTGTGGTAAGAGCTCTGGAAAATTTTAGAGAGCAGCCCATGAACATTTTTTCAGATAGCCACTATATTATACATGCCATCCCAAAATTAGAGCTAGCAGGACCAATAGCACCTCATACTCCAGCCTTTAAATTGTTTTATCAAATACAAAAACTTTTGTGGGCAAGAAAAGAACCTCTATTCATAGGGCATATTAGAGCACATGCCAACTTGCCTGGTCCCCTCCATGAAGGTAATCAAAAGGCTGATGCCCTTACCCAAACAATCTTTATACTTTCAGCGCTCCAGCAAGCTACTTTATTTCACTCCCAGTTTCACGTCAATAGCACCACCTTGCTGCGTAGGTTTAAAATCACAAAGGAGCAAGCCAGAACAATTGTAAAACATTGTAAATATTGTATGACACATTTGCCCAATCCTCATTATGGTGTTAACCCTAGAGGATTAATATCCAATCATTTGTGGCACATGGATGTTACTCATGAGCCAAGTTTTGGAAAATTGCGATTTATTCATGTGACCATAGATACATGCTCAGGCATGATTTTTGCTTCCTTACATTCTGGAGAAAAAGTTAAAGATGTTACATCTCATTGTTTGCAAGCTTTTGCTGCATTGGGTATCCCCAAAATGCTTAAAACAGATAATGGCCCTGCATATACGTCCTCATCTTTCAAATGGTTTTGTGCAAAATTCAATATATCTCATGAAACAGGCTTCCCATACAATCCTCAGGGTCAGGGCATTATTGAAAGAGCAAACCACACACTGAAAATTATGTTGTCAAAACAAAAAGAAGGAAATTGGAAAAGTCCTAGGGACATATTGGCAGTTGCCCTGTTTACTTTAAATTTTTTAACTTTAGACTCTAATGGTTATTCTGCTGGAGACAGACATTGGAACCCACACCAACAACATAAACCTTTGGTTTACTGGAAGGATGTTCTTTCAGGTAAATGGAAGGGTCCAGATCCAGTATTAATTTTGGGGAGAGGATCTGTTTGTGTTTTTCCAAAGCACGAATCCTCTCCAATATGGATACCACTAGATTAATAAAGCAGGTGCCAAATCATAAGGATCAAGATGAAGTTGTTGAGGAATCAAGATTAATAAAAGAGGTACAAAATCAAGAGGACCAAGATGAAGGTATGGAATAATTCCCTTAAAAGAGTCCTTCAAAATATTTTACAACTTAAGTGTCATTCCTCCCAGCTGGGATGAGGAGATCTCTCTTTAGTGTGCACACAATTGTATTTTTTCTTTTTTCTCTTTTTATATATGTCTTTATGTCTGTGCATTTGTCTAAATTTTATGTAAATGTAACGTCACAAATATATGTTTGTAGGTTTGGGCGTCTGTCCAGTATGACGTCACAAATAACAAAGCACTTATGAAATAACTTTAATTCATTTAAGTTTAATAGTATTCAATTTGGATGACTAATTTAATAAGTGAAGGTACCTTCAATTTTGATTTATAGGTGGCCCAGGGATTTGTCTTTAGCGAAGAACATGACTAGTGCTGTATAACCTGATATTTTGGTGTTTTGACATAGGAATGTTTATTTGTAATTAACTTTATTTGCTTTATAGTTGATTCATTTGAGTTATTTCAACAGATAATCTCATGGAAGGTTACACAGACTCGAGGGTTCCAGCTAACAAATTATTTTTCCAACGTGCCTTTAGCTTTTCTTTACTCTATCTTTAATGCAGTAAATACCCTCAGTCTTTCTTTGTTTTGTTCTGAATATGATATTTTGCCAGCTTATGTTTGTGGGAGCTCAAGCAGCAATGTGTGTGAGCAGAAATCAACTTTAATTTTCTAATCTAATAATTCTATTTTTTAGTTTGACAACTCACCTCTTGACTCAGTGCTGGATTAGCACTGCTTTTCCTTTAATAATTGATGCTTGAGTTTCTAGGTAGCGGGCCCTGAAGATTTGCCGGTGGCATTGTCTAGGTATAAAAAAGACAGCTGCTGCTACAGCTGCAAGGATCACGGTTGCTGCAAACATCCCTGCTGCTCAAGCGTCAAACAACCTCACCAGCAGTGTGGCCTCTGCTCTGCATGCATGGGGCCTCCTAGATCAACATGTGGACATTTTGATCTCTCATTGTTTGGGACTTTATGGGACAATGCCTTGCAGGTATTTGTCTAGAGAACTCAGTGTGTTACTTGATAGAACTCAGGGCAGCTGATTTGTTTAAAGAATTTGATATGCTATGCACCTTGGCTCGTCAGCAGAAGGCTTATTGCCTTAAAGCCACAGCATCTCCTCACAATTGTACGGCTGTTAGTCATCATACACAGTCTATCCTGAAGGGCTCCATTGGATGGCTGGTAGCCAATGATGGGTAAGATCCCCAGAGGGGGACAACCTAAGACAGGCACAGTCACACGGGACAGTCTCATGTGGCCGACATATCAACCTAAGACAGGAGTCAAGGGCACAGCCTTGATTATCCGATGACGGGTAAGAATGTTGGTTGCACATGGACGTCCTAGAGCATCCCCTCTTTTAAAACAAAAAGGGGGTAAATGCAGGAGCCCTAATTAAGGAGATAGCTAAGACTGCGGTTAGCTGTGAGCCATAAGCATTACCAGCTTCCATGGTCTCGTGAGACTTGGCCTGGGACATTGTGGATCGGGTCGGCGCCATTTGCACGATCTCGCGAGACTTGGCCCTGGGGGATTGTGGATCCGGTCGGTGCCATATTGTGGTGTGGTCGGAGGAGTGTGGATTGCGTGTTGGGGGTGTTGTTGGAGCCGGAGAGAGAAGCTGGCAGAATAAAGAGCCTGTTCGTTTCCAGTCTGCCTCTGAACTTATTCCCGTGGCTTTGTTGCTGCAGGCGGCCATCGCTTCAGGCAGCAAACACACAGATCTCCTGGAGGAGAGCAGCTTGGCCCTGCCCCTCCCCCACCATGCCCAGAAACAATGGAGTTGACCAACTTGGGCTGACATCTCTGGAACCATGAGCAGAACAAAACTTTCCTCCCTTTAAGTTGATTGTGCCAGGCGTTTTGCCACTGCAGTGAAAAGCTGAGCAACACAAACATGACCTGCCCCTCCCAGTGTTCACTGTGACCACAGGTGACACTAACAAGTGACGTTGGTCTGCATTCTGCAACCAACCACTTGCCTAGGAAAAACCTAGGTGGAGAGAAAGTTGGACTTCCCTGCTGGCATCAGCACAGAGAGCCACCCAGAGGCCTAGCCTGGGGTGAGGACTGGGTGTGGGTAAGGAGCTGTTCTACAGGTAAAGACCTTTGGCCCTCACTGCACAGAAATACTGGTGTCATTGAATCATAGCTCTGCATGGAACCCCCCGTTTTTGGAAATTGTCTGTTCCTAGATTTAGGGGGGCCTCCAGATCTGTTATCCACCCATGTTGAGGGTTCTTGGCATTGAAGACACCAGAGAACTTTCTAGAAGTGTCCCTGTGGTAATGAAGGCTGTGTTCACAGACTGTAGTCCTCACACAAGGGAGGTGCATTTCAACATCATTCCAACCAGAGAACCAGAGAGTGCTGAGGGCAGCCAGCTGCAGGGAAGTCCGACCCTGTGACAAGGTCACCCCACCTCCCAGGAGCAGCCTCAGCACATTCGCACTGTGCCCACCCCCAACCCTACCTCTGAACTGGGCGCCTGGCCCCGGGCACGGAGCTGGCCCCTCGCCCTCTGGTCAGTCACTGCCTGAGGAGGGCAAGCTGCACGTCCCCGAGGACATGGACTGCTGTTACAGCACCTTTCTCTGTGGGGTCCCCTGGCCACTCTTAGACAGGGGACCAGAGCCTGGTTGGTGGGGCCCACGCAGTGCACCCACGGGGTGGGGCATCCTGTCACAATGGGCCTTCCATCATGGAAACTGAGGAGAGGACTGCGGAGGCCCTCTGCACAGGCCCAGTCACTGGTTGGCCAGTGAGCAGCGAGGAGTGTCTGGGACAGGACCAGGAAGCTTCCTCCCATGGCTACAGCCCAGCCCCCGCCCTCCTCCTGCGCCCCCCCGCCCTCCCGCCCCAGCACCCACCTCCCTCCCCTCACCCGCCAGGTGGCCAGCCCTCAGCCTGCTCTCCAGCGTAAGCCCTCCCCTCCTGGCTTCTGCCCCCCTGCGTTCCCTCCTTTGCCCAGCAGGGCCCCTGCCCAGCACCCTGCCCTGAGGGGCTCCGGGCCCAGCTCCTCCTCTCTTGCTCCCAGACCACCCATTCGCCTCCCCCCTGTGTGTCTGGCTCCCCTTTCCTGTCACTCCCCCATCTTCACCCCCTCTCCTCCTCCCAGCTCTCCCTTCTAGTTCCCCATGATCCAGTCCCACTGACAATCCAGCCGCCTCAACCAGGCCTCACGGGTGACACACCTCACCCAGGGGAGACGTCTCCCTGCTGTGGTGCAGGCCACAGTCCCGGGACTGTCTTCCCAGCAGCCTGCGCAGTGGGCACAGGGAGACAGGAGGAGGACAGCCCCACACCCAGCCTGGAGCATGTCTGAGGTCAGTTACCAGAGCCCTGGTCCCACCACAGCCCTGGTGTCCTGCTCCTGTCTGTCCTCACTCTGTCTTAGTAAGATGGCGGCGGCAGCCTCAGCAAGCTCCTTTTCCCAGAGCCTCAGTTCCTCCCCTCCTGCGGAGCAGCCAGCTACAGGGGCTGCAGGAGCAGAGGCTGAGGCCAGGAATCAGGGGACAGCTGGCTGCACCAGGAACCTGCAGAGCCTCCACACAGCCCACGTGTCCAAACTGTGTCCCTGCCCCAGCCCTCCTGGGACACCCGTGTCACGAATGCATGAATGGACCAAGGGAAAGGTCCCCAGTGGGCAGAGCACAGGCTGTAGAGTCAGGTGGGGGCTCCCTGGGCCAGGGGCGTCTCTCTAGTGAGGCACTTTGGACTCTTTTAAAGGGACTGTGGCAGAAGGCACCCAGTGGGGTGATCTAGAGACAGACAGTGCAGAGGTGGTGGCCAGGGCTGGAGGGGGACAGGGAGAGCAGCTCAGGGTGTGAAGCAGCTCTGGAGACGGCTGCACAGGGTGTGAACACACTCAGCACCACCCACCTGTGTGCTCAGGAAGGGCCACCGTGGGAGATCTCCTGCCAGGTGTGTCCACCACTGTGAAAACTCTAAAGTCCCAGGAGCTCAGTAGGGAAAGGGTGGTTCTGTCTGTCATCCCACGGGACAGGACGTGTTCTCAGATAGGAAACCACCTCTGGGGGTGTGTGTGTGTGTGTGTGTGTGTGTGTGTGTGTGAGAGAGAGAGAGAGAGAGAGAGAGAGAGAGCTGGCCATAGTCTTGATTCTGGCATCTGCTTCAAAGTGGGAGAGCTTCCTGACTCCTCCCCTAATCTGTTTTAGGAAATGACTGGCCAAGGTGAGGTCCAGCCCTAGGTCCCTTACCTGGGCCTGCCACTGGATCCACAGCCCTTTCCTGATGACGTCCAAAGGCAGCTCCAGTAGCAGGTTCTGACCTGAGAAGCTGGGGCAGGTGAGTCCAGCACCACCATCAAGCTGTGCTCTCCATTTTCTTGTTGAAATTGAATATAAAATGGCTTTAGATGATAGAATATGTTGAATACATATTCAGTAGGAAATGTGATACTATATTACATGTATTTTAGCAGTAATATGTTTTTATTGACTTTATAATAAAACACATTTTATTTTGAAAATAACTTTTATTGTGTGTATTTAGGATACACAGCATATTTTTGTGGGATACATACAGTCTGAGAAAAGGCTACCATGTAAAGCAAAGTAAATTATTCTTCATCTCACAGACCCTGCTGTTTTTGCCGAGGGTATTTTCTGGACAAAGCTGCTAAAATACACTCATGTAGTAGGGAGCTCCAATGTGCGACATTTTACATTAGCCCTCATGCTGTAATTAGATCTCTAGACTTGTTCTTTCTTCAGGTTTGATATTCTGTGTCCTCTGATCTCTCTCCCATCTCTCCTGCTTCCTGTGCCTGCATACCACCACATTTCCATCTTCCTTCCCCTCTCCCTTCCCTTCCTCTCCCTTTCCTTTCTGTTTTAGATGCCACACCTAAGTGAGGTCATGTGATTTTCTTTTCTGTCTGACTTATTTCACTTATCACAAAGCCCCCCATGGTAGACGACAGGATCTCCCTTTTAAGGCTGAATGATGTTTCAGTCCAATAATAAATCATATTTTCTTTACCCATGGACAAAATCCTGTGTATTTAAGTAATTTTTATGCCTCGACTCATGTGATGCTGATGCAACAAACCTGGGCATGCAGACATGTGTAGGAGATGGTGCCTTCTTTTCCTTTGGGTGTGTGCCAGGCTATTTGGGGTCTTTTGTGGTTTCATAAGGAACATAGGGTTGTTTTCTACTTTCTGTGAATAACGCCATTGGAATGTTGATAGAGGTCACACTGAATCTGTATATTATTTGAGTAGTATTGCTGTTTTAATGATGTTAGTGTTTCTGATCCATGAATATTGGATATCTTTCCATTATTTGCACCTTCTTCAATATCTTTCATCAATGTTTTATGGGGTTCAGTACAGAGATTTCATTTCCTTTGTTAAATTTATACTGAAGTGCTTTCTAAAATGCTATCTTTCATGGAGTAGTTTTCTTGACTTATTTTTTCATATAGACCATTTTTGTGTATAAAAATGCTGCTTTTAAAAACATAGCTTCAGGTGATAAGTGAAAAGATGAGACACTGAAACCAAAAACCTACAAGCTTACTTATCTCATCCCCATAAAATTTCATCACCACTGCCCACCCTGTGCCACAGGGATCCAGGGATACAGAGAACCCGCTTTGGAGTTAGACATGCACAGGCCCAAATCTTAATTTCCAGATGATTTAGTAGTTGTTTGGCTTGTACAAAGCATTTTGTTTTAATGCTATGTAGAAGAAAAGGATGATTAATCTTAGAAACATCATAGATTTCAAAGCTTTCTCTTTGCATTCTGTGTGTCACCCCAGGTTCACCTTCTCTTCCAAACAAGAGAGAAACAACTTATCGCCATGGGAAAAGTCGCAAGAAGGTGAAATTAGGACTCCACATGGCCTCCGCAGTGCTGGGCTCAAGGGACAAACCATGCCTTTGATCATGGCCTGTCCCTCTGAGTACACAGGGAAACAAATTACCTCCGTTCCCGGGGGAGAGGAGCGTCTGTCTACCTCCTGTTCCTCTCCTCCTTGTCGTCCTTGTCTTAGGATCTTAGCCAGTGTGCATGTCCACGTCTGCCTGTGGTTTCACGTTCAGAGAGAAGAACTTACAGGTGGGTCCCTACTGACAAGAAGGGTGTGTACTCAGAGCTCTTCGTTTTATCAGAGACACCTTTAGTGTGTGAGGCCCAGAATCACGACACACGGAATTTTGTAATGGTGCCATCCAGGTTCCCGTGGTGGGGGGCTAAGCCCTGGTGAGGCAGCAGGCCTGGAGTTACTGGGGGTGTCTGAGCGGGAGTGCTGTGGGGACACAGGCCAGCGCAGTCAGGTACTGCCCCAGAACGTGGCCTCTCTGTTTCCACAGCACAGTTTCTCACCAACTATGTGCAAATTCTTCCTCCTGCACGTCACTGGCCACAGGGGAGCAGACAAACAAGGTGCGTGTCCGTGCTGGTCATGAAAGGGGTATTAAGAGCGATCACAGGATGGAGAAAGGGCAGGAGAGATTGTCCTGCATCAGAGGAAACCAGCAGAGCCCCTCCGCCCAGCACAGGCCTCCTCCGGCACACCTCAACTTGGCAGAGAGGTGCAAGAAAGTTAGTTAGAGGCTACGGGGGTCAGCGGGAGGGAACAGCGCAAGGTCGGAGGCTCTGGACGAAGCTGGGACTGGTGACTTGGTGATGGAGCAGATGCACGTTCTGTGCTCTGCAGCATTAGTCACTGTGTGTCACTGGTGCTGGCTACCCCACCTGGCAACAGGAGGGGGGAAGAGGGCGTCCTGAGGGGGCCTTCAGGAGGCGGCCTGTGGGCCCTGTCCGTGGTCGTGTGTTTGGAAGGAGATGTCTTCTGCCTCCATCGTACGCCTGGAGGATCACAGTGAGTCTTCTGATGGAGCATTAGGAGCAATTACAAGTTCTGAGTTTGGCAGAACCTCCTGAAACTTAGAAAAGGTCTCAAATACGTACATACAAGGCATGTCTTATAAAGAAGTTCATTAGGATCCCAACTGTAGAAATTAATAACAAACAAGTCTTAGGTAACTCAGGGACACTGTGAGAAAATAATGACACCTGCACTAAAAATGGCAAGTCCTTGCCAGCCGCTGTGTTTTTGCTTAATAGCCATTTAGCCTGTTCAAGGCCATGATAGCAAGCTAGATTTAAAATATTGACTAAAAATATAAAGTTTTGAAAAAAAATCTAAAAGCCCCAATGTCAGGCAGAATGTTCTGGAAGACATACTTAATCAAGAATTCAGCTTGTCAAAAAAAATAATCTTCAGTGTGGAATGAACTGTGCTCAGAACATGGACTGCAGGAGGGGTTTGGGACTATTTATTGAAGGAAGACATTGGTCCTGTGAATGGATGGATATGGTAATAGTTATAAAATGCATGTCTTGATAATATTAGAATAAAAGGCAGGCATTAATTGTATCATGTCATGGGGAGCATTTGGAGAGTCGAGGGACTAGGCAGCAAGACACCTGTGGAGGGTTTCAGTGGGTGGGAGGAGCCCTGTCACCTCTCCTAGGGAAGGTGGGGCACAGGCCTGCCCTGGGCTGAGGGGCTGCAAGAGCAGGGGGCTGCCGGTGAGCCTGCACACCTGGCAGAGGTGCCGTGCAATGACCAGAGAGAGGAGAGGCCAGAGAGAGGAGGCCTGGCACCACCAGTGACCAACGCTTGTCTTACCCAAGTGAGGAAGCCGGCCCAGGGCATCTGCCCCCTGCTTGGGAACATCAGACCAGCAGGGACAGTATGCAGCAACGGTGAATGAATCTGCTCAGAGCAAACAGCACGGCTGCCCAAATAAGCAACTTCCTAATAAGGTGGGTGTGGACGGTGTGGCCACTGTGGGCAAGTGACAGTAACTGGCCCAATTAGAAACGCCGTCATCCACAGCTCGCCTGTCAACTCCGGGAAGAAGCCAGCTCTCCTGAGAGACAGAGAGACTGTGCGAATGCAGACAGAGCACCAGAGACGCAGGTGTAGGGGACGAGCACGGGAGCTGGCAAGGGCCGGGTGGCACTCAGTCGCACACACACGTGCACACACACACACACACACACACACACACGCCTGGCGAAGAGGACCCTGCGGGGCTCTGCCATTTAGTGTCTTCTTCTTCTAGATTCAGCAAGAAGATGGAAAGGGGAAACCTCACGGCCACTGGAGAGTTTGTCCTCCTGGGGCTCTGGGGCGCCACGCCGCACCCGCAAGCCCTGGCCGTGCTCTTTCTCTGCATGTACCTGGCCACCGTGGCGGGAAACACGCTCCTCATCCTGGCCGTTGGCAGCGACTCCCGCCTCCATCGCCCCATGTACTTCTTCCTGGGTAATCTGGCCTTTGTCGACGTTTGCTTTATTTCCACGACGGTTCCCAAGATGGTCGTGAACCTCCTGACCGGCAGGCCGACCATCTCCCTCACAGGCTGCCTCGCCCAGCTCTTCTTCTTCGTTTCCTTTGTGAACATGGACAGCCTCCTCCTCTGCGTGATGGCCTACGACAGGTGTGTGGCCATCCGCCACCCCTTGCACTACCCCGTCATCGTGCGCCCTCAGCGCTGCCTGCGGCTGGTGGCGGGGCTCTGGGCGGTCACCTGCCTCCATGCCCTCCTGCACACCCTGCTGATGGCACGCCTGTCCTTCTGTGCCTCCCACGTCATCCACCACTTCTTCTGCGACCTCAACCCCCTCCTGCAGCTCTCCTGCTCCGACGTGTCCCTCAACGTCATGGTCATTCTCACGGTGGGGAGTCTGTTGGCCCTCACGCCCCTGGCCTGCATCCTCACATCCTATGGCCTCATCTTCTGCACCGTCCTGAAGGTCACCTCTACTCAGGGGATGCAGAGGGCCCTTTCCACCTGCAGCTGCCACCTGTCGGTGGTGGTGTTGTTCTATGGCACCGCCATTGCGGTCTACTTCAGCCCCGCCTCCTCCCACACGCCCCAGGGGGACGCCCTGTCGGCTGTCGTGTACACCGCCGTCACTCCCCTGTTGAACCCTTTCATCTACAGCCTCAGGAACAGGGATGTGAGGGGAGCGCTGCAGAAGATGCTCTGTGTGTGAGCTGTGCCCAGCGGGAACCACGGCCAGAGACGGGCCGGCGGAGCAGCGAGGGGCTGAGGCAGGCACCGCAGCAGCCCCCAGAGCAGCCCGGGGCCTGTCACCCTGGAAACCGCGTCCAGGGCTTTGTGTGCGTCCTCGCACTCTGCCTGAGCAAACACCAGGCGACTCAGGAAACCAAATCCAGAATCAAAATGTCTGCTTTGGGGCCTCTGTAAATAAATGCTCAAGTGAACACACACACCCCACTTTTAAAACCTAGTAGAAATTCACATATTCCCAAGAAAAACAGATGCATACACACACAAGAGTTTAAATCCCTTCAAAGAAAAAACATTGGCAAAAAACGTTGGCAAATAAGTTGGCAAGTAAGCTTCAGCTCTTCTAACATGGTTCCCTGGTTTACAATACGGATGAAGAATGTAGATCCGTGAAGGCAGATCAGTAAGTACATCAGTGATGTATGGGGAGGGGCCATGACCTGCAGCTCTAGCTGGGTAACGTGGGTACTTGCTTCCTTCCCTGTTCCAGAGTTCACTGAGTGCTTGGCCAGCGATCTAGGTGTGCAGAATCATCTGGGACGATGGGTCAGAAACGGGACCCTGCTGGGATTGGAGATTATGTGTGCCAGGCTTTCAGATGTCACCTAGGCCAGTCCTGCCCTGAGTGACATGGTCACATGGGTGGTCCTGTCAGCAGGTACAGGCGTCCCCCTCCCCTTCGTCCTCCTCCCCGTGCCCGTCTCTACATTAAGGGCACTTCTTTGCATCACCACGAGGCCCACGGAGCCACGGGGAAGTGCAAACCGTTGAGTACCTTCCCTGAACCAAAGTAGTGACCTCAGTGGAATTATTTGAGGGTTTTCTTTCCTAAACATCTAAGAGTCAGCAATGTGGCAAAGGCACGCAACAGGGGACATGCATACCTTCCTTCAAAAGTTCCTTCAAGATTCCTCCTGGCTGGCGAAGAACCAAGCCAGGCAGGAGGCTCTGAGGACCTTGGGTTCCTCCTCCCCTCAGCACTGGAGCACAGGAGCTGCTCGTGCGTGTGCTCCTGCTCATCCCACACGTTCTTGAAGAAAAGAGGAAAACATGAAATGTGCGGGTGTTAAGAAAGGAGGAGGCGGCCGTGATTCCTGTGGTGGAGGGCAGCAGCCTCGCCCACACCAGGGACCCCATCTTAGAGCACAGCAGAGACTGGGGACATAAACTGGCACCTAGATGCCACTTGGTAGACAAAGAAAAGAAGAAGAAAAGGAAGGTGCCGTTCGGTGGCATTAACCTGGGTTTTCATGATATAGTGCATTCCTATTCTTCAAAATTTCTGTGGAATGCAAATTCCTCCTTTCCCCTTGAGGTGGTTCAGGGCTCCTGAGAACGGGAGATTTAACTGGTGTCATGTTTTACTCATAGCTCAAAGGCTGCAGACGACTGCAAAACACTGGCAAAGCACAAAGCCTGAAGCCATTTGGTGCTTTGTTTACCACGGCCAGTGAACCCTGAGCCAGAGGAAAACGTGCGGCCTCCCAATTGCACGCGAGGGTCGCTGCCCGGCACAGAATGATTTACGTGTGAGTGAGGAGAACTCTCCACTGTCAGGCTGTAATGGCGCTCAGTTGTCCCTGAAATGTTTCCGCAGGCCATGTTGTGAATTCGTGACAAGAGCAACCTGGAGAAGCCAGGCACAGGACCCTAAGCACATTCCATAAATAAGACCTTCAGATGTCTTCCCACCAGGAATCACCATGAGGAATCTTATTAAAGTTAATTGCAAAGACAATTGGCTCCACTATGTCTTCTTGCTTGTGTCCCCAGGGCAGGAAAGGTTGGCTACAGGCTCAGCTGCTGGCCGTCCTTCCCGGGCTCTCCTGGGGTGGGCCGATGATGGGCAGCGGGGCTAGCTGGCTGCAGGGGCTGGTTAGGGGCAGTGCAGGTGGCCATGGCTGCTGCCCCAGGGCATTCCCTTGTCCCAGTCCCCTGGCTGTCCTCATCTGTTCTATTAGTACTGAGCTGAGCTACAGTTCTTCCAACTGGAAGAGGGACAATCTTCCCTCCGCCAACGGTGCTGGGGAAACCGTCCATCCACAAGCAGAAGAATGAGGCTGGACTTTGGTCACCATGGCCTGCTAAGCCAGCTCAAAGGATCAAAGACTTACACATAAGGACTGAACTGTGACCTCTAGAAGGACCAGAAACAACTACACAGTTTGGACTCGGAAATGTTGTCTTAGATTTGACTTCCAAAATGCTGGCAATCAAAGCAAAAATAAACAGAATTACCACAAAATTAAAAGTTTCTGCAAAAACAAGAAAACAATTAGCAGAGCATTAGGGAGGAAATTTTTAGCAAGCCCTATATCTGGTACACAAGATACATAAGGGACTCAAAAACTACAGAAAGAAAACAAAATAGTCCAGGTGAGATTTGCACCAAGGGGCTGGGGTGTGGTCAGTGGTGGAGCACTTGCCTAGCACAGTGAGGTACCAGGTTTTATCCTCAGCACCACATGAAAATAAAAAAATAAAGGTATTGTGTCTCCAACTATAACTAAAAAATAAATATTTAAAAAAAGGTATTGTGTCTGTCTACAACTAAAACAAAAACAAAAGGAATTGTATGAAGGACCTGAATAGGCACCCTCAAACACAGCAGAGGAAAGGCGGACAGATGCCTGGATGTTAGGGGCCAGGCTCTGTGGGCAGTGACCAGACAGACTCCACTTGCCCCGAGACTCCACGTCCTGTAAGAAATGCTTCTCCCAGGGAAAGCCCCGCCTCGGTGCCCGTCAGGAGCTGCCTGGCACAGCGCGGTTGGCAATGCAGAATGGCAGCTCTTAGATAGTGAAAGATCGTTCTCTTTGGTTCCCATTTTCCTTGGACAGTGTGCCCTGTCAGAGATGGATTGTCTAGACGTTGGTAGCCATTCTCTTAACTTGTACTCAACTAGGGTCATTTTGGCCCCCTATCTTTCTGCTTATGATTCTAGATCTCCTAGCAACAGCCACTTATGATTAATAGGGTTTTGGACTATAAAAGTTGGACTCAAACCCAGGAGGGGGGTCAAAAGTTGTCATTTTGCCACTGCCCCTTGGCCAGCCTGCTGGTGAATCGGACTGCTGGCAGGTGAATAAAGGTTCTGTCTCCTGCGTTCGGATCGGCTTGGTGATGTATCGCAACTTGCCGTAACAAGGAGACGCGCCCAACAGCACTGGTCACTAGGCACATGCATATGAGACCACCATGAGGCGCCACCCAATCAGTTAAAATGGTTGTGGGAGGCTGAAGCAGGAGGATGGCGAGTTTGAAGCAAGCCTCAGAAACTCAGTGAGACCTTGTCTGTAAATAAATATTAAAAAGGGCTCAGTGGTTAATTACCCCTGGGTTCAATGCCCAGCACCAAACAACAACAACAAAAAATTGTTATCAAAAAGATGGAAAGTAACCACTGGCTAGGAAGGGGAGAGAAAAACCTCCCTGGTGGAAATGCAAATTATGATAGTGATTATGGAAAATGGTAGGGAAAGTCCTCAAAAAATAAAGACTTCCTCCATGATCAGCCATTTGAGGTCTGGTATAGAACACACATGCTGAAGTCAACACGTCAGAGGGACGGCTGGCCTGCCATGTGGGTCGTGACATTGCTCACAGAAGCCAGAAGAGCCAATCTTAGTGTCCACCGACAGATGGACCATGGGGAAAGTGGGCTGTGTCCACACCAGGGCTTTAAGCATCAATCAGCTTCAAAGAAAGAGATTCTGTGGCGTGCCACAACAGGTGTGGAACCAAAGCGTGTCGTGCTAAGGGAATCAGCCAGACAGAACCCAGAGGGCTCCTGCTCTCACCCACGGCTGGAGCCTAAAACGTCCACCTCACAGGAGCCTAGGGCAGCTTAGGGCACCCGCGTCGGGGCCTGGGAGGAGGGGATGGCAGTGATGGACGCCCACCTCAGCTGGGCAGGAGGACTCTGGCCTGGCCTGAGGTCTGTTACACACCATGCTCAGCAAGCTAACAAACAAGCACGGCACGTCTCAGAATCGCTAAGAGTAAATTTCAAATGTACATTTTTATTAGTTTGGTTTGACTTTTGTATTCAGAAAGTCATAACTCTCTATCCCCAAAATACAATATATAATAAAAATTAAATAATATTAAAAAGGCCTAAGACCATTTGGGGAGTGATTTGAAGAAAGTCACACTTCTTTCCAGGGTCCTTTGTGGCTGTGCACGCCTGCCTATCATCTAAACTCGCCTGTTGCCCTTTTCTCCTGACACCCAGGAGGCTCCTCCTGCAGACCCTGTGCACATGCTTGGCACGGCCTGCGGGTGTCCTACCGAGAGTGCCTGTGCCCACCCTCCCAGTGCCAGGGCTAGTCCTCCTTGCAGGCTCACTATGAGCTCTCTCATTTTTATGAAAGGACGAGGGCCCTTGATGTGTTTATCTGTATTTGTGAAGGAGACCTTTCAGTGGCCGGAGGCTGCGTGTGTGCAGAGGACACGATGCTGTGACCCTGTTGTGGGGCTGAACCTCAAGGCGTCACCTCTGCAGTCGTCATTTCTGCAGTGCTGGGCGTGGAGCCAGGGCTGGGGGCAAGTGCTGCTGCCGGCAGTCCTGTTGGTACTGGGGACATCCCTGAGGCCACCAGAGAGCCTCTACTCCTCCTCAGTCCCCGGGGAGAACACCCTGACCCTCACCAAAGGGAAGTCCTCGGGGAGCCCCTGTGGTGTCCCCACGGAGAGCCCAGCTCTCCCAGGCTGAGAAATCACAACAGAGCTCACAGGGAGGCCCCGCCTTCCCTCCCAGCCCCTGACCACAGGGGAAGAAAGGCACCCACAGACAACCAAAGACCTGGGTGCTTACTGGGAGCACAGATGCTGTGTGACCGCGAACAGCACAGCCACCAGCAGGTCCCTTGCTACGACTGTGAGGCAATGGATTGATTCAGTACGCTCCGAGACATGGCCTTGCTGAAAAGGAGAATTAAGATCATTTGACCAACAACATCACATTCCTGAAAATTAGCCAAATGCAACCTAGCACGTGAGTGGACCCAGGGAAAGTTGCCCCTGTTCCTCAGTAGCCGACGGGGAGGGCTGGCCCAAACTGCCCAGCAGCGGCCACGCCTGTGAGGCTCTTGGCCTGCGGGATTCCTCTCCCACGCCCACTCAGCAGGTGGGAGGGCGACTGCAGGCCATCAGTTAAAGCCACACCATTAATGAAGTGTGTGAGTTGCTTTTCACATGTATTATTTTAATGAAAGCATTGCTTGGTTGAGAAAATGTTCTCTCTCCTGGCTTCCTTTCTAAGTTCCTGCAGCTGGAGCCAATGGGGCCTGCCATCAGCACAGGGGACGAGGTGACCAGGGAGGAGCCTGAGGCGGCGGGAGGGGCGGTGTGGCCTCAGCCCAGTCCTCCTGCAGGCTCTAGCGACAGGCTTCACAGCACTGAGTTTACTGATACCCGTCAGGGACAATTCAACCTTCAGTCTTATACAAATAGCATAAATTTACTATCTCTTTAAGGAACCAGATAAACAAAACTAGAGAAAAATATCTTAAAAATTAGGTGAAGCTCTTTTTAAGCAAATTGTGGACTTAAATAATGAATTCTGTTCAACATTTCAAATGATTTTGGATTGTGGCGTAGCAAGAAGTACAATTTAATTTTTGTTACAGAAATGTGAAAAAGCCTTAGGATTTCTAGGTGATTAATAACATCCCCAACCACAGTAACATCACTTCATCTTCTAACTCTGTTGCAAATAGTCTCCAACATCCCTTAAGGAAAGCTCCCCCTCCCTCCCTCCCCTGTGCACTAGGACGCCACGTGGACGCCGTGGGGAGCCTGTGGGTCTGGTGGCTCAGGACCTCCATGTTTAAAGCAAGAAGTGACAGACAGGACCCAGCTGACGGCTGCCACTGTCACGGCGATGCTGGAGACGCAGGTCTGTGTCGTTTCCGCGGAGACTCCACACACTTAGTCACACTCACACCTACAGGACAGTTTTGGCACGGCTACCCAGATTTTCCTTCCTGTACGCATGTGGTCTGCATGTTCTGGCATGGAAGCACCTGGGAACCCTTGCTTCTCCTGAGCCGTCCGATTCCTTAAACTCTATTCACTTGACTCTTGCTAGCAGATGCAGTGACAGGTGCGAGGACTCTAGGTCCAGCAAGGCAGAACGTGGGGGTGGAGAGCGCGTGTGAACAGCCGCCTCCGCACGTGTCCCTCCAGCCCTGCTCTGTGCTCCGGGGCTGTGTCACGGAGGCCACCCTCTCCCGCCCGCCGTGACTGAGGGAGCAGATGACGGGCCCTCACGCTGCCGCTCTGGGCGCCCCTTCTTCCCACCTCGGTCTCTCGGGCACCCTCTGTGCTCCGGAAGGTGAGTGCCCAGGGACAGGGCGATGCCATGTCCACCCCTTTGATGGACCAGTTTGGAGGGGCTTGGAGCCACCTCCCTGGGTGCCAGCCCACCCTGCTGCTGGAGGCTGGAGGGGCGCTGGGAGAGGGCTGCCTCCCACATCCTCCCTCTGAAGCGTGGATTATCAGAAGCCCTCCTGGAGGCTGTTCCTGAGGGTCCCCAACAGCCCGGGGGCGTCTCCCAGGCCCTGAGCGAGGTCGGCTCCCTCCCGACCAGAGGCTGCAGCATGGACCTGGCCAACAGGACGGCGGTGAGGGAGTTCCTTCTGCTGGGCTTCTCTGGAGCGCCCTGGCTGCAGCCCGCGCTCTTCGCGCTCTTCCTGGCCGTGTACCTGCTGTCCCTCCTGGGAAACGCCCTCATCATCTTCATCGTCGTGGTGGAGGCCACGCTGCAGACGCCCATGTACATCTTCCTGGGAAACCTGTCCTTCCTGGAGGTCTGGTACACGACGGCCACCGTGCCCAAGCTGCTGGCCACCTGCCTGTCCAGGGGCGCGGCCATCTCTGTGCCTGGCTGCATCGTCCAGTACTACTTCTTCTTCTCCATGGGGGCCACCGAGTGCATCCTGCTGGCGGTGATGGCCTACGACCGCTATGTGGCCATCTGCAGTCCTCTCCGCTACTCCCTGCTCATGAGCCTCCAGCTCTGCCTGCGCTTTGCCGCCGGCTCCTGGGCTGGGGGCTTCGCAGCCCCTCTCCTGCCCACCATCCTCATCTCCCGCCTGAGCTTCTGTGGCCCCCAGAAGATCAACCACTTCTTCTGTGACTCCGACCCCATTTTTAAGCTGTCCTGCTCAGACACCTTCTTGGCAGAGGCCTTGGGCTACACCTGCAGCTCCGTGGTGATTCTCAGCTCCTTCCTTCTCACCATGTCCTCCTACGGCCACATCGTGGCCACCGTCCTCAGGCTGTCTTCCCGAGAGGCTCGGAGGAAGACCTTCTCCACCTGTGCCTCCCACCTCACCGTGGTCACCATCTACTACGGCACCATCATCTTCGCCTACGTGCGCCCTCCTGCCAAGTACAACTTCACCATTGGCAAAGTGGTCTCCGTGTTCTACTGCGTGGTCACCCCGCTGGTGAACCCGCTCATATACACCCTGAGAAACAAGGACGTGAAGAAAGCATTCAGGAAGATTCTGGCACAGAAGAGATTCCTCTTGGCCAGACACAGACAGGAGGTTTGAGATACCAGCTCAGAAAAGCAATTTAGAATAGAAACCCAAACTTATCTGCAAATGGTGAGTACTAAAAACTATAGTGTTCTATTGATGCCATCCAATGTGCCACCTCTATGCCCGGTACTTTGTGTTGAACTGCACTGAGAGCCATTCCGTGTCTGCTCTGCCTACGATGCCTTAGTGCATTGCTGCACCTTTGTCCACTGGACAGCCATTCCTGTCTGCTGTGCCTACGATGCCTTGGTACAGTGCCATTGGGGGGGGAGGCAGTGACTCAAGCTCCTTCCCATGTGGACAAGAGGGTGGTCAGGTGGCAGGTGTTCCAGAGCATTTTCATAACATGCACCGTACCTGGGGACCTCAGCCACAGAATCTCTGTTCAATGGGGCAGTGGTTCTCCACCTAATGAACTCATGATCTGATCTACACTTGGTCCTTTGTACCTCAAAGATGTGTCCCCTCCAGGGACGTTTCCTACACACACACACACACACACACACACACACACGCTGAGTCAAGCGTTCTTCTCAAGCACTGATGGTGGCTTGTCAATGTCAGTGCAGCTTAGTGATTCTATTAGAAATGTTAGACCATCAGGATTTTCCTGAGTAACATAAAACCATGAATAAGTGAACTCTATCTTGAAAATTAGCAAGAATACTGTGATTCAAATGTTCAAAATAAAAATCTTAGATGTGGACACTGAGCATGGTGAGGTATGGACGGTCAGACCCTATAACGTATCCAAGGGGACAACTAACTCAGCAAAACCAAGTTGGTTCTGAAAGAGAGGAGTGACAGGCTCCAGGTGCTCTGCCTGCCCAGCCCGCTCCTGTGTGAGGAGGAAGCCCTGTCACTTCTGGCAGTCCAGCGCAGGAGCACAGGTGACAGGAGGTGACGGACCCTATCTCCAGAGCCAGCCCTTTAGGTCAGGCCTCTTCAGGCTGCTCCCTCTAAGTGCCATGGTGGCCCAGTGGCCAGAGCAACCTGAGGGACGCAGGACCTCACCTGGACCTCTGGGCTGAGAACCTGCCTAGTAGGAGGTCACCAGTGGTCAGGGAGCTTGTCCAGTCTCCAGGGGCAAACTAGAACAAAACAACTCCATCGAGGTGCTTCTAGTGACAAGAAAACATCATAAAATCAAGAGTTTGTAGCTCATGCCTGTGTTTGAAAGTTTTCTTAGTTTAAATTGCAACATGTGAATCTCTGGACTCCACGAGAGCCACGATAGACCATTCCTGAATGCCTGGCTAGGTGTCACTTTTCAAGCAGGGCACACTCTTGGCCACTGTCACCATGGGGACCTTTCCATGTGAACGTGAACCTGGGTCCACACACCGTCTTCTCTGAGCCTCAGCCTTCCACAGCACGTCACAGTCGTGTGCAACCTGTCCCCGTGATGAGCAGACGCTCTGCGTCCCTGTGCAGCTGTTCATGGGTGCACACTGCACTGAGGGAGGTCCTCGTCCTGTCGGTGGTGGCAGTCCTCCCAGCCCCTGCCTCGGGGATGTCCCTGCTGGACCTTGTGTCCTGGCCTCGGGCTGCCTTGAACCTCCTCCCTCACAGCTCCCTGTCCCCAGGTGCTTACTGGGTCTGCTCTGGGGGGCCAACCTGGAGCTGCTGGTGGCTGGAGGAGGGGTCACTGCGCTCAACGGTGCACCTCAGACGGGTGGAAGAAGCTCCCGGGCGGTTCCTTCCCCGTCACCCCGATGTGTTGTTCTGGGAACTTTCAGAATGACACTCTGGAGCTGCAGGAAGTGTGGGTTCACTGGGAAGGACAACAGGTGACAGTAACAATGACACATCTCTTAGGTGGGACACACTGGAGAGGGCCCTCCTGGAGTGTCAGGCTGTGCTGATGGGGACCCTCTGGGACCCTCCTAAGGCAGAGTAGCAGCACAGAGGGAAGTGCAAACCCGGTCAGGTACAGAAGTCCCCGGGGTTAATGACAGTCAGAACATTCCATCATACTTGGCTCATAAAACCACGCGTCTCTCTGGAGAAGAGCCACAAGACACACAGGAGGCCAGACCAGAGAGAGGACGCGCCCTCGGAGGCTCTGTGCACGTCTGGACAGAGGCTCACGTCACGCCCGCTGGGTGGCAGCACACAGGGGGGTCTCTGCTAGGAGTCAAAGCCACCTCTCAATTCAGGGACCACTTTAGAGCCTCCTCTTTGGTGGCGGTTGCGGTGTGGAGTGGGTCCACTGCAGCGGGGGCACCTCAGTGCGGGTGTGGGACTCGCGCTGCAGCTCTGAAGTCCTCATGGACGGGATCTCCTGTGGAGCCTCTGCCTCCCTGACGGCCACCTCCAGGTTGGAGTGTGGCCTGGGCTGTGGCAGAAGTGACCTCGACGTCACCCCTGAGCCGTCTCCTGCAGTCAGCCCTCCCCCCTGGCTGTGCCGTGTGGCTCGTGGGCCCCCTGTCCTTCCTGTCTCCACGCTGCACCTCTCCACCGAGAGCAGCAGAACCAAGCTGTCTGTGTGCACCAGGGCCACAGCGTCCTCCCCAGGGGCCTGCCTCCTTCCTCAGGACACCCTCCAACTGTCCTCCTTGTCACAGCCAGGGAGTAGGGTTCCCAGTGTCAGTCAGAGCCACCTCTGTCCTGCCCAACAGACACGAGTGTCCTTGTCTGCCCTAGAGCTGGCCCTAACCTAGAACCCCCCCAGCCTGGCCATGCCTGTTTCATGGTCTTTCTTTGGCTAGAGTTAACGACCTGTGACAGCCCCGTCACCACGCACTTGCCACCCCATGCGCCCCATCGCTGGCCCCTGCAGGACTCTGCTCCCAGCACCGGCTCTGAGCTCCCCAGGCCTCCAGCTGCCGTCCTGGGAGGAGCCCTGGTCACGGAGGACCCAGAGCTCCAGCTCCCTGCCCGCCCTCAGGACCTTCCCGCAGACCTGCTGTCACAGGTCACCTACTTCCCTCTCGCGCGGTGAAAGTGGGACTGAGTCAGGTTGTCTCATCCCGCTTCCCATGGCCAGCTACATCCAGAGCTCACAGGCAAAGCCCAGGGAGTGTCCAGCCATCTCAGGTCCTCACCTGTCCCCCACCTATCTAAGGTGCGTCCTGACCTTCTGGGTGCTCACTGTGAAGCCAAGGGGGGGAGGCACACAGAGGAATTCACGGCCTTTCCTACAAACCCCAGAACTGCACGCACAGCACACCCTTGGGATTTACTTCATTATGACACCTCTTGGAGAAGGTTCAGTGGCAGGCCAAAGAGAGATTTTTCTATTTTATTTATTTTTGCCACTCTATGTTCCATAGAATGTTCTGTTTTGCAGATCTTTCTAGCATTAGAAGGTTTCTGATTTCTGCTATTTCAAAAAAGTCCTGCAACAAATACACTTGGACAGATAATGTTATGTGTGAGTGTGTGCATGTGAGTGTGGGTGTGTGCGTGTGTGCGTGTGTGTGTGTGAATGTGTGTCAGCATATGGACTTAGGGAGGTCCCCAGTCCACGGAACTGTCCGTGTCCTGTAATTCATGGCTTAACATTGTGTTTGCGAAACATGTTCTCCCCGCCATTCACAGCTCTGTGTGCAGTTTTTCACTTAATGTTGAAGTTGATTCCATCGTTGTGACTTATTCTGCTCTGGATCTGTACTGTTCTGTTGATGGAATTCATGCTGCCTCAGATTTTCCTCTGATAATCAGAACCTCAATGACTGTGACAATATTCTCACCTTATGTGAGTGTTTTCTCTTTGTGGAATAAAGGGAACTGAGATTGCTGTGTGTTAATGATGGTGCATCTTCCTTTTTGGGTGATATTTTTGATCAAAATGCAGCCTTTCTGACCTCAGAGGAAACATCATGATGAATCCTGTAGACACGAGGCAGAACTCATAGGACCCGTCCTCAGCCCCTCCAGACACAGCTGAGCCCCAGCCCAGCTTGCCATGGATTCTAGAGGAAGTGTGCCCTCTGCCTGCAGTGGGCACCACCCAGTGCTCTGGGGGCTGTGTCCCAGCTGGGAGGCTGGTGGCACTTCTCAGGGAAGCACTATAGGAAGAGGCAGAGCACAGAGCCAGCCCTGAGGCCCGTGGGCTCAGTGCCAGGCTGCACGCTGCTGTCACTCCAGGCCACCAGGATCCACAAGGACAGCCACGGTCCCTGTTAGAATTGCCCTGCCTCCTCCCTCGGTCCACTGTTCCCCAGAGGACGAGGCAGAGCACAGTGGAAGCTATTTCAGGCTCAGTGGAAAGAGAGGCCATCAGGCCAGGTGGAGCTCACTGAGCTGCTCCCGCACACCAGGGGTGGCGAAGACCCTCAGGAGAAAGAAACGCCACCGTGTCTGATCCTCCTGGGTGAGTGTGGACGCTGGGCTTCAGGGGGCGGTAGGGAAGCCAGTGTCCATGGAGGGGGATCCTGTGGGCTGCAGAGGACCCGCCATGTCCAGAGGACGCTGTCCCTGTGTGTCAGTTCAGCCAAGCAAGGACTTAGTGAGGTGACCTTACGTGTCCTTTGAAGAGCTCACTTGAATTATTTCAAGACTTAGAATCTTTAAAGAAGCCACATGGTGGTTTGTGTTGATGGGACACAGTGTGACACAAGGCGGTGATGACCGCATCAGGGCACTCAGCAGCTCACCTCCCGAGTCCTTCCCATGCTGCCTGCTGGGAGCCTTCAACTCTTCTTCCCTGGATCTTGCTGGAGTCAGCCTCGAAGCCCCTCCACAGAGTCAAGTCCCCCTCTGTCCTGAGAGGACACCTGATCCTGTCCCCTGAGGCAAGGGTGGTCCAGATGGTCATGTCAGGAACCATGAGGACCACTGTCCCCACACTGTGCTCAAATGTGGAGCTTCATGTGGTCACATTCACTAAAGTCAGAAACGCTCATTAAGCTTCCTTACTGGGAAAAGTCAGGTTCAATCAAATAATCAGCCACCTTCACAGAGAATATCAGGTAACTGAAGACGGTCACAGAGAACTGGGCTCCGTCTCTTGGTCTCGAGTGTGAGGCGAGCCCATTTTTAGCTTGCTACACTTGACCTCCCTAAAGACCAGCTAATGGCACCAGTGCTCAGCTGAAAGGGTCTCTGCGGGGTCTGAAGGCAGCTGAGCTGCAGCACCCAGTCACTGTGACCCGTGGACATCTGGGCTGGGTTGATATTATCATGCACATAAGTGAGTCTGCTTCAGAGACAGAGTTTTCCTGGGAATCACAAAATCCAAATTCTTCATTTACCAGGAGAAGAACTTGAGCCCAAGGGACCCAGAAACCCTCTGATGAGCAAACACCCGCTGCAGTGATCCTCTTGATCCTGTCCTGGGGTCCCCACTGTGAGCTGAATTCCTGTCAAGTGGATTCAGTCCTCAAGTTCTGTTACCAGAGCACACACAGATCACAGCAGGAAGCATCATCAAAGTAGGTCCTCCAAGAGGATTATTTGGGGTTTAGAAAAAGGCACAAGGCTTAATTTCCAGGACAAATAATTTCAGAGACACACCAAGTGAGCGTGTGATCAAGATGAAAATGTGCTGTGACCACAGGTGCTGCAGGAAGGTGGTGGCTTCTTGCTGGACAATCAGTCTGGCTGCTCACCTGAGGGAAGGGGCAGGAGAGGGAGGGGAGGGAGGGAGGGGGGTGAGGGCAGGAAAGTGTCCTCACAGGTGGTTTGTAAGCAGCCTCTGGGGCAGGAATGGTGAACACTGTCCCCACCTTCCCCATGCTTCTCATCCATAACCACACGCTTTCTTCATTGTAATGATACACCTGTGTGGTCACACATCTCCCCTTTCACTTTTTTTTTTAAATTTTTGTTCTAATTAGTTACACAGGACAGTAGAATGCACTTTGATATGTCATACACAAATGGAGTATAATTTCATATTCTGGTTGTACATGATGTAAAATCCTCTTTCACTTTTTATTTCTCCTTTTTGCCATAAGCTTTTATTTAAATTTGAATTTAATTTAATTTGTTTGGTACCAGGAATTGAACCCAGGGGCTCTTAATCACTGAGTCACATTCCCAGCCCCTTTTTAATATTTTATGTAGAGACAGAGTCTTGCTAAGTTGCTTAGGGCCTAGCTAAGTTACTGAGCCTTCTTTGAACTCAAGGAACTCCTGCCTCAGCCTTCAGATCTGCTGGGATTATAGGCATTCACCACCGTGTCTGGCAAGCTTTAATTCTCATATTTTCATTTAACAATAAAATAACTGCAGCACCCCGTCAGTGTGACCTGTGGACACCTTGGTTGGATTGATATTATGCACATAAGTGGATAAAATAAAAAATATTTTTACTCACTCTCAAAATGTTCCCAGGTATTAAAACCAAGATTATTTCAATAAGATTCAGTGAGTACTCCTTCTCTGAGCTGATTGATAAGTTCAATGGGTTATGCCGATAACTTTATTTGGACGTTCAGCTAACGACTCATGATACATTCAACAAAGTTATGCACATTATTATCTGGTCCACTTAAGAACGTCTTTTCCAGTTTCCTCCCTGGTGGGCCTTCTCAGCTGTGTCATGATGCACAAGGGCAGCGGCAGCTGGCAGGTCGTTGCACCTGGTGTGTGTCAGGAGAGCAGCGGGTGCGTGCGTTAGCACAGGGCAGCGCTGAATCCCTGCAGTGGCGAGCACTCGCCGCTGGCCAAGAGCAAGGCTCAGTGGACCTGACCCGTGTCCCCTCCCGCTCCCTCAGCAGGTCGCAGCATGGTGACCCCGGCCAACCACACGGTGGGGAGGGAGTTCGTCCTCACGCTGTTCTCTGAGGCCAAGGGGCTGCAGGTGGCACACGGCTTCCTGTTCCTGCTGATCTACCTGGTGGCACTGGTGGGGAACCTTCTCATCATGGTCCTGGTCACCGTGGACCAGTGTCTCCACACCCCCATGTACTTCTTCCTGAAGAACCTGTCCCTCCTGGACACTTGCCTCGTCTCGGTCACTGTCCCAAACTTCATCGGGAGCTCCCTGTGCCACAGGAGCACCATCTCCTTCCCAGGATGTGTCGCACAGGTCTTCCTGGTGACTCAGTTTGCTGGGGCTGAGCTTTCCGTCCTCACGGCCATGTCCTACGACCGCTATGTGGCCATCTGCCGCCCGCTGCACTACGACATCATCATGAACAGGGGGCTCTGTGTGCAGACGGTAGCTGTCTCCTGGTTCCTTGGGGGAATCTTTGGGGCCTTATACTCTGCAGGATCTTTCTCTTTATCTTTCTGTGGCTCCAGAAAACTCCCACAATTTTTCTGTGATGTCCCCTCTCTGCTGAAGATTTCCTGCTCAAAGTCGCACGTCACCATTGATGTTAGTGTGCTCATTGGAGTCACATTTGGACTTTCCTCTGTCCTGTCCATAGGATTTTCATATGTGTACATTTTCAAAACTGTCACGAGAATGCCATCCTCACAAGGACGGTCAAGAGCCTTCTCCACCTGCACGCCCCATCTCATCGTGGTGACCACATTTTTAGTGACAGGTGTCACTGCCTATTTGAAGCCAGTGCCGGAATCCCCACGTCCTGTGGACTTTCTGGTGTCTGTTCTCTATTCCGTGATGCCTCCATCCTTGAACCCTGTAATCTACAGCCTGAGGAACAAGGACGTCAAAGCTTCTCTGTGGAGGATTCTCTGGAAACTGTGTCATAAGTATTATGGGGGAAACAAGAGAATCAGTCTCTAGGAAGGATCAGTGATGTGCTTTTTTGTTGTTGCTGTGTGAGTTTTTAATAATTATGTAGTTCTTTGTGATGTAATGTAAACACATCATTATCTTGGCTCAAGTACACAATTAACTTAGAAGTTCAGGAATGAGATCTGCAGGTTGGTGGTCAGCTCTGTGACCTTGGCACCTGTGTGAGCTGACCCGTGTCCCTCCAGTGTGTCCTTGTGATGGTGGGCTCTGGACGAGGCTTGCAAGCTGCCCGGCTCAGCTGTGTGAAACCCCTGCACCCGTTCCTTCACCTTGCAGAAGGGACCGTGCCTATGTGACAAGCAGTGTGGAATGTGCCCATTACCCAGGTGTCACCATCTAAGCACGTCAGCCCCTACAAGCCCTGGACCTCCTAAGACTTGCTCAGGGGGAAAGAGGTGCCTGTGGATGGCCGGACCTGCATTGCTGGCACTGAAGACAAGGTCATAGGCTGCAGAGAAGGTCACCCACAGCCCTGGGAGGGGGAGCAAGCATAAACCCAGTGGGGACTCCAGACAGGAATGCAGCCTTGCTGGGTTTCAGCATGATGTGAGCCTCTGCAATTCCAAGCTTAGAAGCTACAAAATAACAGACTTGTTGTGCTTTCGGACAAGGTGTTGGTGATGGAGTGTGATGGCAGCAACATGAAATTAGCCAAAAGCCTAAAATCTTTGTCCCTGCAAATTCTCTTCAAGCAGACCTGGTGCAAACAGGTTTGCAGCCACTAACGTCTCAGAAAAGCTGAGGAATGTTGGAAAGAGCACACAATTCTTACTCTCAGAATCTTCACAACCTCCAGAAAATCTGTCATTTATGCCTGTATTTTCCTTGTATTTACTCATATTACAAGCAACCTAAAACATTAATATGTTCTCATTTCTATTCTGTGCCATCAGATTATTATGATGAAATCAGATATTATGAAAACAGGCTGAATGCTACCTGGACTTCATCAACATGTGAATGCCTCAATTCTTGTTTTTCTTGTTGTTGTGGATATTCTAGCAGCTAAAATTGGTATTTGGGATTGCCAGTTATTTTGCCTGTATTTTACTAATTTATGGATTCCTTTCATCATTATTTATACTGTTCCTTTATTTATTTTAAACATCTATTAAGGCACATTTTTGCCGTGTGGGAGAGCTGAAAGTCTTTAGCTAACCTTTATGGAAACACTGTGGCGTGAGATCAGCCCTGAGGTGGAGTCTGGAGGGAGCGAAGCCGGGCTGTGGGCTCGTGAGAGACGGCCCAGCAGTGTCCCCTGCCGGAGGACCTCTATGGTCTACGCTGCTGTACAGTGTGGGGAGTCTTCGTCACATGGCAGAGCAGGGAGGACTGTGAGGCTGGGACGCTCCTCGCCAGCCCTGGGCGCCCGGGGAGCACAGCAGCCTGGAGAGCTCCCGTGGCAGGCCCCCACTCAGCTCCGGAGGGGACAGCTGACTCCAGGGCACATGGCCTTCCTGGTGAGCACCCTCCCTGGTGGCTAAGGGCTGGCGCCTCCTTGAGTCCTCACGGGCAGGAGCGAGGCTGGCTTGGACTTCTTGCAGGAGCAACCCACCCCATGACCTGTGACTCCCACAGCCCCACACTAGGGCCACCTGCTGGGGGCCGTTTTCAGCCCAAGTGCCAGGGGTGCAGACAGTCAGCTGTAATAAAGCTGCTTTTCAGCAGGTGCTGGCGTTCAGCAAGGAGGACCTTGGGCAGGCAGGTCCTCTTAGGCCCAGTGGGAAATTTTTAATCCTCCAAGGTTTGCATTACAGGGACAGTTCCTCAATTCTAAATTAGTGGTTTCATTCTAATTTAGGGCAGTGATGATTTTTTTGAACTTTGCTAATTATGTGGCATTGATTCTGACACCTGTTTGCTGTCTGACACTTGTCACCTCACAGCACTGCTGACCTCAGTGGACGTGTGGGCATTCCCTGTGCACACTTACTCTGAGGTGTCTGATGGGTCAGATACGGGATGTTGATGTGTGCTTGGAGTCTCTGGACTTTCTGTGCAAAAGAATTCTTATTTTATTCCTTTAAATATTTCATGGAAGAGCTTGATCCCCAATACTGATCCTTTAAAACATTACATTTTTTAGAGCAAGAAGGCCAACAGGATTCCCCAGGCACTTCCTCCACAGAGACACAGACGTCGCAGCAGCACGTGGGCACATCACAGGTGACAGCACCAGGTACAGGTGACAGGGGGCAGCACCCCAGGCTGCAGGGTGCCGAGGTGCTCTGTGCTGGCCTTGGAGCCCCTCCATGCCCGCAGAGAGAGGGGCGACTGGGAGACAGGTCCCAATCGCGGCCCCTCCCTCGGGATGGGAAGAGTGTCTGTGCCTTCAGCATCCCGGGTTCGAGGCTGCCTGAGGCTGGCTTGCGCCTTTCCTGAGCTGCAGCCTGGCCGGAGCTGGCACCCGTGGCTGCCTCTGCACACAGAGCCAGGGTGAGCACAGAGGCCACTTCCAGAAACTGCGTCACCCCAGGAGGACGCCAGCCAGGACAGGGCATCCTGAACTGCAGGGGCGGTGGGCAGTGGAGGGGGCAGAAGAACGAGAGAAAATGGGAGTGGGTGGAAGGACTTCAACTGAGAGGGTGACACACAGATGCCCAGGGAGGACACGTCCTCAGGGAACACTAACAGCTCCTCCCCCATCTCCAGCTGCCATGATTGGTGAAAGCCTTCCCCTGTGTGAACCAGTCTTAAAGACTGTACTAAGAGGTGTTTGATTTTAACTGCCAATGCCCAAATACCAACAACAAGAGAAAGAAAAATCACAAAATCACAAAGAATCATGAAACACGATTCAGTAAATGCAATGGAATAAATCTCCAGAACCTAACCCTAGAGACATGGAGGTCTGTGAGTTCCCTGATGAGGAATTAAGAACAACCGTAAATAACACATGTAGATGACTAAACAAAATCAGGAAAATGATGCTGTCAATAGAAAACAGATATTAAAAACAGCCAATGTAAATTTTGAGTTGAAAAATGTAATAACTGAATTGACAAATTTCCTAGAGGTATTTAACAGAGGACTTGAACAAACTCAGAATCAGCAACTGTGAATACAGGTAATTTAAGATTATCAAGGCAGAGGGGGAAACAAACAAACAAAAAATAAAATAAAGAAGAAGAATGAGCAAAAAAACAAAATGGATAGAGCAAAGTGATGAGAGAGCAGGAAACTGATGGGCAATACAAGCAGACAAGCTTGTGGATCAAGGGAATTCCCGGAGAGAGAGAGAGGGAAAGAATCCAGATATCCTAAAACAGAATCTCAGTGGAAAACTTTCAAAGTTTTAGGAATAGATTGTATGTACAAACTTATGAAAATCCAGTAAAGTAAATCCAAATAAGCCTATGCCAAGGCACATGATGAGAAAACTTCCAGAAGTCACACAGAGAACCTAAAAGAGGGACACAGTGACTGGGTGGATTGGAGGGAGCATGCATGGTATTATCAGCAGAGTCCTCAGCAGAAACCTCACCAGCCGGAAGGGAGTGGGACCGCACGTTCAAAGCCCTAAGAGAAAAGGAACTTGCAGCCCGAAGAATACAGGCAGCAAAACTGCCTTCAGAATTGATGGGAAACCAACTTCCCTAGCAGGTTAATCATAACTAGAGCGTCCTCAAAAGAAAGGCTAATGGGAGCCATTCATTGGAAATGAGTGTCTCTAGACAGCAGTATCAGAACATGCAGCAGCAAAGCTCTCGGGTGAACTCACAGAAGACAGGTTTTCCATAGTGCTGTGATGTTGGTGTGCAAACCATCTCTAATTATGGTGTGTGACAAAACACAAATACATAAAATGATCACAAAACCACAATATGTATATATTATGAAGAGAGGTGATCGTGACATCAATTACATGAAGTTGAAAAAGCGCAAAAAAAAAAAAAAAAAAAAAAAAAAGATTGTGTATGTTATTTCAATTCAGCTATCAGTTAAAAACAGACCAGAACAACTTTTTATGTAATCCCACCATCATCACAAAGAAAACCATTCCTGGGAAATACATAAGTGGAAAGAGACAGGACTCCAACGAGGTGACTACAAAACAGAACAGAGGCAGGCAGCGACGGAGGAAAAGAGGGGCACTAAGTGGGAGCCTGCAGAGCCTCTGGGACTCGTAGCACCATGTGTTGTCCATCAGCAGACTCCAAAGGCATCAGATCAAACTCCCCAGGCAGAAGACACAGGCAGGCTAGATGGACATTTAAAAAGGAGACCCACCTACCATTGGTCTCACAAAGCCTTTGCTCCTGGGTTAACACCACAGAATAGCACTATCCTCATTTCATTTAGGGACAAAATTAGGGAAATAAAATCTAAGAGTATTTATGGTCTAGCTAGAAAGCTGTCCACAGGACGCTATGCTACTTGAAACAGGAAGTATGGAAATCTGTACTTTTAATGCAAAGAGATCACCTCAGACATGGTGCACCACACATTAAAAAGAAGACAACCCTCAGGCATGCATGCTGAAGAAAGCCTTTGCTTTCTCTTCTAATACTGTGGACAATCTACTTCTAAATCCACACATACATGATGTCATTTTCTCTATTTTGCTTTCCAAAATCCCCCTTTGTGGCCTACAATCTATCACAGACACCGATGTTTTAGACTGGGCAAATATGGAGCCACTCCAGCTGTAGTGCTGTGTCCTCTGCTTCACAGCCTGGCTGCATGATGCTCTGTCTGAGAGATGACCACACAGCGGTGTTGGGCATTCTCAGCACAGAGATGGCGGCTCTGTGAGCACCGTGCACGCACATCTGGGAACATGGTGGTGTGGTGACAGATGCTCAGAATCTCAAATAAATTTAAACAAAAGAGGGAGAATGCAAGAGCAGGCCACTGTTACTTTCCACTCCTCGACCCTCCTCGACACCCTCTCTCACCACGCAGCAAAGGAGGGCAGAGGCAGACAGACCTTTTCATGGGCCAGAATTTGGTTTCCCCAGTGAAGAGCAGGATCACAGGAACGCGCGGCCGCTCCATACATAGAAAAGGACCCGCGGAGGCCTTGACCAGAGAGGCTCCTGGGTGGACGGATGGAAGGAGGAGGGCAGGAGGCCCGGTAAACCTCAGAGGTGGGGGACGTGAGAGAGCAGGGTGTGGCCGGCAGATCCAAGCTCCTGCAGGCTCAGCCCTGTGGAAGTGCTCGGTCCCTGTCTGCAGCAGCCCTGAGGCCTTGTCACTGGCCCTTGGTGACCACACCCAGCTGCCAGCCTGCTTTAGCAGCTGGCCTACCACAGGGAGGTCCACGGGCCTGTTGGGCCTGTGTCACCACCAGCCTCAGCAAGTGCACAGACACTCAGTCCCCCACTGGGTGTGTAGGGACTGGTCAGAACAGGGTGGCCTGGGCTGTAGTGAGGCCACCTCTGTGTGTGCGGATCCATTTCTTCATACAGATCTGGGCAAAACTTCAGAAAAGAAGGAGGCACTCTGTTATTCCTTACTACAGTGAATACTGAAAATCGTACACAGAAAATTAAAGACATTTTATTGTTCTTGAATTAAATAAATGAAAGGAGTTGCTGATATTGTCACTTCACCCATGCTAACGAATACACACCCAGTACATGGAAATACATCAGGAGGCAGTGTGTGCTTCCATGATGTTACGGAACGGGTGGGTTGTTTTTGGTATGGAGGATTAAACCCCTAGGTACTTCACCATTAAGCCACATCCCCAACCCTTTTAAAAATTTTTATCTTTGTTTGTGACAGAGTCTTGCTGAGTTGCTTAGGATCTCACTAAGATGCTGAGGCTGGCTTTGAACTCGCAATCCTCCTGCCTCAGCCTCTCAAGCCACTGGGATTACAGAAGTGAGCACCACGCCTGGCCAGGGTGGACTTTTACGCTCATGTGCTTCACCAGATCCAGATGCTGTCACAGGCTCAGGCCTGTGTCCATCACAGATGTGGGCTCAGGAGCCCTCTGTCGGTCCTGAACACGGGCTTGGAGATGATTGCTTGTCTCGACTGATTCTCTGTGGGTGACCACTGGAGTCCACTGTACCTCCATTCCATTTATCCACATCCCTCTCTCCCCTTCCCTGGAGGAATTGATCACAATAACACTTTCTACCAGAGTCCCATTTGAACCAAGTCTCACCTGTTCCTCAGTGTGACCATAAAGACTGGAATCCACAATGTAGAGAACTCTTCAGGGCTTTATAAGTGAGGAGTGTGTGTTAGGTCCTCAGAGGAACCTCCGGCACACAGGTATTCATGATTGCTATGAGCAATAATTATGCACCACAAAGTCTCTGAGCAGCCATGTGGCGCCCAATGCCGAGGTCCAGCCTCAGCAGGGGTCCGGTTCTCAAACAAATGATGAGGAGTTGGCGGTCGGAGATAGAGAAATCAGCACACAGACATGAGAGTCAGAGGCTGAAATCCCCATTTTTACTTCCTCATGGCATGGTTTATATAGCACAACAAAGCTTTGAGGTTACATCAGAAGAAAGATCACAGTCATAAAATTCAGGGAAGTAGCGACATCTGCTGATTACATTCCAGACATGTTGATCTTTTACCCAACATATTTTCAAGTTCTCATGGTTACACATTTATCTGAATGTTTTGCATCTCTGCCAAACTTTATCTGTAACCAGTTTAGGTCTGATTCATTCCTTAGGAGCCATGGACTCTCTGAAGCCGCTACTCTGCACCACCTGTTTAACTGCCCGATTGAAGTTAATTTTTTTTGGTCTGGTTTTATAGCACTTATTGTGTTTCTGCTTAAATTCATTTTCTATTAACTCTAACTACTAGTCCTAACTTAAGGTCATAACGTCCTTTCTATGCCCAGGAAGGGAGAGTAGGAGGGGTTTTAGTTACCATTCCTACAGGGGGAGAGGAGCAGTGTTAGAGTCTTAGGACCTTGCAACATAGCCATTTTAAGTTTATCAAAGAAAACTCTGGGGCTTTGTACTTTCGTATCTGAACTCAGAGTCCACCTCACTGCACTTTACACACATGGTTTCATTCCCTTGAAATTTTGCATCAGACTTTAGTGGCCATATGAGCTGTAAAGAGAATTTTAGGAACAGAAAAGACAATGACAAATGGTCCCAAAACTATCTTTATGCCACATCTCCCTAGAGGATGATCGCCTTGTGCCATCCACCCTTGGAGAGTCTTGCTCATCGTAGGTCAAGAGAGAGACGTGGCAGTACAGCAAAGAGCAATGGAATCTGCATATATGTACACACACACCCCACACACCCATACACTCACACACACAGTCACACACACACACTCACGTACTCTCGCACACACACCCACACAGAGACACACACTCACACGCAGTCACACACTCACACACATTCACATACTCACACTCACACACACAGCCACACAGTCACACACTCACATACACACAGACACACACAGTCACACATTCACACACACATACTCACACATGTCACATTTCTTCCCAGTTACCACTGTCGAATATAAACATGAAACCATGAATAAGTCTTCTCTTCTCATGCTCTCCTTAGAGCGTCTCAGGTGTCTGTTATAGTGACAGAAAGCTGAAGTAATGCAGGATCTAAATCCTGCCATTTCAACATTTAATATGAATGAAACTATAAATTTTACATCAAGACTTTAAAATACACTTATGTAATTATTAATTTTGGTCACAAAACTTTCTGGAAATAATTCATATTTAGAATCATGAAATTTGCTATGAGAAAGAGATTCCTGTACATAGGTTATTTCAAACATGCTCAAAACATCCCAATAAGGGAAGCTGAATCAGGCGTCAGGCTCTTAATCCATCTCAGTGAAGCAGCTGTTGGGCTCCCAGGCCTGCTAGCCACGCGTCCAGCACACAACAGACACGCGTCCATGGTGCCCTAGCACAAGTCTAGTTCCCTCTAAATGTGCCTGGTGGAACCTTCTAAAGTTTTCTTCACACGTGATGACCATAGTTATTTACGGAGACAGTGTGGCATTTCAACACACTTTCATAAAGATCAAGTAAGGGTGGTGAGCATTTGCACCACTGCATGGGTCAGTTGTTCGTGTTGGGAGCATTCAAGACTCTACTTCAGGCCACTCCACAGATGGGCTCTGCTCCGCGTAGGCCCTTCTGTGGTCTCCAGGGCCTGTGCCTCGACACCTGAGGCCCCTTGGTGCTTCTCGCCCGTCTGCCTGCGTTCTCTCGTGAGCTGCCCCTTGGTGCTTCTCGCCCGTCCCGTCTGCCTGCGTTCTCTCGTGAGCTGCTCTGAGAGCTTCGCTTCCCTACGTGAGTCCCCTCAACCTGCCGGTGGAACTGGAGCGTGTCTGAAGCCATCAGCCTCTGTCCACATGATGGTCTCCATCCGTCACCCCTGGCATGCAGCCCACGGCCAAGGGACCCGCCTTCAGGAAGACACAGCCAAATGACCAGTGTGGTGGGTCTGACCAGCACTGGTGAGACTTCTAAGCAGACAGTTCCTGTGTCTGATCAGATGCCAATGAAAACTCTCCACCCAGCAGTGAGTGTGTGTGTGTATGTGTGTGTGTGTGTGTGCGCGTGTGTGCACAGTATCAAGGGGCACCTGGAGCAGGTGGGACCTGGCATGACAACAGGCAGTGCTGTAGCTTGGATCTGGAATGTCCCCAGAGGCTCCTGTGCTGCAGGCTGGGTCCCCAGCTGCTGCTGCTCTTGGTGCTGGCAACTTTAAGACCTGGGGCCTAATTAGACAAGACGGGTTGCTGGTCACTCCATGACTCCCCCTGGGGACTGTGTCATCACCCAGTGCACTCCATTCCCAGATGAGCATGTTTTCCATTTTTCAGTTCAGCCTTTCTGAAAATGGGATTTAATTTAAAAATTGATGGGTTCACTTAACACAAAAATTTGCAGAGGAAGATAAGTTTATGGTGGTATGAGACAAACTGACCTGGGGTTAAACCTCTATTAAAGGTCAAAGCTGTGGAAGGCTGGGAATTGTGAATTGCACCACAAAGGCCAACGGACAGTCTGAGTGGCCAGTGTTCCTGCTGCAGCTTGGTTTCTACAAGACACTTATTTTCTGTCAATAGATGAACCAGTACCAATGCAAATGTCATTTCAATTACTGTTTGTCTATCACACACGAGGACTCATAGACCGGAAGTGGGAAACTAAGTGCTTACAGCTCTCTACAGCCAGGTTCAGGCTGGACTTGGAAATCTTGGTGGACTATAAACAAACAGAAGGTTTCCTGAGGTGGGGCATAGGAGAACGTTCTAGAGAAGCAGTGTTGAGCACACGGTCTGGTCTGAAAGGTGTGGCCAGTGGCAGCAGTCGCGTTTACTACAGCCCTGTGTTGTGACAGGCAACCGAGCACGCCCGGCCCGTCTTCCTCATGCTGAGCGCTGAAGCCGCCTCCCCTTGGCTGGGGACAGCAGGGGGTGGACGTGAGGCCTGACCACAGTGAAGACGGCCAACACACAGCATGGCTTCCCTCTGCAGGAGACTAGAGAGGTGTGAGAGCTGGAGAACAACTCTGCACGAGCGGGGCACTGGGAGTGTGGCATGACCTTGAGGGCCTGGAGGAAGTGGGACTCGTCACAAGGCTAGAAGCAGTGCCAGATGCTACTTTCATAAATTACAGTCCATTGTTAGCACAATGTCAGGAATTTGCACATTAGGTGCAAACACGTTTGGTTAAGACAAAAATGCCTGCATCCAAAAATACAATTTACATGCAAAGAAATACAGATATGATAGAAGCATATACTTAAATCTGTAATGATATAACGTACATCAAACAGACAGGTGTAATGGTGTACAACTGAGGCAGGAGGATCACAAGTTCAAGGCCAGTATGGGGAACTTAGTGACACTCTGTCTCAAAATAAAAATAAAAAGGATTGGTGATGTTGCTCAGGGGTAGAGTGCTCCTTAGTTCAATCTCCAGTATCTTCAATACGTCAAGCACATATTGGAGCAAAAAGTGAAACTTGTGATAGAATTAAGTACCTTGTTTTGAACTGCAAAATTGTTAAGGTCATGATTTTAAGTTAAAATAATTTTCAGCAAATAGTGAAAATCAGAAGCTATATAATAAAATTGAATCCATAGAAAGATGCAAGGAAAATTCTGGAATTGTAAATCATTAGCTAAACAGAGAGCTAGGAAAGTTGGAAGTTCTGAAGGAACAAGAACTTCATAGAAAGCTCATGGAACTTAGGAACAAGAGTCCAAATCAAGAGTATAGTAGGAAACCTTTGCAATTTCCATCACAGTAAGATGTAAAGTGAAGGAGGGTAGGAAAAGGCTTCCTTTCTACTAAAACATACACCCTGAAGTTATTGCTAAAAGGCTGTGCAATATTTCAATCTCTAAGTAGAAATTACAAACACTTCGTCAGATGCACAACAAAAAAATGAAACTCTGGGGGCTGGCTTCCACTTAGTCCTGTTTCTATTGCCTGCTGCTCCTAACCCGCCCCAGGACTGTCCCCAGAGCTGACCGGATGTCCTTGTTCCGCAGGCAGTAGATGAGGGGGTTCAAGGCAGGAGGTGCGGTGGAGTAGAACACAGACACCAGCAGGTCTACAACAGAGGGCCCATCAGCCGCCGGCTTCAAATAGGCAATCGCGTCTGTTCCCAGAAACGCGCTCACCACGACGAGGTGGGGCACACAGGTGGAAAAGGCTTTGGCCTGGCTCTGCCTGGACGGGATCTTCAACACCGTGGACAGAATATGCACGTAGGAGGCCACAGTGCACACTAAGCACGAGAACGCATAGCAGACCCCGACGGCCATGCTGGCCTCGATGGTGGTGTGCTCTGCAGAGCAGGTGAGCGTCAGCAGGGCGGGCACGTCGCAGAAGAACTGGGGCACCCTGTTAGAACCACAGAACTCCAGAGAGAACGTCCTGGCCAAGTACAAGACTCCCAAGGCCCCGCCGTTGGCCCACGACAGGGCCATCAGCTGGATGCAGAAAGCGCTGCTCATGACAGCCTCATAGTGCAGAGGGCGGCAGATGGCCACGTAGCGGTCATAGGACATGGCCGTGAGGATGCCGATCTCCGACCCGGCCAACAGGACTACCAGGAAGAGCTGCAGCGCACACCCCAGGAAGGAGATGGAGTCCGAGAGGGTGAAGGAGTTGAGGATGGACTTGGGCACGGTGGCAGAAATAAGACACAGGTCTAAGAAGGACAAATGCCTAAGGAAAAAGTACATGGGGGTGTGGAGACGGCGGTCAACAACTGTGAGCAGGAGGATGACCGCGTTCTCCAGCGTGGCCACCAGGTAGATCAGCAAGAAGAGCGCAGCCTGCAGCTGCAGCACCCGGCCACTCGCCAGCCTCAGGAGCAGGAACTCCACCACCAGCGTCCGGTTCTCCATGACTTAGTCAGGAGCCAGCTGCTGAGGAAAAAGTCGGCAAAGCAACACATCAGCTAGAATGTCATTTGCTCCTTAATTTCTGAGACAAGTAGAGGTGAGCATAGTGAGTTAGCAAGTTTTAAAATGCCAAGATAGTCACATATCTAGTGGACCCATGTGTAAGACAACCGAAACAGTGCAAAATATCCGGACTCAAATTTATTGCAAAAAAAGGAAAGAATTACAGTTCTTTTCCTAATAACATGAAATGATTTTTGAGTAATTTTTTTTCCCCACTGATACTTGCAGGTTTGGCTACATAGTTGTAATTGTAATAGGGTAAGACCTTTTCATATAAATATCCTACTTGTTTTAATTTTTGTGTGGTTTAGAAGTCTTGAATAAAACTTCTGCTTATTGTGCACTGCAACCTTTTAAATAGTCACTGGGGGAGGGGAAATATGGCGGACAGCAGAGAGGTGCTTTTGAGAGACTGTCACTAAAAGAGGCTTAGCGGGAAGTTTGAAAACGTTCCTAGCAATACTCCTGCAACTGGGAGGGAGCTGAGACATCCACGCACAGCTAGATGGTGAAATACAACGAACTCCAGACCACCGATGCACAGAGTCCAGTGCGAGCGGCCCACAAACCGAACCAGCATTAGCGGCGCAGCTGCCCTGGTAACACTGCAGTAAGGGAAGTACAGACCACGGCCTCGAACAGTGCAGAATAAAGGGAAAGCTAGACGCGAGCAGCGGCCTCATAGACTTCTTTCAAGCAAATTGCTGAACGGGACCTGCACGCCTCGGAGTGACACACAGGTCTGGGGTACTGCTGTTGAGACCCGGTAAAGCGCCGCCATTTTAGAGGAAAGCCACGGCTGACCAGAACAAAGAAACAAAGAAGAAAAGCAGCTGCAGGAGGCATCCAAGGATCCGTCCAGTGCTCAGAGAACAGCACACACCTGGGTGAGACGTGCGCAGGCAGCCAGCAGGGAAGGGCCTGTCTGAGGCCAGCGCAGCAACCCCGAGAGCTGTAACTGGGGGCGGGCGTGGGGAATGCGTGCCTGTTGGATGAACCCTTTCCTGGTGCCATTCACATACTGACACCGCCCCCCCAACCCCCAGCCACTCTTCTGCTGTGCCAATCTGCCGTTGGCCAAAGGTGCAGACTAGACTCCACTAATTGGTGCTCTGTAACTGCCTGGGTGTGATCCGGGACAACTGGCTTAAACTGGAAGAGATAAAAGAAGGGCTCCCAGGGTCCTGTTTGAGAATTGTTCCTGGGTTCGACTGTTTTTTTGTTGTTGTTTTTGTTCTGTTGGATAGTGTGCTTATTTGTTTGTTTTTGTTCCTCTTTCTTTCTTTTCTTCCCTTCTCACTTTAGTCTCTTCTTCGCTCATCATCTCTATTTACACCCTGTCATTGCGTACACATCAGAGGCAAAAACAAGTTACACACAGAAATTGGGATTTCTACATCTGGGGCAATTTAAGTATACAGCAAAGCAATGGTATATATAGTTTACTCTCTCTTTTCTTGACTCACCTTCTCTCTCCTCTCTCTTACACTAATTCTTACTTCTTTGTTTTCTTTTATTGTTCCCTTTTATTTTATCTTTTCCATATTCTTTTTTTTTCTTCTCTCAAAGGCTAAATAAGTTTGGTTTATATATAAATCGGTCTTCTCTCTAAATCGCTCATTCCATTCTCTTTCCTCTCCTGTCTGCTGATATTAAACCACTTCCATAGAATTCTATTTTCATACTTCCTAAGAAAGAACATCTCAATAACCTCACTTCCTTCTTCCTAAACATATCATCTCTGTGTCCAATACTGAAACAGTAACCCCAACGCAAGCATACAGGATAAATTGGAAACAATACCTGAGTTAACTAAATCTGTACATTGTGACCAAACTGGGATTTGCTGAATAGAAAGTGTTAGACCTTAAAGTGTAAGGTATTTATAAGGGGATCTGACAGCATTGTACCACAGGAGCAACATAAGGCTATAAGGTGAAATTGAAATAGGCAAGGTCCCACAGTGCTAGAAGAATAGTCACACAAGCATTATGAAGAAGCAAGGGAAGAAAGTGACTGAAACCAATCAACATACCCCCTCAGTAGATTCCATGGCAAGCACAGTTGGTCAAATGCCAGCGATGGAATTTAGAAATTACATATTCCAAATGTTTATGGGTCTTAAGAATGAACTAAAAAATGAGATGAGAGAGCAAATACAGGTAGTAAAAGAGCATTTTGACAAAGAACTCCAAAAACAAATACAGGAAGCAAAAGATTACTTCAATAGGGAGATAGAGATTCTAAAGAGAAACCAAACAGAAATTCTAGAAATGAAAGAAGAAATAAACCAAACTAAATGCTCAATTGAAAGCATCACCAACAGATTAGACCACTTGAAAGAAAGGACCTCAGATAATGAAGACAAAATATATATCCTGGAGAAAAATCTAGATTACACAGCAAAAGTAGTAAGACAACAAGAACAGAGTATTCAGGAATTATGGGACAGCATAAAAAGACCAAACTTAAGAGTGATTGGTGTTGAAGAGGGTGCAGAGTTTCAAACCAAAGAAATGAGTAATTTATTCAATGAAATAATAGCAGAAAATTTTCTAAACATTAGGAATGAATGGCAAAACCAAGTTCAAGAGGCTTACCGAACACCAAACATACAAAACCACAACAGATCCACACCAAGGCACATTATAATGAAATTGCCTAATATAGTGGGCAAGGAAAGAATATTAAAAGCCACAAGAGAAAGTAAGCAGATTACATATAGGGGGATACCGATCAGACTATGCTCAGATTTTTCAACCCAGACCTTAAAAGCTAGAAGATCATAGAATAGCATATTTCAAGCTCTGAAAGAAAAGGGATGTCAACCAAGAATCTTATATCCATCAAAATTGAGCTTTAGATTAGAAGATGAAATAAAAACCTTCTGTGACAAATAAAAGTTAAAAGATTTCACAACTCAAAAGCCAGCACTTCTGAACATCTTGGGCAAAACTTTCCACAAAGAAGAAGAGAAAAATGACAATAAAAATCAACAAAGGGAGATAGGAAACTAAAGGAATTACCAACCAGAGGAGAATCCATATTAAGCTAAATACCATAATACAATTAAAAATCAATGGAAATAAGAATCACATCTCAATAATAACCCTGAATGTTAATGGCCTAAACTCACCATCCAAAAGACACAGATTGTCAGACTGGATTAAAAGAAACAACCCAACAATTTGCTGTCTCCAAGAAACACACCTCATAGAAAAAGACATTAAGTGATTGAAGGTGAAAGGCTGGGAAAAGTCTTATCACTCATATGGGCTACGGAAGCAAGCAGGGATTTCCAATCTCATATTAAATAAGGTAGACTTCAAGCCAAAGCTTGAAGGGACAAAGATGGATATTTTTTACTACTTAAGGGAACCATTCATCAACAGGATATAACAATCATAAATCTATATGACCAAAATAATGGAGCACCTACATTCATCAAACAAACCCTTCTCAAGTTCAAGAGTAAAATAGACCACAACACAATTATTCTAGGGGACTTCAACACACCTCTCTCACCAATGGATAGATCAACCAAACAAAAGCTAAATAAACAAACTTTAGGTCTTGTTAAAATAATGAATAACTTGGACCTAATGGACATATATAGAATATTTCATCCCTCAGTAAGTGAATACACTTTCAGCAGCACATGGCTCCTTCTCCAAAATTGACCATATATTATGTCACAAGGCAACTCTCAGCAAATATAAAAAAAAAAAAAAAAAATAGAAATACCACGCTGCATTCTATCAGACCATAATGGGATGAAATTGGAAATCAATGAAAAAAACCAAGAAATTAAAAAAAACTACTCCAATAACTGGAAGCTAAACAACATGCTACTGAATGAACAAGGGGTTGAAGAAGACATAAAGGAGGAGATTGAAAAATTCCTAGAGGTAAATGAGAACAGAGATAGATCATATTGAAATCTCTGGGACACTATGAAGGCAGTAGTTAGAGGAAAATTCATTGCACTGAATTCCTTCCTTAAAAGAAAAAATAAATAAATAAATGACTTAACATCACACCTCAAAGCACTAGAAAAAGAGGAACAGATCAACACTAAGAGCAGTAGAAGACAGGAAATAATTAAAATCAGAGCTGCAATTAATGAAATTGAGACTAAAGAAACAATTCAAAGAATTGTCAAAACCAAAAGTTGGTTCTTTGAAAAAATAAATAAAATTGAGAGACCCCTAGCGATGCTAATTAAAAGAAGAAGAGAAAAAACTCAAATTACTAACATCTGTGATGAAAAAGGAAATGCCACAAGAAACACCTCAGATATACAGGAGATAATTAGAAATTACTTCAAAAACTTGTACTCCAATAGAACAGAAAATATTGAAAGCATTGACAGATTTCTAGAGTCGTATGAATTGCCCAAACTGGAACTGGAGGCTATACACAATTTAAATAAATCAATTTCAAGCGAAGAAATAGAAGAAGCCATCAAAAACTACCAACAAGAAAAAGTCCAGGTCCTGATGGGTTTACAGCCAAGTTCTACAAGACCTTCAAAGAAGAACTAATATGGATGCTCTTCAAAATATCTCAAGAAATAGAAAAAGAGGGAGTTCTTCCAGACTCTTTCTATGAGGCCAATATCACATTAATTCCAAAGCCAGGCAAAGACACAGCCAAAAAAGAAAACTTCAGGCCAATATCTTTAATGAACATAGATGCAGAAATCCTCAACAAAATTCTGGCAAATTGGATTCAAAAACATATCAAAAAGATAGTGCACCATGATCAAGTGGGGTTTATCCCAGGGATGCAATATTGGTTCAATAATTGGAAATCAATAAACATAATACATCACACCAATAGACTTAAAGATAAGAACCATATGATCATCTCAATAGACGCAGAAAAAGCATTTGACAAACTACAACACCCCAGCCGGGCGCGGTGGCGCACGCCTGTAATCCCAGCACTTTGGGAGGCTGAGGCAGGAGGATCGCGAGTTCAAAGCCAGCCTCAGCAATGGTGAGGTACTTAGCAACTCAGTGAGACCCTGTTTCTAAATAAAATACAAAAAAAAAAGGTCTGGGGATGTGACCCAGTGGTCGAGTGCCCCTGAGTTCAATACCCGGAACCACAAAAAAACAAAAACAAACAAACAAAAAAATATGACACCCCTTTATGTTCAAAGCTCTAGAAAAATTAGGAATAACAGGAAAATATCTCAACATTATAAAAGCTATCTATGCAAAACCTCAAGCTAACATTTTCTTAAATGGAGAAAAATTAAAAGCATTCCCTCTAAAAACTGGAACAAGACAGGGATGCCCCCTGTCACCACTGCTATTTAACATAGTACTTGGAACTCTGGCCAGAGCAATTAGACAGACGAAAGAAATTAAAGGGATCCAGATAGGAAAAGAAGAGCTCAAATTAGCACTATTTGCTGATGACATGATAATATACCTAGAAGACCCCAAAAAAATACCAGAAAACTTTTATAACTAGTAAATGAATTCAGCAAAGTAGCAGGATACAAAATCAATACCCATAAGTCAAAGGCATTTTTGTACATCAGTGACAAAGCCTCTGAAAGGGAAATAATGAAAACTACTCCATTTACAATAGCATAAAAAAAAATACCTGGAAATCAACTTAATGAAAGAGGTGAAAGACCTCTATAATGAAAACTATAGAACACTAAAGAAAGAAATTATAGAAGACCTGAGAAGATGGAAAGACCTACCTTGTTCTTGGATAGGCAGAATTAATATTGTCAAAATGACCATACTACCAAAAGCATTATACAGATTTAATGCAATTCCAATCAAAATCCCAATGACATTTCTCAAAGAAATAGAAAAAGCAGACATGAAATTCATCTGGAAAAATAAGAGACCCAGAATAGCTAAAGCAATCCTGAGCAAGAAAAGTGAAGCAGGTGGCATCACCATACCAGACTTCAAATTATACTATAGAGCAATAGTAACAAAAACAGCATGGTATTGGCACCAAAACAGACTAGTAGACCTATGGTATAGAACTGAGGACACAGACACTAATACATATAATTTCAGCTATCTTATATTAGACAAAGGTGCCAAAAATGTACATTGGAGAAAGGATAGCCTCTTCAACAAATGGTGCTGGGAAAACTGGAAATCCATATGCAACAAAATGAAATTAAACCTGTATCTCTCTCCATGCACAAAATTCAATTCAAAGTGGATCAAGGACTTAGGAATTAGACCAGAGACAATACGCCTAATAGAAGAAAAAGTAAGCTACAATTTTCAACATGTCAGATTAGGCCCCAAGTTCCTTAATAAGAATCCGGTAGCACAAGAATTAATACCAAGAATTAATTAATGGGATAGATTTAAGCTAAAAAGTTTCTTCTCAACAAAAGAAACAATCAGTGAGGTGAATAGAGAGCCAACTAATTGGGAACAAATATTTAATACATGCACATCGGATAGAGCACTAATTTCTAGAATATGTAAAGAACTCAAAAAACTTAACACCAAAAACACAAACAACCCAATCAATAAATGGGCTAAGGAATTGAAAAGACACTTCTCAGAAGAAGATACACAATTAATCAACAAATACATGAAAAAATGCTCAACATCGCTGGCAATTAGAGAAATGCAAATCAAAACTACTCTAAGATTTCATTTCACTCCAGTCAGAATGGCAGCTATCAAGAACACAAACAACAATAAATGTTGGAGAGGATGTGGGGGAAAAGGCATACTCATACATTGCTGGTGGGAATGCAAAATGGTACAACCATTATGGAAAGCAGTATGGAGATTTCTTGGGAAAATGTTAATGGAACCACCCTATGACCCAGCCATCCCACTCCTGGGTCTATTCCCAAAGAGTTAAAAACAGCATATTACAGCGACACAGCCACTTCAATGTTTATAGCAGCACAATTCACAATAGCTAGGTTGTGGAACCAACCTAGATGTCCCTCGGTAGATGAGTGGATAAAGAAAATGTGGTATATATACACAATGGAATTTTACTCATCGATAAAAGAGAATAAAATAATGACATTTGCTGGTAAATGGATGAAGTTGGAGAATATAATGCCAAGTGAAATCAGTCAATCTCAAAAATCCAAGTACCGAATGTTTCCTCTGATATAAGGAGGCCGGTTCACAGTATTGTTGGGTCAGGGTACATAGGAGGATTAGAGGAACACTATAATGTTCAAAGGGAAGGGAGGGGAAGGGAGGGAGCAAGGGGGAAGGAGGGAAAAAAAAGAAAAAGTGGTTGAATAAGATGGATATCATTATTCTAAAAGCATGATTGAAGACTTGAATGCTACGAATATACTTTGTATACAACCTGTTTTGTGTAAAAAGATGCTCTATATGTGCAGTATGAATTCTAATACATACTCTACTACTATAAATAAAAACTAAAAAAAAAGTAGTCACTAATTTGGCATAAATCAAGACCAGCAGTTGGCTGAGCTGTTGGTTTCAAGCAGGATCCTTAAGAAATGTTGGGCTGTGGTGTGGCTCAGTGGTAGAGCACTTGGCCAGCATGTGCAAGGCTCTGGTTCAATCCCCAGCACCCCAAAAGTAAAAGGGATAAGGAGGGAGGGAGGGAGGGAGGGAGGGGGAGGGAGGGAGGAAGGAAAGAAAGAAGGAAGGAAGGAAGGAACGAAGGAAGGAAGGAAGGAAGGAAGGAAGGAGCAATGGTAGGAAGGTCTTTCTATGGTTGGCCATTTCACAACTTTTGTAATGTAGCAGTTAGTTTTCAGTAGAAAACTAACATCTGAGAAGGAGGATGAATAAAATAAAAATAAACTAAAACATGAAACATTCATTATTATTAAGTGATGCTGTTGTTTATTATTCACTTCTTATCTTTTTGAAGGACATAGAGAAATTAAATTTAAAAATTCCTAGACTCAAGCGAGAATACTGATACAACATACCTGAACTTCTGGGACACTCTGAAGGTGGTTCTCGGAGGAAAGTTCATAGCACTAGGTGCCTACAGAAAGATCCCAAGTAGCCAACCTAATGCTGCACCTCGAGGCCCTAGAAGAACAGGAACTAACTGGTTCCAAACACATAGAAGACAGGAAAAGATCATCACACCCCAAACTGATGAAATGGAGAACAAAATCTGGGAATCAGCACCAAAATAGACAGGAAGACCAAGGGAGTAGACTAGAATAGAAGGCACAGAGGCAAGCCCACATAGATACCGTCATCTGATACTTACCAAAGGGCCCCAAAGCATAACTTGGAGAAAAGACAGCTTTTTAAACAAGTGGGGCTGGGAAAACTGGATACCCATATGAGCAAGAATGAAACTTGATCCCTGTCTCTCACCCTGCATAAAAATCAACGCAAAGTAAACCTGCTAGGACAAAACAGAGACCCAACCCTCCAACGCACTGGCACTGGCACCCACTTCCTTAACGTGAGCCCTAGAGCTCGAGAAACTAAACCAAGAACTGGAGAACAAAGCCCACCAAATTCTGCTCTGTGCATGTACTAACATATCACAGTGCATTCTGATCTCGTACATCACTATGATGCACCAATTTAAACAATTAAACACACAGAAGAAAGACCTGTAGATAAGGGGGGATGGGGGAGGGCAGAGGAGAGGAAAGATTGAAATGGAGAAAACTGTGCCCTGTGCATTTATCTATCTGTCAAAATGAACTCCAATGTTATGAGAAACTGCAATGCACTAGAAATAAAAATAAAAAGTAAATTAAAATGTGAAACCTTCCTTGTTATAAAGTAATCTTACATTTATTATCCACTTCTTTTTTATTTTGAAGGACCTTGATTGCTCCCCCCATACTTTCATTCAATAGTGTAATTCTTTGGTGAAAATGCTATTATAGTCTGTTTTGCTTCTTTAGTGTGGACATAGCTAAAAGAATTAGAAAGCCATCCAAATTATTCTGAAAAAAACTATTTTTCAAAAACATAGTGGCATTTTTCACGAAAACAGCAAGCCCTAAGACTCAGCCAGGTGACTGTCATAATATTCTAGAGCATCAGGCGACTGCCATCAGGACAGGCCTTTACCAGAGGCCACTCACCTGCAAGGTTAGGGAGGCCGGCGCCTGTTCTTGCCCCTGGATGGTCCCTCACCCAGAGCCCTGGATTCTGCATTAGCTCTGCCTTGGGGACAGGTCTTCTCAATGATCGAGGCGGCCCCAGTGCGCCCTGATGCAGAGAGGAGGCCCTGGCCCTGCTGAGCACTGTCCTCAGACTCCTGGCTGGGACTCCTCCCACCCCGGGCCTCCCCAGCCTCACCCTGCTCCTGGGCCTTATGGGAAGTGCCTGCCCTCACTGCCGCTCACCTCACCCCAGGCGGCGGCTCCAGCCCTGCACCGTTCAGCACAGGGTTCCCAGCTGCTGCCCTGGCTGGCCTCGTCTGGGTGTGGCAAGGCCCATCCGGCTGAGCTGAGGGTTGAGCTCCCTGAGTTCCCCAGAATGGCAGGGCACTCTCCATGGAGGAGGCAGACCCGGGAGGCTTCTCTGTCCCAGCCTCTGTTCCTCCTCTCCACCTGGAGAGACGGCTCAGAGTTGCCTCTGCTCTTTTTTTGTTGGGGGGAATGGTACCAAGGATTGAACCCTGGGCAGTCAACCACTGAGCCACATCCCCATCCCTAGTTTGTATTTTATTCAGAGACAGGGTCTTACCTAGTTGCTTAGTGCCTCAACTTTGCTGAGGCTGGCTTTGAACTCGTGATCCTCCTGCCTCAGCCTCCCAAGCCTCTGGGGTTACAGGCGTGTGCTACCGTGCCCAGCTTCATTTGTTCTTTATCTGGCTTCTGCACCTGTGACCCAGTGTGGTCACTCCTCACCTTGGACAGTTCTGTTCTGCTCTGTCTTGCTAGACTGTGAGTCCACAAAGTGGAAACTGGGCATGGGCGTGCCATCTGAGCAGCGCAGTTTCCCTCACAGCCAAGACGGCAAATCCCCAGCTTTCACAATGAAACAAAATGAACGTGTTAAATGAGAAGCTCTGCAGTGTGACATCAGGATGTTATCTGGAATAAGTAACATTTGAAAAACCAAAAGAGTTAATAATTTCTATTTCCATGTGCAAAAAATGTGTTGAAGTTGTTTTGTTTTAACAAATTAGGGTATTGGTGGGGAACAGTCATACTTTAATGTTAAAAACGTGCACATAAAAAATGAGCCACAAAGCACTCGGCAGGTAGCATGGGGATTTCTCCCACCCCCCCACCTCCATTGGACCCTACCTGGACGTCCATCAGAACACCTACAAGACCGCTGCCTCTTGGGTATTCTTTTTCTGGTGCTGGGATCACACCCCAGCCCAGAGGCCCTCTGGTCAAATGCTCTCAGTTCATATTTGTTTCACGCATAATGAATCAATAGGAGAAAACTGAATAGGTGACAAAAGAAAGCGATTAGTAAAATTGGGCATTAAATTAATTTTATTTCAAAAGAAATCCAGATGAGAATAACTAAAACAGAGAATGAGAAAGTAAACAGAGAATGGGGTGGGCTATTGTTACGGTTTGGTTTGGTGCCAGGGGTTGAACCCAGGTGCTCTATCACTGAGCCAGGGTCTCGCCAAGGTGCCAGGCTGAACTCAAACTTGCCATCCTCCTGCCTCGGCCTCCTGAGTAGCTGGGATGACAGGCTGCACCCCAGCACCTAGCTCATGTGAGGTGCTTTTAACAGTGAGCAGCAAAGCCTCTGGAGGGCCCCCAGCCCACGCTGGGCTTCCACGGCCCCTCTCCTCCCTGAGCTCACTTTAGCTGCCTTTAACCACACTCCGCGGTCACGGGGGAAGTGAGTGCTGGGCGCTGCTGAAGCCTCTGCGAGCTCTGCTTGGTGACACGAGGCTGGGTGCCACTGGGCTGAGACACTCGTGGGTCCAGAGAAGCCCCGTGATGCAGCAGCCATGCGCAGCCGTCCCCCAGCCCTGCAGGACCAGGCGCGGAACAGCCGCGTCTCCAGGGCCTGATACCCATGGAGAGGGGTAGGCCAGGGGCAGGCGCTCTCCACTATGTGTGCATGCTGTGGAAGGCGACTCCCTGGCAGCAGCAGGAGGGGGCTGGACAGGTGTGCATGCTGTTCAAGGACACTCCCTGGCAGCAGCAGGAGGAGGCTGGACAGGTGTGCATGTTGTTGAAGGCGACTCCCTGGCAGCAGCAGGAGGGGGCTGGACAGGTGTGCATGCTGTCGAAGGAGACTCCCTGGCAGCAGCAGGAGGGGGCTGGACAGGTGTGCATGCTATGGAAGGAGACTCCCTGGCAGCAGCAGGAGGGGGCTGGACAGGTGTGCATGCTGTCGAAGGAGACTCCCTGGCAGCAGCAGGTGGGGGCTGGACAGGTGTGCATGCTGTGGAAGAAGACTCCCTGGCAGCAGCAGGAGGGGGCTGGACAGGTGTGCATGCTGTGGAAGGAGACTCCCTGGCAGCATCAGGAGGGGGCTGGACAGGTGTGCATGCTGTGGAAGGAGACTCCCTGGCAGCAGCAGGAGGGGGCTGGACAGGTGTGCATGCTGTGGAAGGAGACTCCCTGGCAGCAGCAGGAGGGGGCTGGACAGGTGTGCATGCTGTGGAAGGCGACTCCCTGGCAGCAGCAGGAGGGGGCTGGACAGGTGTGCATGCTGTTCAAGAACACTCCCTGGCAGCAGCAGGAGGGGGCTGGACAGGTGTGCATGCTGTGGAAGGAGACTCCCTGGCAGCAGCAGGAGGGGGCTGGACAGGTGTGCATGCTGTCGAAGGAGACTCCCTGGCAGCAGCAGGAGGGGGCTGGACAGGTGTGCATGCTGTGGAAGGAGACTCCCTGGCAGCATCAGGAGGGGGCTGGACAGGTGTGCATGCTGTGGAAGGAGACTCCCTGGCAGAATCAGGAGGGGGGCTGGACAGGTGTGCATGCTGTGGAAGGAGACTCCCTGGCAGCATCAGGAGGGGGCTGGACAGGTGTGCATGCTGTTCAAGGACACTCCCTGGCAGCATCAGGAGGGGGCTGGACAGGTGTGCATGCTGTGGAAGGAGACTCCCTGGCAGCATCAGGAGGGGGCTGGACAGGTGTGCATACTGTTCAAGGAGACTCCCTGGCAGCATCAGGAGGGGGCTGGACAGGTGTGCATGCTGTTCAAGGAGACTCCCTGGCAGCAGCAGGTGGGGGCTGGACAGGTGTGCATGCTGTGGAAGGAGACTCCCTGGCAGCATCAGGAGGGGGCTGGACAGGTGTGCATGCTGTTCAAGGACACTCCCTGGCAGCATCAGGAGGGGGCTGGACAGGTGTGCATGCTGTGGAAGGAGACTCCCTGGCAGCATCAGGAGGGGGCTGGACAGGTGTGCATGCTGTGGAAGGAGACTCCCTGGCAGCATCAGGAGGGGGCTGGACAGGTGTGCATGCTGTGGAAGGAGACTCCCTGGCAGCAGCAGGTGGGGGCTGGACAGGTGTGCATGCTGTTCAGGGAGACTCCCTGGCAGCAGCAGGTGGGGGCTGGACAGGTGTGCATGCTGTTCAAGGACACTCCCTGGCAGCATCAGGAGGGGGCTGGACAGGTGTGCATGCTGTTCAAGGACACTCCCTGGCAGCATCAGGAGGGGGCTGGACAGGTGTGCATGCTGTGGAAGGAGACTCCCTGGCAGCAGCAGGAGGGGGCTGGACAGGTGTGCATGCTGTTCAAGGACACTCCCTGGCAGCAGCAGGAGGTGGCTGGACAGGTGTGCATGCTGTGGAAGGAGACTCCCTGGTAGCATCAGGAGGGTGCTGGACAGGTGTGCATGCTGTTCAAGGACACTCCCTGGCAGCAGCAGGAGGGGGCTGGACAGGTGTGCATGCTGTCGAAGGAGACTCCCTGGCAGCAGCAGGAGGGGGCTGGACAGGTGTGCATGCTGTTCAAGGAGACTCCCTGGCAGCATCAGGAGGGGGCTGGACAGGTGTGCATGCTGTGGAAGGAGACTCCCTGGCAGCAGCAGGAGGGGGCTGGACAGGTGTGCATGCTGTCGATGGAGACTCCCTGGCAGCAGCAGGTGGGGGCTGGACAGGTGTGCATGCTGTTCAAGGAGACTCCCTGGCAGCAGCAGGAGGGGGCTGGACAGGTGTGCATGCTGTGGAAGGAGACTCCCTGGCAGCAGCAGGAGGGGGCTGGACAGGTGTGCATGCTGTTCAAGGAGACTCCCTGGCAGCAGCAGGTGGGGGCTGGACAGGTGTGCATGCTGTTCAAGGAGACTCCCTGGCAGCAGCAGGAGGGGGCTGGACAGGTGTGCATGCTGTGGAAGGAGACTCCCTGGCAGCAGCAGGAGGGGGCTGGACAGGTGTGCATGCTGTTCAAGGAGACTCCCTGGCAGCAGCAGGAGGGGGCTGGACAGGTGTGCATGCTGTTCAAGGAGACTCCCTGGCAGCAGCAGGTGGGGGCTGGACAGGTGTGCATGCTGTTCAAGGAGAATCCCTGGCAGCAGCAGGAGGGGGGCTGGACAGGTGTGCATGCTGTTCAAGGAGACTCCCTGGCAGCAGCAGGTGGGGCCTGGACAGGAGGAGTGAGAAGTGGGGCGCAGGGAGGAGGGGCGAGGCCCTCCTGAGGAGTCTGGTCCAGGGAAGCTCCGCGTGGGTGCGCGTGGGGGCGGAGCCCAGCTGGCTGCAAGCCCCGCCCTCCCCTCAGCCACTGGAACTCAGGACTCACGGTGCTCAGGGGTCCCCTCAGGAGCACTGCGCTTCCTCTGCCAGGCGCCCAGCCCTGGGCAGGAGCGGGTGCCTAGTGGCAGTGGTCTCAGGCGCTTTTCCAGGAGGGTCAGGTCTTTAAAGCAGTAGGGAGCAGGCCCGGGTGACTGCCCTGGGCTGCGCTGAGTCTCTGCTCAGATCTCAAGCCCTGGAGGCCAGGCCTCCACCCACCCAGACTGAGCCCGGCATTCTGCCCTTTCCCAGGCCCACAGCGGGAGCGCCCCCTCGGGGTCTCATTAGGGTGACTCTTAGCAGCTCCTTATCTATTTGCTACATGTAAGTGACAATCATGTCCTAACACACTCATTAGCTTCTAAAACATGTAACAACTTGAATTTATACCTGCACGCCTGCAGTGTTCAGATTAGCTGTAATAACCTCAGCTCCTTTTCAGTGAAGAGGGTCACTGACACACAGTCCTCTGATTAGGGGTCTGTAGTGTGGGTTGTTTTTAAGTCCCAAGGCCTCCAAACTTCCCTTTTGCTCTCTTCCTTCACTCATACCAGCTTTGTCGTTCTTTATGGCAGAGTAATACTCCCTGTGTATATATATGCCATGTTTTCTTTATGCATTCATCTTTTGATGGGCACGTAGCTGACTCCAGAACTTGGTTATTGTGAACTGTGCTGCTATAAACACCAATGTGCCTGTACAGCTGATTTTAGTTATTTTGGATAAATACCAAGGAGTGGGACAGCTAGGTCATCTGATGTGTCCGTTTTCAGTTTCTGAGGGATCTCCATACTGCTTTTCAGAACAGTTGTACTGATTTGCAGTCCCACCAACAATGTGTAAATTTACCTTTTCCCCCACATCCTCAGCAACATTTATTATTGTTGTAGTCTTAATAATTGCCATTCTAACTTGAGTGAGATGAGATCTCAAAGTACTTTTTAAAAAAATATGTTTTTAGTTGTAGATGGACACACAATGTCTTTATTTATTTTTATGTGGTGCCAAGGATCAAATCCAGTGCCTCACACATGTGAGGCAAGCACTTTACCCCTGAGCCACGGCCAGGTCCTCAGTGTACCTTTGATTTGCATTTCCCTGGTTGCTAGGGATGGTGAACATTTTTCATGTGTTTGTTGGCCATTGGTGTCTCTTCTTTTGAGAAGTGTCTGTTTAGGTCTTTTGCCCATGTATTAATTGGATTATTTGGTTTTGGTTGTTATTTTTGGTGTTAAGTTCTTTTTTTTCTTTCTTTCTAAATTCTGGATATTAATACCCTGTTAGAGGGGCAACTGGCAAAGATCTTCTTTCCAAACGTAGGCTCTCTCTTCCTGCTCTTAATTGGATAAAGAAAATGTGGTATATTTACACTCAGCCACAAAGAAGAATAAAATTTTGGCATTTGTTAGTAAATGGATGGAACTGGAGACCATAATGCTAAGTGAAACAAGCCAGACCCAGAAAGTCAAGGGTTGAATGTTTTCTCTTATATGAAGAAGCTGAGAAAAATAAGAGAATAAGGGAGTGGGGAAATCTCTTGAAAAGAAAAGGGAGACCAGGGGAGCACAGGAGGGAAAACAGTGAGATTCACCTTTATGTCGGCCTGTAGAGGACTAACTTAAAAAATAACTATAAGTAGAAGGAAGACCAGTGGAGCAGAGGAAAGGGGGTGAGGGGAGGGGCGAGGACGTGCTGGGGAGAAAGTGGGACAGATTATATGTACTGCATGCATGATTGTGTCACAACGAATCCCAGCTTTATGTATAAATCTCTTATAAAAACAAGCCCCTAAATCTGTTAGCCAGAACTCCAAAACAACTAAAAGATATGTTGACATAAGGAATTGCTTAAACAAACCCCCAAAAGCAAAAGCCAGAGAGGAAAATATCGGTAATGGTGACCCGCGTAGGAGTTGGACTTGTTTTTTAACAACAAATACATGATGTTGAAAGATAGTCTCGGGCAATATTTCAAAAACGTGTGACAATCAGTTTGCAGGACACATGAGATAATATAGACTAATTTAAAAATACAAATGAATAGATAATAAAGCACATAAATGTGCAATTTAGGGAAAATACCCAGAAGGCAAAAAAACATTGGATTTTGGTCAAATTCAGGAATGCAAAAGAAGAGGCACAGTCAAGTCCTAATCAGACACTCCACTAGAGTTATTAGAAAAAACTTTCAAGTACTATCAACACTAAGTGCCACCAACATCGTTGTGGGCAAAGAACAGTGACTGGCAGGGGTCCCTGCATGTTTCAGAGAGCAAGGGCACTCTGAGACCATGGAGTCTGTGCCCCTGCAGGACACGCGGGCTGTGAGACAGACCGGGATGACTCCTAGATTGAACCCAGAACGTACAAGGTGGCTGAGATGACAGGAATAGCAACCTCCAGTTGTGCACCATGCGGCATTTCTGCAGGTAGTCATCGTAGGAACGGAGCGAGTTGTAGGTGTTAGGTCGCTGCATTCACTCCTGGAGCAATCGGCACCAACAAATGAATCTGGCAGTAGAGGAAACTCCCCTTTCCCATTCCTGACGCCACTGATTCTTGTGAACTGCAGCATGACAAACTCATGACATGTTAGTGCCCCTAGACATGTGGCCCATCCCAGCCTGTTCAACAGGAGGGGCCTCTGTGCTCAGAGCCACTGCCCCATAATTTTTTTTGTTGCCGCCTGAAGCGCTCGGAGCACCGGAGCCGCGGGAAGAACTTCAGAAGCAAACTGGAGACAAACAGCTTTTGATTCTGATAACTTTTCTCTCTGGTTCTAACAACTAACTCACGCCAAACACACCACTAAAATGGCGCTGACCCGATCAGCAATTTCGGCCAAGTTACTCCAGATCCCTCAACAAAATCCCGTGAGACTACGGGTGGCGACAATGGCCAAATCTCCACGGCTCATAGTCAACTGCAATTCAAGCCAATCCCCAAACAGGGCTCCTGCAATTTTTGTAAAAAATTGCTCCATAACAAGTGTAGTTTGATTTTTATCACACCAACAGTGTTTTGTATCATGAAGTTTTGATTTTTTTTCACTGTTGAGCAGTCGACTATTTCAGTAGTAGGAGGTCTCAAAGCCATGAAATGGAAATACAGTGAGGACATTGTAGCTGATGCTTTGGGCCAATAACTGAACATGATATGCACTACTTCAACTCTTAAAAATTCAAACTTTCTGCTGATTTATTTTTGGGGATGGAGGCCAGGGCCTCACCCATGCCAAGCCCATGCTCTACCTCTGATTTACACCCAGCCTCCCTCCTTTGATTTTGAGATGTGCTTAGGTTTCCTACTTCTTTTACACTTTAACTTGTATTATTCACTCTTTAAAAAAAAACAAACAAACAAAATAAAACAAAAAACAAACTACTCTCAGTTTTTCAGATTTTATGAATGATCAACATATATAAAACCAGAGAAATGCCCTTGAATACCCTTTTCCTGCTCTGGTGACTTTGACATTTAGTGGTCTGTATCAAGTGATTGGAAAGGTTCTGAAGCCTTCAATTTGGGAAGATTACTAAAGACCATGTCTTGGTGACCTAGCCCCAAGTACCCAAGGGACAGAAGAGCCTCCTCCCACAGGGCTCCCACACACCCAATTAGCGAAGCCTGTCAGTGTGAAGAAAACACAAGACAGCAGGAGGACGCTGGCTGTAAGGGGACAGGGCAGGATGGGACCAAAGGACTGGGGAAACAGCCCGGGAGGTTTGAGGACCAAGGAAGACGGCGCTCGCCGAAGCCCCGTGCACACAGGGAAAGCACCCTTGGAACACCGAGAGGCCTGCGGGGAGAGGGTGATCTAAGTCACGGAGAGAACCGTGGATGAGGACGGCAGGGACAGGTGAGTGCGGAGTCCCTGGCGCTGGGTGCTAGGCGCTGCAGTTCCTGCTGAGTGGGAAGGGACGAGTGTGGCGTGAGGGCTGGAGAACTGCACCCTGGGCGCCTGGGCTCTGTGGGGAGCCGCCAGGGGCCTCCTGTCTGCCCGAACCAGAAACAACCGGAATGTGGTTACCGTTGATAAAACATTGCTTTGTGTGTGAGAACAATTATTTTCTTCATTCATTCAAACTTTCCCATAAGGTATTTAAATTACTTATCTAGTCAGTAAACCATCAGGCATTTTTTATCAAATGAATGACCCTGGTCATTAAGTTTAAAAATAAAATGGAAATTTATTCAAAACTAATAATCAAACAATGTCTTTCTCTATTTTTTAAAACTCTTCAGTCCTGTGCCCAGACTCTCACTTAGAACATCTTAGAATTAGTTCAAAACCCGCTCAAGTTCAGAGAGAGAGGCACACAGGTTTTAAAAGATGACGTGATCACTACAGACTTCAAACAAACCCTTCCACGTTACAAGCTGTGCTCTGCTGGGGTCCAGGGCCAGTGGGCACCACTCCACCGTGGACAGGTTCTTCAGACCCTGTCTTTGTTCCTGTCCATGAAGCCAGCACCGTGGGACTGGAGCCAGCTAACAGGACCTGCAGAGGGGGCGTCTGAGCCCCAGGCGGGGCGAGCAGGCCCCTGCCGTGGCGGGGACAAAGGACAGCGCTCCTCACAGCGGCACCACGGCCAGACTAACAGAGGAAAGGCCAGCTGGAGCCGCCAAATGCTCATGGGCAGCCACCCAGGTGCCTAGGGGACAAAGGGACATGATCTGAGGGTGGTGAACAGAGGACACAGCCGGGCTGTCTGCTGAGACCCCACTTGTTCCCCACGCAGCATCTCTTCCCTCTGGCTGCAAGGCAGAGCACCTGCCCCCCAGGGTCACCAGAGGAGGAGGAGGAGGGCAAGGGGAGAAGTCGGTGGGTCTGTACCTCTGCCTGCGCTGGGTTGCCTAGTTCATCAGCACCCTGAGGCCCGTGCCTGGGGTGTGTTCCTGACCCCGGCACTGCCGCAGGCTGGCCTGGGTTTACATTCCAGGTGCTCCTGTCCCGTTTCCCAGGAAAACAACTGCACAACACCCAAGACCTGAACTTGGGAGCTCAGTGCTGGAACTGCAAACAGTCGTTGCTGTTGCAGACTGTCTCCCCGTGAATGACACAGGTACCCAGCATGTTAGCTTCAGGAAATTAGGGAAAGACATTATGTAGCATGTTTGGCTAAGGAGTATCTTTTCTCTGTATTTCTTATTGTCTGTGTCACCCTTGATATCTGGAACAATTTTCTCTTCATTAGGATGATTAATAATCTAGGTGTATATATATATTTTTGCTGCAGTTGGGAATGAAACAAATCTTTTCCTTCCACTTATCTTAGACTCACTGGCTGGAGACCTGCCAGCTAGAGAAAAGACAGATTCATAAGAGAAAAGCACACTCAGTCTATGAAAAGATCCACACACGTGGGAGAACTCGGGTGAGTAGCTCGGGGTGGTTTAAACGTGGACTCAGGGCAGCGTCTAAACAAAGAGTGAATGTTTAGAGAAGAGGCAGGAAGAGGGAGAGACTGAGCTCTGGGTACAGTGCCCGTGGGAACTGCTGGCAGGCTAGGGTCATTTCTGCATGGCTCGTCCCCTGGCTTCTCTGCAGTCCCTGGGCTGACAGTCATCACCTTGGGGACTGGTCACCCTGTCCTGGTGGAGCCGGCAGCCAGGGAGATTTTCTTATAGCTCCTCTTTGTTTCCAGCTGCCTTCAACTAAAAAACAATCCTTTTGCCAGAGGAGCCTATTTGGGGGTGACATGCTCTGTACCCTCCCTTCAGCCAGCCAAGCAAACCTGGGCAACCCGCGTCCCCTCTCTGAGCTTCAGGGTGTTTGCCTTGGATTTTAATTGACACATAACAATTGTACAGGTTCATGGGGTGCAATGCCATGGTTTCCTAAAGAAGGATGCCCGAGCCTTCCTCAGAGTGTGGCCCCAGCCAGTGTCCACTTCCAGAAGCTTGTGTGAGGTGCAGACCCACAGACCTCACCCAGCGGATGAACTGCCCCTGCGCTGGACTGCACCCTCAGGTGCCCAGTGGGGCCTGAGAAGCACTGCCTGGAGGTCGGAGGCCCCTTCTACGAGAGGCAGGTAGGCCCACGCTGTGTTCTGAATGTGCTTGTCGACACAGGGCACATGCCATAAATCTGAGTTTCATGGAGGAAGTGTGGCACGGGGTGGTGAGGAGGGTGGCACTGAATGGAAGCTCCTGCTCTCTAGAGAGCTCTCGGAGTGAGGCCACCCGGGTCCTCATGGTCTCTGCTCAAGAGTCTGCCCCCAAGTGCCGGCTCTTGTCACTTGCATGCTTGACAGGAACAGCTTCCCAAGGTGTGGTGAAGTGGTGTCCACAGTGCACTAGAGAATCATAATGACACTAGAGTGACGTCCTGTTCTTAGCTGTCTCCCTGCTCCCACTTCCCCAGAGGGTCACAGCGTCCCCATTATGTTAGGCACTTTGTTCAATATGGACTTTTGCTTCTTTTTGTGAGAAGAACCCATGGTATTAATAAGTTTAAATATGAAAAAATCCAGATCAGAAAAGATTAAAAAATCATTTGAAACAACTTATTTGAAGAATTCTCATAGCTCACCTCTGACTGTTCTCTAGGAGGACGGAGCGTATGACTAGAGAATCAGTGTGGAAGCCCTGCCCACCCCGTGAGGAGGTCAGAGCTCAGGCTGGGGGCTGCCTTCTGAACAGCACCTGTATTCCAGGGCAGGAGTGCTGGTGGGCCCAGCTAGTGGGGCAGGAGGCGCCACCTGGGTGTGACTCGTGGCGGAGCTTTGCCATCACGGCTGACGCTCACCTCGCCTGGCTGCAGCGTGAAGCCAGTGGTCAGCAGACGTGGCTTTCAGGAGTGCCTCTCTGTGAGTCCTGCCAGGGGGAGTCAAGGCTGGGCGGCCCTCTGCCTCCTGGTCTGCAGGCCCTGCCATGGAGGCCAGCAATGGGACAGTGGGCCACGGCTTCCTCCTGCTGGGCTTCCCAGGGCCCCGGGCCCTGCAGCTCTCGCTCTTCCTGCTCTTCCTGGTGATGTACGTCCTCACGGTGGGCGGCAACGCGGCCATCTTGCTGCTGGTAGGCACCTCCCACCAGCTGCAGACGCCCATGTACTTCTTCCTGAGCAACCTCTCCTTCCTGGAGGTCTGGTACACCACGGCGGCAGTGCCCAAGGCCCTGGCCATCCTGCTGGGGGGGAGCCAGCGCATCTCCTTCGCCAGCTGCCTCCTGCAGATGTACCTGGTCTTCTCGCTGGGCTGCACCGAGTACTTCCTGCTGGCCGCCATGGCCTACGACCGCTACCTTGCCATCTGCTACCCGCTGCACTACGGGGCCATCATGAGCGGCCTGCTCTCTGTGCAGCTGGCCCTGGGCTCCTGGGTCTGCGGCTTCCTGGCCATCACAGTGCCAACGGTCCTCATCAGCAGCCTGTCCTTCTGCGGCCCCCGAGCCATCAACCACTTCTTCTGCGACATCGCGCCCTGGATCGCCCTGGCCTGCACCAGCACGCAGGCGGTGGAGCTTGTGGCCTTTGTGATCGCTGCCGTGGTCATCCTGAGCTCCTGCCTCATCACCCTGGTCTCCTACGTCTACATCATCCGCACCATCCTGGGCATCCCCTCCGCCAGCGGCCGAAGCAAGGCCTTCTCCACCTGCTCCTCCCACCTCACGGTGGTGCTCATCTGGTACGGCTCCACCATCTTCCTCCACGTGCGCACCTCCATCAAGGATGCCCTGGACCTGACCAAAGCCGTGCATGTCCTCAACACGGTGGTGACTCCGGTTCTCAACCCGTTCATCTACACCCTACGCAACCAGGAGGTCAGGGAGACCCTGCGGAAGAAGTGGAAGAGGAAATAGCTCTGCAGCACGACTGCACCAGTCACCACCACCACCACTCGGGAGTGCGCCTGCGCCCCTCACGGGCCCCTCCCCTGCACAGGGCGGCACGTGGGAGTGCGCCTGCGTCTGTCACGGCATACCCCCTGCACAGGGCGGCACGTGGGAGTGCGCCTGCGCCCGTCATGGCCCACCCCCTGCACACGGTGGCACGTGGGAGTGCGCCTGCGCCTGTCATGGCATAACCCCTGCACACGGCAGCACGTGGGAGTGCGCCTGCACCCGTCATGTCCCACCCCCTGCACACGGTGGCACGTGGGAGTGCGCCTGCGCCCGTCATGGCCCACCCCCTGCACACAGTGGCACGTGGGAGTGCGCCTGCGCCCGTCATGGCCCACCCCCTGCACAAGGCGGCACGTGGGAGCAGAGGCTCTTGGGCAGGCATCCTTGATTCAGGGTGAGGCAGGGAAAGAAGAAACGGAAAGGGAAACCCTGAAAACCCAGACCAAGGCTCACCAGGTGGGCGTGCTGGCCGGCACACAACGTGAACTGCAGGTTTTAGGACTTTTTAAACAATATTTAAACCTCATACATTGAATTAGATCTTCCCCAGGCTTTTGTTAATGAACTTGGGGGCAATCATGCAGAGGGAAGGGCCGTGCCAGACCTCAGCACCCATCAAAGCATGCCCCAGGACCTGGGCAACCTCAGGAGGGAGCGCATGGTGAGGCAGGGCCTCTCTCCTCAGCGGCTTCCCCTTCTCCATGCCCACCACCACCATTGGGCAGAGCTATGAGGCCCTGCTCCTCTGCCTGGGCTGGGTTTCTGCCAAGTGCCACTGATGGAGGCTGACCCCCTGAAGGTGACAAGCTCTGAGCGAATTGCTGACATGGCCAACCATCTGGTGTTGGTCATGGACGCTTTGGCTTGGCTTCCTGTTTCGCAGGTGTGGGTCACAGTTCCACTGTCACATAGGGTCTGGCTGTTGTTACTGTGAAGCCAGGCTGCTGTTATGGTGTGGAAGTGAGGTGTCCCCCCAACCTCCTGTTAATGCAGGGGCATCAGAGGTGAAATGGTTGGACTGTGGGAGCTGTCCCCTAAGCGGCTGCCCTAGGTGGAAAGGACTGACTGAGTGGTAGCTGTGGGCAGGTGGGCGTGGCTGCAGGAGGTGGGTCATGGGGCGGGAGGGTGCATCTTCCTGGAACCCTTCTCCCTGCCTCTGCCTCCTTTCTTCCAGATGTGCTGCCTCACCTGGGCTCAGAGCAATGGCATTGGCTGTTGATTTCTGAGATCTCTGAAAGCGTGAGCCCAAATAACCCTCCTGCCCCACGTTGTACTTGTCAGGTGTTTTGGGCACTGGGATGGAATGCTGACTAACACAGCTACCAGGCTCAGCCTGCAGCCTGGGTGGGCAGGCGCAAGGCTCACAGGTCTGATGTCCCCACGAGGTTGGGGAGGCAAGGACTGGGCTCCAAGAGACTTGCCGGTGACTGCCTACCTGTAAGCCAAGCCCCTGAGTGTAAACGTGTCACCCGTAGAGGTTTGAGCACTTCCAGCCCAGCGTCATTTGCAGGCCTGGAGTCTGAGCTTATGCCACCCACAGAGATGATGAGTTCAAACCAAAATCACCAGCAAGGCAGGATCACGACCCTGAAACCCTGTGATTACACAGAAACAAGCAATAACTGATCCACAGGGTTTCACAACTCAGGGCTCATGGCCGCCCTTTGCTGCCTGGGCCGCGGTGAGGGTGGCATCAGTGAAGTGGTCGAAGATGACAAAGCCTGGCACAGAAAAATACAGAAACCACAAAGAGGACCCACTTATAAGTGCTGGCAGAGGTTTTGGATGTGTCTTTCCAATTGGAGAACCAAGCCCTATTTGGGTACCCGTCAGCGACCTCGAATACTGCCAATCAGACCACCCAAGAGCACATGCTCTTGAGGGGTGATTTTTCCCCTTTTTCCACAGGAATGAAAAAAACCATGATGGATTGTCCATCTCGTTGTGATTGGACTTCTCGTCATCTCCATCCTGGTGTTCATCAGGAGCACTATTGCCTTGGATACCCCCCACCCTTTGTCAGTCTTTCAATTCTGTGCGGCAAGAGAAGAGGGACTATGCCTGTTCCTGGGAGAATAATGTTATTTCTGTGCCAACTTCTCAGGCTTTGTTCAAGACAGCTTCCTTTGGACTGGACTAAATGGGTGGCTCCCCTACCTTCCCCTCTTTTGTGAGACCCCTGACTGTCATTATCCTTGTGTTCACTTTTGGGCCTTGTGTAATCAACAAACTTGTTCAATTCCTTTATGACAGGGCCAAATTGGCACAGCTTGGTAGTCTACCAATAATATACTACCTTCAGCTATGCTGAGCAGGGGCCCTGCAAACTTGGCCATGGTCCTTAACAGGATGTGGAGGTCTAAACCAACCATCCTTGGAAAGCTTTCCCAAAGGCGACTGTTCTGTCCCATGCCCTTCCCCTGGCCACCTGCTGGCCCTGGGTGTGTCCACCTGAAGTGCTAGGGTGCTAGCCAAAGATGGGTAAGATTTCCAGAGGGAAACAACCTAAGACAGGCACACTCTTGAGTAAGGTGGGCCCTCATTAATAAAACAAAACGGGGGAAATGTTGGGGACTTAAGAACACATCAGCCAAATAGGAACCCTCTGGTTGCTTCCCACTTCCTGTTACAGACCTGGCCTAACCCCGGAGGCGTTCCCCTGACTTGTTGTGGGAACGGAATCTACCCTAAAGATAGAGTAGTTACTCCGCCAATAGGACTTGCCCATGTTCTTTACCTGTCTCTATAATCTCTTTGCTGATTGGCTCATGTCCCCTATAAATGTGGTCCACCTTCCTCAATAAACTTGAGTTCCAACGCTGACCTGACCAGGCTCCCTGGTATGTTCCTGTGTCTTCTGAAGGTGGGGGAGGGGACACCAGTGACCTCTTACCTTCCCATTTTCGCCTTGTTGCTGAGGTAGGCTCTCCCAGCCTGTCTGCTGGACAGAGAAGGTTCGATTCCCAGGTTTAGGGAGAGCTATGAACTTCAGCCCCTACTGTAATTTCCCTACACTTTTGAACTTGTTCACTGTATTTTTCCATATGCATTTAAAACATATTCTCTTTGGTCAAATTTACCAATTCAGTAGAATAGAGAGCAGAAAACTCAGCATTAATGAAGTCTCAGCTAAGCATGAGGAAGGCCACTCAGGATGTGGCCCTCTACTCATGAGTCACTACCGATTTGGAGAGTCTGTTAGAAGGTCAGCCTCTCCTCCTGGATGATAGAAAACATTTCCCACTTTTCCTCTAGTGTTGGTATTGGTAGCATTTCAACTGTTACATTTTAATCTCAGGATCATTTTTTCCTTTGACTGGCACAAGGAATGGATGCAGTGTTATTCTCACCAAATGGCTGTAGAATTGTTCTAACCCCGTATACTTAAAGGACTGCATTTTCCTCAGCAAATTTATCATCTGTTAGATCCCTTTCTTTCTTCTTTTCTTTTTTTTTTTTCCAGACAGGTAGATACCATCACAATTGTACTAAATGGTGGGATGGTCAGTTGGTGTCCAGAGAAGTGTTGAGAACAGGAAAAATATTTAATTCGTTAACTTTTACAGTAAGTCGCTAGAATATCCCTTTGCTTCAGGAAGGGCTCAGATTTCCCAGGAGCTGTATGACACACAAGTGCTTCACATGGCCGCTGTTCCCATCAAAAGACAGAGGAGTCGAGGTTGAATTCAGGGCCAGGCACACCCACAATGAATCGTCCGGTGAGATGTTGGGATGTGCTGTGGCAGATAGCCGTGACTTGCCCACATTACGCTACATATCTCATGGGAGCTGGAGAAGTCATGCCATACGGTTAGAAAACAAATGTTGAAAACCATTTCTGTGCATTACACACATAGGAAGGGATTTGGGAGAAAAGGATGCTGAGCAACACTTTGAAAACTGATAGTCTGTAAAGCTAAACTTCAGAGAACCTGTAGAGTAGCGTCGTACTTTAGCTGATAGAATTCTGTGCCATGTGGGCAACGTTGATGATTTAGATCCTGCTATGTGTGTGCTGGAGTCGAATCATGAAGCAAGTGGATGAAGGAGGATGGCAGCTGGGCCCCGCATTCCATGTGGGAGTTTACAGTCATTCACAGATAGAGACGGGGTGACCTCCGTGTTCCTGGAGGAGAGCCACTGGTTCAGTGAGCACTGGCGTGTACCTAGTGCAGGCGCGGATGATTCTACTCATGGACACGTGCAGACACGAGCGCTCAAGGTCAGGATACACCTAAGTGCCGTCCTCTGCTTCCCGAGGTGACCCCGCCTAGCAGCACCGGCACCCAGAGAACACCCAGAGCACCTAGCCCCCGCCATGAGGTCTGACACCCTCCAGGAGGGCGCAAAGGGACCCTTGGAAAGGGTGCTTCCAGGACTGGGTTGTACAAGAGGAGCCCGGAGTTAAGCATCAGAGAGTGAGGAATTGGAAAAACAAACACACACGCTTATTTGGATTTGCCAAGGTGACTAGATGGAATAATCATATGCTGTATGTTTCAAAATAACTAAGAGTAAAAGTCAACATAGAAAAGATGACGTGCAGCAAATGATTTTCCTTGCACATGTGATCATGTCCAATGAACCCTAATATTATGTATAACTATAATACACTAGCAAACACAGAAAATGTCATTTACAGTTTTTTAAAAATGGTAGATGAGGTGAGGGATGTGTCAACTAGGTTGACTTGCCCAGTCCACACTGTGTGCACGTATCAAAACATCACCTTCAAGCCTGACATGCACGCAGCTGAGATTCGCCAACTAGAACAGTGGTGCTGATATTGACAGTAGTGACAGCGAGAAGCCTCCTGTGCTAGGCTAGCATGGGCAGTACTCACGGACAACCACCACAGGGTGGAGCAGGTGTCCTGGGTGTGCATGAGATCAGGGAGGACTGGAGAAGAAGCAGTGGGAGACACACCTGCACTTGCAGGCTCCACCCCGGAGACCTGCACATCGTCCACCTGCACCTGCAGGCTCCACCCCGGAGACCTGCACATCGTCACACCTGCACCTGCAGGCTCCACCCCGGAGACCTGCACATCGTCACACCTGCACCTGCAGGCTCCACCCTGGAGACCTGCACATCGTCACACCTGCACCTGCAGGCTCCACCCCGGAGACCTGCACATCGTCACACCTGCACCTGCAGGCTCCACCCCGGAGACCTGCACATCGTCCACCTGCACCTGCAGGCTCCACCCCGGAGACCTGCACATCGTCACACCTGCACCTGCAGGCTCCACCCCGGAGACGTGCACATCGTCACACCTGCACCTGCAGGCTCCACCCCGGAGACCTGCACATCGTCACATCTGCACCTGCAGGCTCCACCCTGGAGACCTGCACATCGTCACACCTGCACCTGCAGGCTCCACCCCGGAGACCTGCACATCGTCCACCTGCACCTGCAGGCTCCACCCCGGAGACCTGCACATCGTCACACCTGCACCTGCAGGCTCCACCCCGGAGACCTGCACATCGTCACACCTGCACCTGCAGGCTCCACCCCGGAGACCTGCACATCGTCACACCTGCAACTGCAGGCTCCACCCCGGAGACCTGCACATCGTCACACCTGCACCTGCAGGCTCCACCCCGGAGACCTGCACATCGTCCACCTGCACCTGCAGGCTCCACCCCGGAGACCTGCACATCGTCACACCTGCACCTGCAGGCTCCACCCCGGAGACGTGCACATCGTCACACCTGCACCTGCAGGCTCCACCCCGGAGACCTGCACATCGTCACATCTGCACCTGCAGGCTCCACCCTGGAGACCTGCACATCGTCACACCTGCACCTGCAGGCTCCACCCCGGAGACCTGCACATCGTCCACCTGCACCTGCAGGCTCCACCCCGGAGACCTGCACATCGTCACACCTGCACCTGCAGGCTCCACCCCGGAGACGTGCACATCGTCACACCTGCACCTGCAGGCTCCACCCCGGAGACCTGCACATCGTCACATCTGCACCTGCAGGCTCCACCCTGGAGACCTGCACATCGTCACACCTGCACCTGCAGGCTCCACCCCGGAGACCTGCACATCGTCACACCTGCACCTGCAGGCTCTACCCCGGAGACCTGCACATCATCACACCTGCACCTGCAGGTTCCACCCTAGAGACCTGCACATCGTCCACCTGTGGAGACGCCAGCAGGGGACAGTGCTGAGAGACGGGAGACCTGGGAACGCCACCTCTCCCCTGAGCAGGGCAGGAGTTGCAGGTCCCAGGACACCGGGCATCCCCTGCACTGTGGTGGGAAGGGTGCTCCCTGTGTGTCCTGGACACTTGAGGGGCGGGTGTCCCTTCCACGTTTCCATCCCAGAGTGTGGGTGTTCTGCTCCTGTGGGTCTTACTGAGGAAACCCAGCCTTCCTCCCCTCTATGGGGACATACTGGCAAATCCCACTAGAGGGACTTCCCACTGAGTCCCTGCCCTCAAGACTACCGTGGTCATCAACAACAAGGAAAATCTGATAAGGTGACCATCACAAAATGTAAGTGGTTCTCTGAAAAATATAAAGGGGTGCTGGGAGAGCCAGGGTGACCTGAGCAGAGTGCGGATTTCCCAGTTCCAGGGCTTGTTTGCAGGCGTGTGTGTTCTGGGTCGCTGTCTGTCAAACCCGGTGCCTGGCTCCCGCGGGGGAGCTCCACTGTGTGTCGGGCCAAAAGGGTAAAGAACTCTAACTCTCTGGCTGCTTTCCACGCCCTCTTTCGGACCTGACCTAAGCAGGGGGCATTCCTCTGACGTATCGTGGGAACAGAAACCACCCTAAGGATAGGGTAGGGGACTCTGCCAATAGGACTTGCCCATGTTCTTTACCTGTCTCTATGATCTCTTTGCTGACTGGCTCATGTCCACTATAAAGGTTGTCCACCTTCCTCAATAAACTTGAGTTCCAACGCTGCTCTCTACCTGATTGGGCTCCCTGGTGTGTCCCTGTGTCTTTTGAAGGCGGAGGAAGGGGCGCCAGCAACCTCTACCTTCCCAGTCTCGTCTCATCGCTGAGTTATGCTCCCCTAGCCTTCTTTGCTGGACAAAGACGGTCCACCCCGGGTCTACGGAGAGCTACAAACTTCAGCCTACCATATTTTCCTTATACACTGTGGAGCTCAGGCCCCATTCAATGACTTTACTCATCACGGTCAGTTACTTCCACACTAATACCCAATATTACTAATGGGGTCACAGAGCTTAGGGTGAAAGGGAATTAAATGTTCTATCTTCCCAATTTTTCTGAAAATCAGAAACTTTTTAGAAAAAATCTTTTTTTTTTTTAAGTAAAAGGCTAAGTGTCCCAAACTAACAAGATTTTTTTTTAGCTCATCAAACTTATTTTTCCACACAGTAGGTTGTTGTAGTATAAAATGCATTACATTTCCAGACGTGTCATATTGTCTGGACTCATGCTTCTTCCACCAGTGCATTTACTAATGCGATGTATTTATGAGGCAGTCAGCTCCTTACTTGGTGATGAGGTCTCCATGCTTGTGTATGCATAGGAATGTCCTGCACTTCTGACCCTGCAGTATTCAGATGTTTATTTGTATATTTAGTGCAATGTTTGTTTATTTTTCCTGTCCGCTCATTAAAAAGTGTGACGATACCTTCAAAACGTTCTCTAGTCAATACTGTGAAATTTCCTCTAGTCCACATAAAAGTGCATTTTTGTTTTATTTTCACCTGTTTTTTAAAATATTTGTCAAACATTTAACATATGGTGACATCACAAAACTGGCCTCAGGCACAGGGAACTCGAGGGAGCTGTCCTACACAGAAGACCGCTCTGCTGCAAAGACCGCCAGAAGGAACTTGGTGTGGCTGGATCTAAAACTGGGACAGCGGCGACTGCTCCGTGAAGAGGCTGGTAACCAGGGCGGGGGACGGGGGCAGAGTCTGCTTCCACCCCAGCCCAGCTCAGGGGCAGCTGTGGCTCGCAGCCCACACGCCTGCGTGTCAGAGGGGAAGCAGGACCTCCTTCCCAGCAGAGTGCGGTCTTGGTGTCCTGAGCTACTGGCAGTGCCGAGGGGATGGGCCCAGAGGCTGGCCTTTGTCACCTCCTGCAGAAGTAGGAAGGGGCAGTGCCCCTTGAAAGCATTGGGACACACCACCTGCGGCACACTAAGGCCGGGACAGCAGGTGGGACGAGCGGAAGACAGGCGAGGGGCTGAGAAGGAGAGCCGTGGAGAGGAAGGTGCTGGGGGCGTGGGGTCTTCCTGGAGCTCCTGCAAATCCTCGTCGATAGAGACTGCACAGTGGCTGCTGAGGAAGCGAACCACAGACCCTGAGCAAGCCCCTGCTGGCACTGGTGCCCTGCGTGAAGGAGACTGAAGGCGAGGTGTGCGAGGGCCCCACTGTGCCCTGAAGGGGACGGAAGGCGAAGTTGTGCGAGGGCCCCACTGTGCCCTGAAGGGGTGCCCCAGCAGAGAGCCAGTCTGCAAAGACTGGGGTGCTTTGTCCTATTTGGATGCTTGGATTTAGGGAGACGTCAATCAGCTCACTGGCCAGCTGACAGACTTCAGTGACCACACACAAGGAATAATTGCAGAAATAGTTTGGAAAAATCTCTAAACAAAAGATAGAGAAAAAGCACTCAATAACATTTTTTCGATATTTTTCCATTTTGAAAACTTAGCAAATTAGAGAAGGAATGTCCTTAACACAACCGAGGCCACAGATCACTAGGCACTGGATGGAGGGTGTTGAAGACTCTCCTCTAGGACCTGGAGCAAGACAGGCAAGCCCACTGGCCATGTCTGTTCCACGCAGTCCTGGCAGCCTAGCTGGACATGGGCGAGGAGGGAAAGTTCAGTCCTGAGGACTGGCAGAAGCCCACTATCTTCATGCTCGATGACGATGACAGATCTTGAGTGGAAAGCCACACAGGGCACCCAGGAACTTCAGGAAGTAGTGAACAGAATCAGTAAAGTGGCAGGCTTAAACCAAGGCTCCAACTCCACTGTTCTCCTTTAGGTGGACAGCAGACTAGTGAGCAGGGCACAAGGGAGGGAACAGGGGAGGGAGGGGAAGTGCTGGGATGGGGGAGGGGTGGGGGGAAGTGCTGGGGATGGGGGGGGAAGTGCTGGGGATGGGGGGGAAGTGCTGGGAAGGGGGAGGGGGTGGGGGAAGTGCTGGGGAGGGGGAGGGGGGGGGGAAGTGCTGGGGAGGGGGAGGGGGTGGGGGGGAAGTGCTGGGGAGGGGGAGGGGGGGGGAAGTGCTGGGGGGAGGGGGAGGGGGAGTGCTGGGGAGGGGGTGGGGGAAGTGCTGAGGATGGGGGAGGGGGAGGGAGGAAGTGCTGGGGGAGGGGGGATGGGGGAAGTGCTGGTGATGGGGAGGGGGAGGGGGGAAGTGCTGGGAATGGGGGGAGGGAGGGAAGATGGGGGAAGGGCTGGGGACAGGTAGGACAAGTATGTCCCATCCCTACGCGATCATGTCAAAATGAGTCCGAATGTCATGCACGACTAAAAAGAAAAATTAAAACATGTAAAAAATCAGTTGTTTTTCCAAACACTAACAACTAGCTATCAAAAAAAAAAAAAAACAAAAACGTGATTCCAGCTATGATAGCTACAAATCAATAAATAAAAATAAATACTTAGGAATAGATTTAACCAAGCAAATGAAAGACCTACACACTGAAAACTGAATAATTAATGAAAAAGTTAGAGAAGTCACAATGAACGGAAAGGGCCTCTGTCAGAATGTCCACAGCACTCACACCATCTATAGCTATGATGCAATTCCTACCAGAATCCCAGCTACATTTTAGCAGAAATATATACAATAATCTTAAAATTCCTACATAGACACACACACACACATCACTAACAGGCAAAGCAAGGCCTGGGACGTGGTTCAGTGGTTCAGCAATGCGGGTTCAGTCCCCAGGACTGAACGATGTGACTGGCACGGACGGAGCCATGCCCCCACCTGAACAGCAACCACCCCTTAAGGGAACCATCCAATTTCAGCCGGAACCTGTGGCTGCAGCCACACGGGACCTCTGCCGGTCTCTCGCTTTCTGAGGACAGCCTGACGCGTTTGGCTGGATCTGTCACGGATCTGAGCGAGCGTCCGCCCACTCAGTGGCAGCGTAAGAGCCGTGAGAGCGAGTGCAGCCCCCAGCTTTCCTCTCTGCAGACAGACACGGCCCGGAGCCTGTGTGAGAACACGCCACCCTGAGTCCGCCCAGCCTCAGGGACAGCCCCCACGTCCCTTCATCATGAGTGTGTCACACAGATTGGTGGCAAGAATAGACCTCACCAAAAGGACGGGCAGATCAGGTTTTCAAAGGGTTCGAGAAGCTCAGCTGGAGGGAGTGTAGGGCCTCACCAAGTGAAAGCCATGTGTGCCCCCAGTTCATCTGCAGACCCCCGCCCCTCACAGCACAGAGTGAACTTCCACAAACGTGACTGCAACCGCCCTCTTGGAGGTCACTTCCTGCCACCCTTCTCCCCTAAGTTCTCCATTCTTTGCCACCCCCTCCCCGGTGCTGGGACTGAGCCCAGCCTTGCACGTGCTGGACACGCTCTGCCCCCACGCTCCTCTCTGACTTCCACTGGGACAGGGAGGAGACTCGCAGAAGTGATTGCTTTCCTAGCCACGTCCACCTGCTCGTCCCTTGAGTCCCCCGCCAGCGTTCCCAGGGTCTCTCATTATCCAGGCTCCTGCTCCGTGAGGATGTTGCCCTGGAAGCCTCCTGGTCTTCACAGCATGACGACACCGCGGCCAGTCCTCAGGTAATCAGTGATCAGTGCAGGTGGCTTGATTGCCCCTCCGAGAGCCCTGCTGCTGCCGTGTTGGCCCTGCTCCAAGGTGCGCCTCCCTGGGGCCTGGGCCAGGGGCATGGGCATGAGGGACCCGCACCCTCGTGGCAGGCACTTAGCTTGATGTCTCCACGCTCGTGCCCCAGAGCTGTGTGCCAGTCTCCGGCTGAGTCCTGCTGCCATGGCGGTGCCCTGCACAGGACCCGCGGTGAGTGCGTGGCCGTGCTGTCTGAACTCCATCGGTACGTGAAGCGGCCGAGCAGGGATGGGCAGGGACAGCGACCCTTCACTTACTTATTTATCTTCTGCCACACCATGAGGTAGAATCCATCCACAGGTTGTGATGTGATCCCAAACGTTCCTCCTCATCGCGCCCGCTCCTGGTCCTCTTTCACACCACAGCTGCAGGTCAGGCTGGCTGCGGCTCAGGGGCCCACGCCCACACCAAGCCCAAGCTGGGGTTCAGCAGGAAGTCCAGTGAGGCCAGCACCTGCCGAGGAGCAGCAGGGACACCGCGGGGAAGAGCTGCCTGTTTAGGTCAGCCCAGTACCTGCAGCTGGGTGGGCTAGCCCGGGCTCCAGGAAGTCCTGTGGAAGTGCTCCATCTGTCCTGGGCGTGTCCCCTCCTGTGCACCTGAGTCTGTCTGCCCTGGGCGTGTCCCCTCCTGTGCAAGTGCTCCATCTGCCCTGGGCATGTCCCCTCCTGTGCACCTGAGTCTGTCTGCCCTGGGCGTGTCCCCTCCTGTGCAAGTGCTCCATCTGCCCTGGGCGTGTCCCCTCCTGTGCAAGTGCTCCATCTGCCCTGGGCATGTCCCCTCCTGTACACCTGAGTCTGTCTGCCCTGGGCGTGTCCCCTCCTGTGCAAGTGCTCCATCTGCCTTGGGCATGTCCCCTCCTGTGCACCTGAGTCTGTCTGCCCTGGGCATGTCCCCTCCTGTGCACCTGAGTCTGTCTGCCCTGGGCGTGTTCCACCTGTGCACCTGAGTCTGTCTGCCCTGGGCGTGTCCCCTCCTGTGCAAGTGCTCCATCTGCCTTGGGCATGTCCCCTCCTGTGCACCTGAGTCTGTCTGCCCTGGGCATGTCCCCTCCTGTGCACCTGAGTCTGTCTGCCCTGGGCGTGTTCCACCTGTGCACCTGAGTCTGCCTGCCCTGAGCGTGTTCCACCTGTGCACCTGAGTCTGTCTGCCCTGGGCATGTCCCCTCCTGTGCACCTGAGTCTGTCTGCCCTGGGCGTGTCCCCTCCTGTGCACCTGAGTCTGTCTGCCCTAGGTGTGTCCCCTCCTGTGCAAGTGCTCCATCTGCCCTGGACATGTCCCCTCCTGTGCACCTGAGTCTGCCTGCCCTGAGCATGTCCCACCTGTGCACCTGAGTCTGCCTGCCCTGGGCATGTCCCCTCCTGTGCACCTGAGTCTGTCTGCCCTGGGCATGTCCCCTCCTGTACACCTGAGTCTGTCTGCCCTGGGTGTGTCCTCTTGTACACCTGAGTCTGTGGCATGCTCTGCCACAAAGCCAGGGGGGATCTAAGTTGAACAACTGTCTCTGCCAAACTTTGGAGATCAGAGTGCTCTAGGAGTCCACAGGTGGCTGGAATGCAGGGACCGAGGGGCTCCCTAGGATGCAGGATGCTCGGTGGCAGCATCTGGACCGTGCCTAGGGTGTTGCTTGGGTACAGCCAGGGCTTGTGTGTGGGCACCGACACCCTCCCTTGGCATGCACACGTCCTCTTTCTCTAATTCCTTTGACTTCTCAGGTGCCGTGGTCTCCATGACTTCCTCTCTTGGATCACTTTGAACCCTAGGAAACTGAGAAACACCCACTTGCACCTCCCAGGACTGGAGCTGTGCTGAAGAGAAGGGAGCGCATTTGTTAGACTAAGCCTGAGCTAACTCTGACCCCACGCTACCTCTGGGAGCTGCCCAGAGAGGCTGTCCAGAAGTCATTCAGGAGCTGGGGGACAGCATAATCGGCACCCACTTGTCCCCAGAACATGGTGGCTGCTGTGGTGTGCTGTTACCTCTGTACCTGCACCACACAGCCCTCACAAGAGTCCTCTGTTGTTCACAGAGACAGTGCAGGTGAACACATTTGGTAGCAGTTGGTGACGATGGTGATGATTGTGATGGTGGTGATAATGTGATGGTGGTGCTGATGGTGATGGTAATGGTGCTGATGGTGATGATGGTGTTGATTGTGATGGTGCTGATGGTGATGATGGTGTTGATTGTGATGGTGCTGATGGTGATGATAGTGTTGATGGTGATGGTAATGGTGCTGATGGTAATGGTGCTGATGGTGATGATGGTGTTGATGGTGATGGTGCTGATGGTAATGGTGCTGATGGTGCTGATGGTGATGATGGTGTTGATGGTGATGGTGCTGATGGTAATGGTGCTGATGGTGCTGATGGTGTTGATGGTGATGGTGCTGATGGTAATGGTGCTGATGGTGCTGATGGTGATGATAGTGTTGATGGTGATGGTAATGGTGCTGATGGTAATGGTGCTGATGGTGATGATGGTGTTGATGGTGATGGTGCTGATGGTAATGGTGCTGATGGTGCTGATGGTGATGATGGTGTTGATGGTGATGGTGCTGAGGGTAATGGTGCTGATGCTGGTGCTGATGGTGTTGATGGTGATGGTGCTGATGGTAATGGTGCTGATGGTGGTGCTGATGGTGTTGATAGTGGTGATAATGAGGGAGCTAGTGCATGCTCTAGCAGTTGGTGGTGGCTTTAAGATCACAGCATGAGGTGAGCATGGGTTAGCACAGGTGGGCACAGGTGAGCACAGGTGGGCACAGGTGAGCACAGGTGAGCATGGGTTAGCACAGGTGGGCACAGGTGAGCAAAGGTGAGCACAGGTGAGCACAGGTGGGCACAGGTGAGCACAGGTGGGCACAGGTGAGCACAGGTAAGCACAGGTGAGCATGAGTTAGCACAGGTGGGCACAGGTGGACACAGGTGAGCATGGGTGAGCACAGGTGGACACAGGTGAGCACGGGTGAGCACAGGTGAGCACAGGTGAGCACAGGTGGGCACAGGTGAGCACAGGTGGGCACAGTGCCACCTTGAGGAGCAGGAGGTGCAGGAGAGAGGGAGAACAATGGAGAGGCAGGACAAGGAGCACTGAGGAACCCGGCTGAAGGAGCAGGAGGTCCCGGGCGGCTGGCAGACCACACCCAGGTTTGCTCAGCCTTGCAGTCCTGGACCCCACCCCCACCCCACAGAGATCAGCACGAATGTGACCCATAAACACTTATTGAACCAAAACACCTTTAAACCACAGAGTAATCGAATCATATGTTATTGACCAAACCTGCTCTGCTTATTCTTTTATTAACATATTTTTTTAGTAATCTGAGAAAAAAATTTGAAAAAATAATCCCACGACGTCATAAGACTGCCTCATTATTTCCTCGCTGTTAGCTGTGTCCTCCGCCCTGCGGGGCTGTGTACACCACGGGAGCAGCTGCGCTCTGTCTGGCTCTGCTCCTAAGCTTGGGAGTCCACGGCCTGAGGCCCGGGGCTGGGTTCCAGCAGTGTTCCTATTTCAGGTCCCACCCCAGGTTCCCATCCCCTTCTGAGTAGGGCTTCAGTAGGTCCAGCTCTGTCTTCCCCGGAGCATGGCCTGCACCCTGAGAAGTGAGCTGACCACCGGTCCTTGTGTTTATTTCTGGGCTTTCTGCCCTGTTCTGTGGGTGGATGTGGTTTTCATTCAAACGAAACAGCCAGGCCAAGACCTCTTCACATCGCTTGAAAACATTCAGCTCTCAAACTTTTAAGTATTAATTGATATCGTTTCTATTTCATATCTTTTTAATATTCAAATATCTTAATTATTTGTCAGATACAAACTACCGTGTCTATGTTTTCCTGCTCGAAACCACCTCTCATCTTTAACAAAGCACCCGTCTGCTTCCAGACCTCTCCTGCATTACTTGGTGTTGTGTGCATCTGTCACCCTGTTGGGGTTTGCCTGAAAGCACCTAACGGAGGTCAAGGGCAGCTTCTCTGGATTCAGACAACCCAGGTGCCCATCCCGGCCCTTCCACTGGAGCCTTGTGCTCCCAGCCACCGTCACTTCCTCTCTCTGGCACTGTTTCTGTGGTAACCACATAGAGACAGGAAACTTAAAGTCCCCTTGGAGTTGTGAGGACAAAATGATAGCATGTCTGGAGAGGCCCACCCAGCCCGCCACACAGGTGGACACTCCTTCACCATGACGCGTGACTGGCAGGGAGACAGGTTCCAAGGTGAAGTGCAGGTAGACAGAGGCCCTGCCTGTGCGTTCCAGTCTGCAGAGCCCCCCATGGAGCCTCAGCACTGCAGACCACACAGGCCTGGTGCTTGCAAGGGTGATTTCATTCATGCCTCTATTTAGATATCAGAGATACAACACAGTCTCTGAAAAGATCCAGGACATCAGCAAAACAAGAAAAGAGTAAATGTACAACGTTTGACCACTCTTCCTAGGTTCCCCAGATTGCTCTAGTGCTGAAAGCCGGAGCTCACGTCAGTACCTGTCAGTGCGTAAAAAGAAATGTATAAACAAGGCTGAGAGAAGGCAGAGACAGAATGCTGGGATGTCCGGGCAGCACAGAGCCAGGTCCCCGGAGTCCTGGTGTCTGGGTGCAGGGAGTGTCTGCAGTGCCACAGAAGCATCACCTGCACACATAATGTGGAACCTCACGTGAATCCACGCAGTGTTCAGAGAGGCGGAGCTGAAGCTTACAGAGGTTAAATGGCTGATTTACAGCTGTAATGACACACACAAGTCTAGATTTCATATTTTTAAGTATAATTAATTCCTTTAACATTATATGACAGCAAAAACACACAGTCACGTCATTCAATTTCCGTAATTTACTTGTCAGACTGGAGAGAAATGCCAAGACAGACATTTGATTGAATTTGGATGTATCCTTTGGCTCACAATAGATTTTTCAGTGATTCTGTGAACATGCAGACACAAAATATTACATTGGGCATGTTTCTGAAACTGCTGCCAGTGTGATCAGGCCCGCTGGCTTCTCCAGTGGCAGACACCCCAACGCAGGTGTGCCTCAGGTAAGACCTGACTCGTGCCACCAGTGGGATGGCCGAGGTGCGTGTTCCGTCTTCTGCTCCACTGGATGTGCGTGTCATGACATGAGTGGACTCACGCTCAGGCACGTGGGCAGGCCACAGGACAGCACTGGAGCATTGGAAGTCATTCTTTCCTCTTGTATTTTCTCCCCAACCTCCGCCACTAGTTTATTCCAGTCCTCCCTGGAAGACCTCGCACCAGACAATGGAACCCGCCTGGAGAGGAGAGGGCCCTGCCTGGAAATCCGAGCTCCGTCCTGAGGGATCCGGGCTGCAGTGCGCACCAGCCCACAGTCAGATCGCGAGGCACAGACCCCTCCCCAGTGCGCCCCAGCCACACCCCTGGGCCCTTCACCCCGTGGCGCGCTGCGCCCGGGCAGGATGAACCGCACGCTAGTCACGCAGTTCGTCGTCCTGGGGCTCACCCGGGACCCCGGGCTGCGGGGCCTGCTCTTCTGTGTCCTTCTCCTCGTCTACACGGTGGCCTTCCTGGGCAACGTGCTCATCGTGGCCGCCATCATCCACAGTGCCACGCTGCACACGCCCATGTACCTGCTCCTGCTGGCGCTGGCCGTGGTGGACCTCGTGTGCACCACCAGCATCGTACCCGAGATGCTGAGGACCATGATGGCCATGGAGAGCACCATCTCCTACGGCGGCTGCATGGCCCAGCTCTTCCTCTTCACCTGGTCCCTGGGGGCCGAGATGGTGCTCTTCACCACCATGGCCTATGACCGCTACGTGGCCATCTGCTTCCCCCTTCGCTACAGCGCCCTCATGAACCCCCGCATGTGCATGGCCTTGCTCAGCATCGTCATGGCCATCGCCGTCACCAACTCCTGGGTGCACACGGGTCTCATCCTGAGGCTCACCTTCTGCGGCCCGAACACCATCGACCACTTCTTCTGTGAGATCCCCCCGCTGCTGGCCCTGTCCTGCAGCCCCGTGAGGGTCAACGAGGTGATGGTGTACCTGGCGGACATCACCCTGGCCATGGGGGACTTCACGCTGACCTGCCTCTCCTACGGCTTCATCGTGGCCGCCATCCTGTGCATCCGCTCCGCGGAGGGCAAGAGGAAGGCCTTCTCCACCTGCTCGTCCCACCTCATTGTGGTGTCCCTCTACTACTGCCCTGTGATCTACACCTACATCCGGCCCACCGCCAGCTACACCTTCGAGAAGGACAAGGTGGTGGCTGCACTCTACAGGCTGGTGACGCCCACACTGAACCCCATTGTGTACAGCTTCCGCAACAAGGAGATGCAGGCGGGGATCAGGAAGGTGTTCCTGCTTCTGAAGCGTTAGCAGTTTCAGGGACGTCCCCTCTGTCCTCCAGAGTCACCGCAGAACCTCTCAGGCTTGAGGGGCTCTTCCCTTCCCTGTGGCTTCTTCCTGCCCCTGGTGTTCTCCATGACTCAGCTCCTCTTGTGAACAGGTTAACCGTGCAACATGCACAGCACCCGCACAGACACGTCTCACAGCCACCTCCCAGTGTGTTCATAAACTACACACTTACAATTCTCCCATCTGCACGTGCACAATGACTTACAGCAGCATGCACGTCCCACAGGCGTATGTGATGAATGTCACGTGCATGTTAAAGAATTAACTAGTGTATGAGCCAGCTCCAATGTACACAGCGGGGAAATGTATTTTGTCACTGTGAAAAATATTCATAACAGCAACAGCACAGTTTTCCCTCCTTGAAATCCATGTCACCGTCAAGGTTTTGATATGGTAATTTTTAAATCTTTGCAGATGATTTCTCTACACAGTCCTTGAAATAATCCCATTCATTTCATTGCTGCCGTTTTTAGAATTTTTACTCCATGAATATAAGAACTATAAGTTATTATAAAAAATGCTTTGTGTACTCAATATGAAATTCTTAGTAGGCCTGCACCTAGTGGCGAATTGAATCACATGGTCTGTGAAGGCCAGCGTGAAGGCTTGTGGGGCCACAGGCCGGCTTTCGTGGGAGGCCGTAACCAGCCTGTGAAACACGTGGCTGTGAGGAGGGCGTACTCAGGATTGTGTGGGTCGGGGAGGTGGGGCTTCCCCCCAGATTGAGAGGCTTGTGACATGCGGTGGATTTGAGACAGGTGGGGAGGTCACTAGCGGTAACTGGTGTAGAGGCATCGGTTCTGTCTCAGCTGGAGAAGGGGTCCTGCTCCTCCCCAGGTGGGGGCAATGTGGTGACCATCTGTGCACAGAGCGTGTGAGCAGGGTCCTGCTTCTGCTCCACTCGGCCTCAGGGGCCTGCTCTGCTGCTGCTGTTCTATGGTCCAACACCAGCAGGACAACAGCAGTCCTGAGCTCTTCAGGGTGACAGCTGTCACTCAGTCCTTCACAGGCACCCTCCTGTGCAGCACGCTCCTTCCTGTGAAATGAACAAACAGACAAGTCGGACAGACAGACAGGCCCATCTCTGCAGGAAAGAACAGGTTAGATAACTGCGTGGATGCGAGCCCCTCGCCTGAAGCGAAGGGCTGTGCGCAGGATTACGAGCCACACCGTCGCCGTCTAGTGCATGGGAACCTGTCCTCCAGCCTTGCTGAGCAAAGCCACGGCAAACGCCGGAGGTGGGCGCCTGAGGCTTTGCATGCTCAGCCTGAACCCAGCTGGGAAGTGTGTGCGGCTCCTACCAGACTCAGCGTGTATCTGAGCAGGACACTCAGTATGTGCTCTCAGCAGTGTGCAGTCACCAGAGCTGTTGCTGTCACCCCAGGTGCCAAACCTCACCTCCAAGTCTGGACTTGTTTTATTTCTGCCTCAGGTTTTGAGCACTTCAGTGGGGGACCGGGAGAGGCATAGAGCAGTGCAGGCTTATTAGGAACAAGGCCCTGGGTCTGCTCCCAGCACCTGCCACAGAAAAACTGAACTGGAAAATTTTCAAAGAGGATGTTTTCTCAACTCTTAGAATTCTTTACCGTTGTTTCCATGTTATTCTGTTGTTGTCATAGAGAGCACTGGGTTGTGCAATGTGTGAATAAAGAAATGCCACGTCCCTGTGTCGTGGCCCTTACATGATTATGAGCTGCCTGTTGCACTCAACATGCCTTCATGAAGCACAGGAGGAACTACCTATCTGCCTGGGGTCCTGGTGTGCACCTGCAGGTGTGTCAGCTATGCCTGAGGTCCTGGTGTGAACCTGCAGGTGTGTCAGCTCTGCCTGGGGTCCTGGTGTGCACCTGCAGGTGGTTCAGCTCTACATGGGGTCCTGGTATGCACCTGCATGCGTGTCAGCTCTGCCTGAGGTCCTGGTGTGCACCTGCAGGTGTGTCAGCTCTGCCTGAGATCCTGGTGTTCACCTGCAGGTGTGTCAGCTCTGCTCAGGTGCCTAGTGTGCACGTGCAGGAGTGTCAGCTCTGCCTGGGGTCCTGGTGTGCACCTACATGCGTGTCAGCTCTGCCTGGGGTCCTGGTGTGCATCTGCAGGTGTGTCAGCTCTGCCTGGGATCCTGGTGTGCACCTGCAGGTGTGTCAGCTCCACCTGAGGTCGTGGTGTGCACCTGCAGGTGTGTCAGATCTGCCTGAGGTCCTGGTGTGCACCTGCAGGTGTGTCAGCTCTGCTCAGGGTCCTGGTGTGCACCTGCAGGTGTGTCAGCTCTGCCTGGGGTCCTGGTGTGCACTTGCAGGCGTGTCAGTTCTGCTCAGGGTCCTGGTGTGCACCTGCAGGTGTGTCAGCACTGCCTGGGGTCCTGGTGTGCACCTGCAGGCGTGTCAGCTCTGTTCAGGTTCCTGGTGTGCACCTGCAGGCATGTCAGCTATGCCTGGGGTCCTGGTGTGCACCTACAGGCGTGTCAGCTCTGCCTGGGGTCCTGGTGTGCACCTACAGGCGTGTCAGCTCTGCCTGGGGTCCTGGTGTGCACCTGCAGGTGTGTCAGCTCTGCCTGGGGTCCTGGTGTGCACCAGCAGGTGTGTCAGCTCTGCCTGGAATCCTGGTGTGCACCTGCGGGTGTGTCAGCTCTGCCTGGGGTCCTGGTGTGCACCAGCAGGTGTGTCAGCTCTGCTCAGGGTCCTGGTGTGCATCTGCAGGTGTGTCAGCTCTGCCTGGGATCCTGGTGTTCACCTGCAGGCGTGTCAGCTCTGCTCAGGGTCCTGGTGTTCACCTGCAGGTGTGTCAGCTCTGCTCAGGTTCCTAGTGTGCACGTGCAGGAGTGTCAGCTCTGCCTGGGGTCCTAGTGTGCACCTACAGGCGTGTCAGCTCTGCCTGGGGTCCTGGTGAGCATCTGCAGGTGTGTCAGCTCTGCTCAGGGTCCTGGTGTGCACCTGCAGGTGTGTCAGCTCTGTCTGGGATCCTGGTGTGCACCTGCAGGTGTGTCAGCTCCGCCTGAGGTCGTGGTGTGCACCTGCAGGTGTGTCAGCTATGCCTGAGGTCCTGGTGTGCACCTGCAGGTGTGTCAGCTATGCCTGAGGTCCTGGTGTGCACCTGCAGGTGTGTCAGCTCTGCCTGGGGTCCTGGTGTGCACTTGCAGGCGTGTCAGTTCTGCTCAGGGTCCTGGTGTGCACCTGCAGGTGTGTCAGCACTGCTTGGGGTCCTGGTGTGCACCTGCAGGCGTGTCAGCTCTGTTCAGGTTCCTGGTGTGCACCTGCAGGTGTGTCAGCTCTGCCTGGAATCCTGGTGTGCACCTGCGGGTGTGTCAGCTCTGCCTGGTGTCCTGGTGTGCACCTGCAGGCGTGTCAGCTCTGTTCAGGGTCCTGGTGTGCACCTGCAGGCATGTCAGCTATGCCTGGGGTCCTGGTGTGCACCTACAGGCGTGTCAGCTCTGCCTGGGGTCCTGGTGTGCACCAGCAGGTGTGTCAGCTCTGCTCAGGGTCCTGGTGTGCACCTGCAGGTGTGTCAGCTCTGCCTGGGATCCTGGTGTGCACCTGCAGGTGTGTCAGCTCTGCCTGAGGTTCTGGTGTGCACCTGCAGGTGTGTCAGCTCTGCCTGGGGTCCTGGTGTGCACCTGCAGGTGTGTCAGCTCTGACTGGGATCCTGGTGTGCACCTGCAGATGTGTCACCTCTGCCTGGGGTCCTGGTGTGCACCTGCGGGTGTGTCAGCTCTGCCTGGGGTCCAGGTGTGCACCTGCAGGCATGTCAGCTCTTCCTGGGGTCCTGGTGTGCACCTGCAGGTGTGTCAGCTCTGCCTGGGATCCTGGTGTGCACCTGCGGGTGTGTCAGCTCTGACTGGGATCCTGGTGTGCACCTGCAGATGTGTCACCTCTGCCTGGGGTCCTGGTGTACACCTGCGGGTGTGTCAGCTCTGCCTGGGGTCCTGGTGTGCACCTGCAGGTGTGTCAGCTCTGCTCAGGGTCCAGGTGTGCACCTGCAGGTGTGTCAGCTCTGCTCAGAGTCCTGCTGTGCACCTGTGGATGTGTCGCCTCTGCCTGGGGTCCTGGTGTGCACCTGTGGATGTGTCACCTCTGCCAGGGGTCCTTGTGTGCACCTGCAGGTTTGTCAGCTATGCCTGAGCTCCTGGTGTGCACCTGTAAGCGTGTCAGCTCTGCCTGCTGTCCTGGTGTGCACCTCTGGGTGTGTCAGCTCTGCTCAGTGTCCTGGTGTGCACCGGCAGGTGTGTCAGCTCTGCCTGGGATCCTGGTGTGCACCTGCGGGTGTGTCAGCTCTGTCTGGGGTCCTGGTGTGCACCTGTGGGTGTGTCAGCTCTGCTCAGCGTCCTGGTGTGCACCTGCAGGCGTGTCAGCTCTGCCTGGGGTCCTGGTGTGCACCTGCGGGTGTGTCAGCTCTGCCTGGAATCCTGGTGGGCACCTGCGGGTGTGTCAGCTCTGCCTGGGGTCCTGGTGTGCACCTGCAGGCGTGTCAGCTCTGTTCAGGGTCCTGGTGTGCACCTACAGGCGTGTCAGCTCTGCCTGGGGTCCTGGTGTGCACCTACAGGTGTGTCAGCTCTGCCTGGGGTCCTGGTGTGCACCTGCAGGTGTGTCAGCTCTGCCTGGGATCCTGGTGTGCACCTGCAGGTGTGTCAGCTCTTCCTGTGTGTCCTGGTATGCACCTGCAGGTGTCAGCTCTGCTCAGGGTCCTGGTGTGCACCTGCAGGTGTGTCAGCTCTGCCTGGGGTCCTGGTGTGCACTTGCAGGCATGTCAGCTCTGCTCAGGGTCCTGGTGGGCACCTGCGGGTGTGTCAGCTCTGCCTGGGGTCCTGGTGTGCACCTGCAGGCGTGTCAGCTCTGTTCAGGTTCCTGGTGTGCACCTGCAGGCGTGTCAGCTCTGCCTGGGGTCCTGGTGTGCACCTGCGGGTGTGTCAGCTCTGCCTGGAATCCTGGTGGGCACCTGCGGGTGTGTCAGCTCTGCCTGGGGTCCTGGTGTGCACCTGCAGGCGTGTCAGCTCTGTTCAGGGTCCTGGTGTGCACCTACAGGCGTGTCAGCTCTGCCTGGGGTCCTGGTGTGCACCTACAGGTGTGTCAGCTCTGCCTGGGGTCCTGGTGTGCACCTGCAGGTGTGTCAGCTCTGCCTGGGATCCTGGTGTGCACCTGCAGGTGTGTCAGCTCTGCCTGAGGTCCTGGTGTGCACCTGCAGGTGTGTCAGCTCTGCCTGGGGTCCTGGTGTGCACCTGCAGGCGTGTCAGCTCTGTTCAGGGTCCTGGTGTGCACCTGCAGGTGTGTCATCTCTGCCTGGAATCCTGGTGGGCACCTGCGGGTGTGTCAGCTCTGCCTGGGGTCCTGGTGTGCACCTGCAGGCGTGTCAGCTCTGTTCAGGTTCCTGGTGTGCACCTGCAGGCATGTCAGCTATGCCTGGGGTCCTGGTGTGCACCTACAGGCGTGTCAGCTCTGCCTGGGGTCCTGGTGTGCACCTGCAGGCATGTCAGCTATGCCTGGGGTCCTGGTGTGCACCTGCAGGTGTGTCAGCTCTGCCTGGGATCCTGGTGTGCACCTGCGGGTGTGTCAGCTCTGCCTGAGGTCCTGGTGTGCACCTGCACGTGTGTCAGCTCTGCCTGGGGTCCTGGTGTGCACCTGCAGGCGTGTCAGCTCTGTTCAGGGTCCTGGTGTGCACCTGCAGGCATGTCAGCTCTTCCTGGGGTCCTGGTGTGCACCTGCCGGTGTGTCAGCTCTGCCTGGGATCCTGGTGTGCACCTGCGGGTGTTTCAGCTCTGACTGGGATCCTGGTGTGCACCTGCAGATGTGTCACCTCTGCCTGGGGTCCTGGTGTGCACCTGCGGGGTGTGTCAGCTCTGCCTGAGGTCCTGGTGTGCACCTGCAGGTGTCAGCTCTGCCTGGGGTCCTGGTGTGCACCTGCAGGTGTGTCACCTCTGCCTGGGGTCCTGGTGTGCACCTGCAGGTGTGTCAGCTATGCCTGAGGTCCTGGTGTGAACCTGCAGGTGTGTCAGCTCTGCTCAGGGTCCTGGTGTGCACCTGAAGGTGTGTCAGCTCTGCTCAGGGTCCTGGTGTGCACCTGCGGGTGTGTCAGCTCTGCCTGGGCTCCTGGTGTGCACCTGCAGGTGTGTCAGCTCTGCCTGGAGTCCTGTTGTGCACCTGCAGGTGTGTCAGCTCTGCTCAGGGTCTTGGTGTGCACTGCAGGTGTCTCAGCTCTGCTCAGGGTCCTAGTGTGCACCTGCAGGTGTGTCATCTCTGCCTGGGGTCCTGGTGTGCACCTGCGGGTGTGTCAGCTCTGCCTTGGGTCCTGGTGTGCACCTGCAGGCGTGTCAGCTCTACTCCGGGTCCTGGTGTTCACCTGCAGGTGTGTCAGCTCTGCTCAGGGTCCTGGTGTGCCCCTGCAGGCGTGTCAGCTCTGCCTGGTGTCCTGGTGTGCACCTTCATGTGTGTCAGCTCTGCTCAGGGTCCTGGTGTGCACCTGCAGGTGTGTCAGCTTTGCTCAGGGTCCTGGTGTGCAACTGTAGGTGTGTCATCTCTGCTCATGGTACTGGTGTGCACCTGCAGGTGTGTCATCTCTGCCTGGGGTCCTGGTGTGCACCTGTAGGTGTGTCAGCTCTGTTTAGGGTCCTGTTGATCACCTGCAAGCGTGTCAGCTTTGCTCAGGGTCCTGGTGTGCACCTGCAGGTGCCCTTCGCTGTGACAAATGCCTGATAGAATCAACTTAGAGGAGGGAAGGTTCATGCTGTCTCGTGGCTCTAGTGATGATTTTTGGCACCACTGATTCTGGGCCTGTGGCCCGGCTGTGCATCTTGGTAGGGAGCACATGGTGGAGGGCCTGGACACCTCATGGCAGCCAGGAAATGAGAGAGAAAAGGGGGGCCTTGCTCACACCCCCAATGGCACACCCCAGTGGCCCCCCTCCACCAGTCCCTGCCACTCACAGCAGGTGACCAGGGGCGTCTGAGGACACATCCACATTGGTCCATAGCCCTGGCCCCGGAGCAGTGCTGGGGTTTCAAGTTTCAGGGAAACATGGTGTGTTTCTGGCACCTGCGTGGCTCCATCCGTTACTCTCCAAGTGTTATCTCAGAGTGCAGAGCTTCACACACCATCTCCATTTTAACTGCTGAAGGCAGAAATTTTATCATGCACTCCTGTACATATTTTTTTAAATGTTCAGATTAGACACATCGGAAATGTAGGGGATCATGGGGTGAAAAATGAATAATTGTGTTTTCTTCTCTGAAAAACTGTTGTCATTGCCAAGAAATAAATGTGGGGCTCAGTGGAAATGTGAGGGAGCTGCTCAGATCTTCTGGAAGGTCGTGGGCCTCCCTTTCTCTAGGGCCTGTTGGTGAGGTGTCTCTGGTTGCTGCTGTGAGCTCTTGGGATCCTAGTCTCTGAGCTCTTCATGCATTTGCAGAGACGGCCACCTTCTGGTTGACAGAGGCTCCTCCACTGGGAAGGCGTCCCTGTGGTCCTGGGTGGGCCAGCTCTAAGGACCCTGAGCAAACATACCTGCCTTCCACTCTCTGGGAGGCTGGGCTGCTGCCTTTGCTCTGAGTCCCAGAGAGCAGCGGGCCAGGCTCTGCTGCTCAGCACACCTGGCCGAGCACGGCAGTCACCTGAGTTAACTCACACGGTGGATGGAGTCCCTGTGTAGGTGATGCAAACACCACTAGTATATGTTTTGTTTTGTTTTTTAAGACCCACATGCTGCAACTGCATGCTGCCTACAGAGACTCTCTTTGCCTGTAAGGATGTGCACAGACTGAAAGTGGAGTGATGGGAAAAGACTGTCCACACAAATGGAAACCAGAAAGGAGCATGAGTAGCTACACATATATCAGCAAATAAAAGGCTTTAAGTTAAAAACTCTATAAAAACAGGTAAGCTCTAAAATAGTACCAAATTAAATAGATAACACTGTCAAATCAGCAAGAGGACAAAACAACTGTAAATACATTATTCCTCTAACAACAGAACACAAAGCCAATTTCAATAGATCTGGAGGGAGTACTAGAAAATGGTTATAGATTCTACCATCTACTTTTGGCATGCACAGATCATCCAGATAGAAAACAAATGAGGAAACAGTCCACTTACTCTACATCAAAATCATCTACATATTCAATGTACTCATTATCAAAATGTTGATTGTATTAGTATTCCCAGACCTGGGAAAAATCTAATATTCATGTAGAACTAAACAATAGCCCATATGGCAAGTATAATCTTGTGAAAAAATAACAAAGCTGGAAGCATAGCATTACCTGACTTCAAAACATGTTTCAAAGCTGTGATAACCTACACGGCATGACACCAGCAAAGAATCAGACACCTCGACCAAAGGACAGAACAGAGAACCCAGAAGTAAATTCACACATTTACGGCCAACTGATAGTTAATAAAGTGTTCAAGAGAAAAGAATAGTCTCCTCAATAAATGGTACTGGGAAAACTGGTTATCCACATACAGAGAGTGAAAGTAGACCAGTACTGATCATCACATACCAAAACCAACCCAAAATAGATGAAAGAGTTAAAACATAAGATCCCAAGCTATGAAACTACTAGGAGAAAACATAGAGAAAAATCTCCATGACATTGGTCTAAACAATGATTTGGGGGTGGGTGGGAAGTGATCAAACAGCACAGGAAACAAAGCAAAAAGAGAAACAATGAAATTGCATTGAACTAAAACATATACACACAAAGAAAAGAAAAGACCAGAGCAATGGGACACATACAGAATAGGAGAAAAGCTTTGAAAACTGTACATCCATTATAGGGTTAATGTAGAAAAGGAACTGAAACTACTCAATAGCGAAAGTTCACAACCTGATTAAAAATGAGCAAGACCTGCATAGAATTCACGAAAGAAGACATGTGAATGGCAAATAGGTAAATGAAAAGACCTCCAGCAACACCAACACAAATGGAAACCAGAAAGGAGCAGGAGTAGCTACACATATATCAGCTAAAAAAAAAAAAAAAAAAAAGGCTTTCAGTTAAAAACTCTATAAAAACAGGTAAGGTCTAAAACAGGACCAAATTAAATAGATAACACTGTCAAATCAGCTTAAAAAAAAAGGCTTCATGGAAATGCAAATCATCAAAACCCAAAAGAAATATCGCTTCACTTCTGTTAGAACAGCTGCTATTTGCAAAGTCAGCGAGTGCCGTGGGGGTGTGGAGGGAGAGGGGCCTTGCACACTATCCGTCCATGAGAAGGCACACGCCTTCGTGAGAGATGGCACGGCTGTCCTTCCCAAAGTGAAAGTCAGGCTGCCTGAGACAGCAACACCAGCGCTGGGCTCCCATCCAAAGGAAATGACAGCAGGAGGTCTGAGAGGCGGCTGCACTCCGGGTTTACCGCAGCGGTATTGGCAGTGGTCAAGATATGGACACAGCCTGAATGTCCATCCTGCACAAGTGGCTCTATGCCTTACAGACACCAAGAGAAGGAGATCCTGCAGTGGGTGACAACATGGGGAGCCTGGGAAACACCCGGTTACATGAAGTAAGCCAGGCACAGAACCGGAAATGCTGCAGCAGGTTACCCCCGTGGCGTCTGAAGAGGCTGACCTCAATGAGGTGGAGAGGGTGCGAACGGGCAGCCTTGGGTTCAGTGGTTGGGGGGACGTGTGGGGAGAGGTTGGTCCAGAACAGGTGCTCCTCAAAAGAGGAAGCACAGAGGCCAAGAAATGCAAGAGGAAGTGTTCACGATTGCAGCCAGGAGGGGAAATGCAGATCACACGCACACTGAGAGGTCACCCAGGCAGCATGGTGCTCGTCAGGAATGCCAACAACAGTGGGCACTGCAGAGGGTGTGGAGGAAAGGAACACTGTGCCCTCTCGATGGGATGCAAGTTAGTAGAAGCACCATGGAAATCAACATGCAGGCCCCTCAGAAGGCTAGGCATGGAACCACCACATGTCACAGACACACCACTTCTCAGTATTTGTCCTAAAGAGTCACAGTCATCTTGCTACAGGGATACGTGCATATCCATGTTCATAGCAACACAACCGCAGTAGTCAAGCTGTGGAACCAGCCTAGGTGTCTATCAGCAGATGATGGGAGGAAGGAAACATGGTATGTATACACAATAGAGTTTTATTCAGCCATGAAGAAGAATAAAATCATGTCATTTGGAGGAAAATGGTTGGAACTAGAAACCACTATATTAACTATATTAAGTGAAATAAGTCAAACTTAGAAGGTCAAGGGTTGTATTTTTTCTCTCATATGTGGAAACCAGAGAGGAAAAAGGAAGAAGAAGTTTTGGAGCATCTCATGAAAATGAAAGGGAGATCAGCAGACTACAGGTGGGATGAGGGAGAGAAAAAATACTGGGGAATGACACTGGGCAAACTGAATTGCTCTCCGTCATGCATGTATGAACACGTAGCAATGAATCCCACTAGTAGAGGTAACTAGAATGCCAAAAAGTATAATGAAAAAATAAAATTAAAAACAAAATCAAATCTCGGATTCCAAAGAAAAAATCATGTCATACACAATAAACAAATAGAACTGTGACAGTTGCTGACACTAAGACGAAATAAATCTTGCCAGTCCCAGACAAAATCATCACCAGGAGCCACGACGGGGACAGCCGATGCTGCCTCTCTGAAATAAGCACTTGTCCCACGCCGGTGGGCCAGCCCCACGGGAGCGCCTTCCTGCTGTGCACGCCCCAGCTCTGCGGGCCTTCTGTCCGGATGTTTGTCTTTAATGTTCCCAAGACGTGGGCATCCAGACAGGATGCGCTGTGAGGGGCACCTGCCGGGCCACGGCACTAACGAGCGAGGTCGCGGCATTCACGCAGACCCTCTCTGCTGCGTGCTGCGAGGCTCGCCTGCCTCAGCCTCCCAGACGGCGCACTCGGTTCCTGTGGCACAGGAACCTGCACCGCGATGCTCTGCACTGCCAAATCACCTCCGTGAACCTCTAGAAGATCTTTCTCTTTATGTTATGTAGGTCTCGTGATTTTACATGTCAACAAAAGACAACTTTCAAAAATGCGTTAAGGCTTGGGGAAGGTGAGACACCCAGGGAAAGAACAGTGCGGTGGGCAGAACGCCCCCTGCAGGGCAGGTGGGGGAGCGGAGGGAGCGGCCTCACCCTAGGGTTCTGCAGGGAGATCACCCTTGCCTCAGTGTGGCTGAAAGGGAGCTCAACCAGCCCAGGACAGTCTCAGATCTTCTCGTTTTCCCCTGAGTACTCTGACTGTCTTGCTGCATTGGTAATGTTTGTTAGTTTATTTATTTATTTTGGCAGGGGGGAGATTCTAGCCTCACTTATTAGGTTTATGAATAAGTAAATCTTATGTGTAAACTCTAAGTAATTAAATAGCTTTTGGAGAATTAAAAGAATCGAACAGTTTCAACACTAACTAAAATATTCAATTGTATTTTCAGTGCAATAGTGATTTTACTCTAAATGCCGTAGCAAGGGAGAAGGTCAGTAATGAATCTGGAATTAAGTCTTGCAGATATCAAAACCAACAGTCACTCGGGGGAAATAAGCTCATCCTAGAAGTCATTATTTATTGCAACAGGGAAAAACCATGAGCAGATGAACCTTATGAAGCACAAACACAGGGATCAAACGAGCCACATTAAGGGAATCCACATTGGAAGCCCCGCAGCGTCCTGCTCCCGGCTAATGAGCTGCCTCCATTTCCCAGATGCCCAACAGAACCTGCAAAATTGCACGGAGCCCGGAGAAACCTGAGTTCCTCCCTGACCTCACTGTCGTTAGGCTCCCCTGGAGTGAACTTGGGCTTCATTACTGTCCACAGTGCCAGGAGCCGTTGGGAACCCCAGGGGTGCAGCCGCAGTCCTTCTCCTGAGACCATGCAGATGCAAGCGCTGGCAATTCCTTCTATTCAATTAGAAGTTTTTAATTGCTACATTGTAACACTCTAACAAGTCCCCTGCTGCTGCAGCAGAGGTGGAACTGGCAGGGATCCCAGCCCCGGAGGCTGCCAAGCCAGGAAAACAAAGGCTGTCAGGTCACCCAGCTCCTCTGCGTCCTGTGACGGACCATGTGCCAGGCTGCTTCTCCCCGAGATTTTAATAAGCCCCCGTCCTCATTTACAAAGCTCTGCCAGGAGGCCCCTGGGTGCTCTGGTTAGGGACCGTTGCTGTGGCCGTGGTGCCCCAGAACAAAGCCGTAGGTGGCACACCAGTTAGAACCCGTGGGGACCCTGCTGCTTGGCCCCGTCCTCCCCCGCTGTCTCCCCCGCAGCCTGCCTCCCCTTGGGGACCAGAACAGAAGGTGAGAGGCGGGAGGCAGGCCCAGCCACTGCTCTGGAAGCCACGTGTGATCTCAGAGCTGATTGCAAGTCACTGCCAAGTTCCTGCCCGACTTGTCCTCACCCACTCCTCAAACAGGAGGAGTTAGCTAAGTGGTTAAACTAACCAGCTAAATGGCTAGTAGGCACACTGGACTCCCTCACTGATGGCCAGTCAGTCACAAACAACTGGGATGGGGGACGGGTCAGGCAGGGCACTTGGGGCAGTGAGCTGTGTAAGCCTCCTGGCTACAGTCCCCACAAGACGCCCCCAGCAGCCTCCCCCGGGGTTCCTGCCGTCACTGGGTTTTGTGGCCCCCACCTCCATTCGATCCTATTTGTTTGAGATGCTCTATGATTTCAACAATCTGTGGTTTCAACACACTCACGGATGTAGAGTCAGAAGTGAGACTGTCCCACATTACTCTCGTATTATAGGATCGTACAGATAATAAGGCAGCCTCCTGAAAAGACCAGCCTGCCTGCCTGCCGTCTTGGATACAAGCACACAGAGCAGGCTATGTCACTCATGGGTGTGTGGCTTCTCTGCAGTCTGTCCCAGTGGCCTGTGTGTCTACAGGGCAATAAGGTGGCTCTTTGGTCATGATGGAGAGCAGGAGGACAGCGCAGGCCCTGAGAGCCACAGGGAGCCTCCTCTGACAGCAGGCACCGGGACGGGCCTGGTGTGTCAGGCCCCCCCTCCCCCGCTCAGTGAAGACAGACCACCTTTCAGGGCCATGTCCGGACCCTCCCTTGTTACAAAACTATGTCACACCCCCAGTCGCCCTGAGAGCCAAACACCAAGACCCTCGATGAGAAAACTTGATGGGGCTCTTCAAGGGTCACAGACCGACTAAGGGGGCAGGAAATCGAGGCAAAAGAGGGGGAATCGGTTTTCTTAGAACCCCAGCTCTGCGCCCACACCGCGCTCTCCTGGAGGAGGTCCAGGCAGTTCCTATGCTGTCAGCCAAGAGTCGAGAGGTGGACCGGGCAGGACTCTGGAGACTTCCCTGAGACCCCAGTGAAACTGGAAGGCAGAAGAGGCCACTGCCCCTCTCTGAGAGGACCCTCTCCTTGACAGTGCCTGCAGCGACTCCACACCGTCAGCCACTGCACCCCGAGAGCTGGTCTTCAGTGCATTTCACCCCTGTGTAGTTCTTCCTATCTGAGTTCACTAAGCCCTTTTCCTTTCTTTAAGGACCTGGTTCTCCATTTAGAAAAAATAAATGTAAGGAGTTCCAGTTGGATTGTACTGCATCTACGGAAAACCTGGAATGGAGATTTCTGATTTTCATAATGTGAAGTCTTCTGACCCACCACGTGGTGTATTCCTCTATTTATCTAAGTTACCTTAAGTTTCTCTCAGTAATATTTTCCAGTTCTCATAATACAGTTTTTATATATCACTTATTGGATTTCTTACAATTTTTGAAGGAATTCCAGATTATATCTCAAGTTGAATTTTATTTTCTCTTTATTTTTCTCAAACAATGATTTTACATTTCTCATAGTTATATTGATAATTTCTCAATTATATTTTAAACTAAATTTTATTTTGTTTCTCATATAACTATCTTAAATTTTCTTCTCATAGTTATCTATAGATTCATTTAGAAGTTCTACATTGAAAGTCACGTTGTCTATGAATAGTGATTTTCCCCCTTCTTTTTGTATCCTTAACCCTTTTATTTCTTATTCTTGCTTTACTGAAATTATTTCAACTTCCAACAAAATGCTGAATAGAAATAGAGATCAGATTATTTCTCAAACTCTGGAGGAAAATGCACAATATTTCAACATTGTAAAGTCTACTAAAGTTTTTAAAGATATTCGTTATTATGCTCTCAAGATTTCTAAGAGTCATTCATGAGCACTTGGCTTTTGCATTTTGGAGAGGTGCTGGCATTTATGAAATTCAAAATTTGCTGTCTACAAGTAATGTATTATTGGAACATAGACATATCAATAAAAAGATGTTGGGATATAATTTCACTGTCTTAAATATCTTTTTTAAGTTTAGGTGTGGGCTATTCTGGCTTCAGAAGAGAAATGGAGGTTATTTCCTCATTTTTTATTCCTTCTGTGGGAGATTGGAATAACTTCTTGAACAACTCATTAAGGAAGACATAGGGCTTATAATTTTGAACAATTAATGTGTTCACCATTTTATATAGCCATCAGAGGACACCAATTTTCTACTTTTTTTTTTTTTTTTTTTTTTGCAATTTTGGTACTTTCTGTTATTTGAAAAATTGATCCACTTTGGGATGTAAAGTCTATTGTTGCAGGTTCTTAACAACATCTTTTCATTAGCTTTTTGATGACTCAATTTTCCTTTTCTGGTTATGTTATTTGCTCTTTGTTAGTTTTCTCTGTCTTTTTAATCAGTATGATTGGTTTTTATCAATTTTATCAATGTTCTAAAGGAGCCCAGCTTTTGTTCTGTTAATATTATTTATTATAATTTTGTGATTTTATTGTCTTTTTTCTTTCTCTACAGTTTTGCATTCTTCATGTGTTGTTGCTATTTTTAGTATAATTTCTGCAGCATTTGCCACGTTAGATGTCTTACATTCTTCTAATTCCAGTAAATAATTTATTATTTCTGCTTTTTGATTCAGTGACGATGTAAAAGTATATTGTTTAATTTTCAATCAGGTGAGAAAAATTTTTTAAATTACTGGTTTCTGCATAAATTCCATTTGGGTCATAAAACACGCTCTCCCAAGCACTCCAACCTTTTAAAGGGTTGAGGGTGTTTGTGGTCTGCAGTGCATTGGGAAAGCCCGTTCTGTGTGTGGCTACCACCTACTTTCTTTTTTTTTTTTTTTTTGGTACTAGGGATTGAACTCAGGGGCACTGGACCACTGGGCCACATCCGCAGCCCTATTTTGTATTTTATTAGAGACAGGGTCTACTGAGTTGCTAAGTGCCTCGCCATTGCTGAGGCTGGCTTTCAACTCGTGATCCTCCTGCCTCAGCCTTCCAAGTGCTGGGATTACAGGCGTGCGCCACCACGCCTGGATCCACCTACTTTCTTAAGCGTGGTGCGCGCTCCTCATCTGTGGGGTACAACCTGGCTCGTCCATCACCTACCATGGTGTTCGGGCCTCTCGGTAGGTGCGGGTTCCCCGCCCACCTCTCCTCTCTCTTCTCCTGGGTGTGGTTGGATCTGTGTCAGGCACAGACCCTGCACCATGACGGCCCCGAAGGCCCATCTGCTCTTGTCCCGGCTCGCTCCTCTGCCCCAGCCCCTTCTTTGTCATACAGTGACCGACCCTGTGGCTTCTTCTACACAGCGTTTCCATGCCTTGTCTTTTCCCAACCTTTTCCATCCAACCCTCTGTGTCTTTATCCTGTGCAATTAAGAAGGGCCTCTTGTTGCAGGAGTCAGTTGAGATCGATGCTCTCACAGGCTCAGGCTGCCACAGACATGCACCACTGGCGTGGTTAGCCCGTGGTGTTCATGTGTGCGTGTGTGTGTGTGCGCGTGTGTGTGCATGTGTGTGTGTGTGTGTGTGTGTGCGCGCATACTCTTTCCCTGCCTTGTTTTGGGAAGTTCACGTGTGTACTGTTTGATTATGATCAGTTCGTTCCTTGTACGTGATCTGACTTAACTCTAGGAAGTGCTGCTGTTCACATTCTGGGGACAGGAAACATCACCAGTGCCACTTGCATGACAGCATCAAAACTCATCTGTCAGTCATTTAGAGATTCAAAGTTAGACTGAAACAAAAGCCCTGTTTGAAAGAAGATTGAACTTAAAAATCAGAGTAGAGCCAAAAACCTTTCCCTGTGCATTAAAAACAGGTATGAATAAGAACAAGGAGGCCGACGTGTTGAATCCGAGGCTCTATCCTTAGACAGAGCACCACAGACCTCCGGTGTCAATGGTGCCTAGGATCTTTCCAGTGTGCCTTGTTGAGCGCAGCTGACTTCTAATGGACAAGCACTTGCACGTACTCAAGGGGCCAGTGTGAGGGAGTGACAATGGATGCATGGACCAGGGTGAGATGACCGAGTCGGTCAGATGGATGAGCACTCCCATCCCCTCCAGCGGTCACCAGCGGTCACCAGCCGTTTATGAGGAGGGCATTGAATCCTTTCTCCCAGCAGTCCTGCACCATGGGACACGTGGCTGTGGACGGCGGTCACCTATGGAGCCGTAGAGCATAGAGCCCATCCCTGCCAACTGTCGCGGTGTCGATGGACCAACCCCACCTTCCCCAGCCTCGGATTCACGTTCCATTCCTGTGAGATGACCTTGTAAGGCCCCACATAGAACGAGAGTGTGCGGGTCTGTCCCTCTGCGTCTGGCCCCTGCGTCTGCACACCTTCCTAGCCTATCCGCTGTCCCAGCCACAGAACTCTGCTCCACTGGATGGCTGCTCGGCATCCGCTGCGTGCGTCCACCAGAGTCCTAAAAGCCCCACGTCTGCTGGCCTCGGGGGCGAGCGGTGCGTTTCCCGGGAGCTTCTTTGGGCTCAGCGGTTCTGTCTGGTGGGTCGCTCGGCTTTCCAGCTCTCAGAACATCGGTGGTGCCCTGCCAGGTTACCCGCTTTGTTGGCACCTCTTCTAGAGTACGTTAGAAGGGTCGCGGTTTCTGAAAATATATTGACTCTGCAAGTTAGACGATTAGTTACCCAACACAGACCCCAGGTTCAAATTCTTAGGCATCGTTCTTCAAAACACTCACTCTAATGTCACCGATGTGGTTGACCTGGTTTGTTTGAAGGTGTCTGGAACATTCTCTCAAGTTTTGAATGTCTTTTGTGTGGTTGTGTGTGTGTGTTGCATGGTCTACTGATATATGTTGACACTTTTAAGAATCTTTTCAGTCAGGGCATTTACCGTTGTTTCTGAGTTAAGCCTGTTTGTTATTAGATCTTCAAATATTTCCCCTTTTGCTCCCAAGGGTTCCTGAGGGACTGAGGTTGATATTTCTATTTCTGCACCAATGCTCACGTGTTCCCCTGCGGTGCTGGGGATGGAACCCAGGGCCTCACACACTCTAGGCAAACGCCCTGCCGCTGAGCCACATCTGAGCCCCCAAAGCTTAAATGCAACAAACCGGAGCATGCATCGCAGTGTGGTGATAGATGCCAGTCTTCGTGCCTGTCCCCACGACTCGGTGCCACCGTTCACTCCACAGGCCTTCCTGCTCCCTGTGAGCTTGTGCCCCAGGGCAAGAGCACGCTCCTCACCTGGAATTCCAGCCCAGCACTGGCGTATTTACTTCTGGTGATTCACACTTGATTTCTGTTCACTGGTCTTCAAATGTTTCTTTTTGGCTAGGTTTGCCCTAGTGCCTTGTGATCATGCGTGGCAGGGGACTTCACTGGGACATACTCATGCGCATCACATGATTCACTCCTTCACTGCCAGTGCTTCTGATTTGATGTTGATGAAATAGAATTCTGAAATGTCTGCAATTAAGCTATGGGAGGGAGGAAAGAGACAGGAGGGGGCCCTTGGGTTAACCACGGCTTCAAGCTAAATCGATTTTTTTAAAAAAGAGAGAAAAGAAAAACCTGCTCACATTCCTCTTCTGAATGCTGAGGATCACCATCAATGCCACACTGCATTCTGCTTTTGCAGCCAAGACTCCAACAAATGCCAGAAACATCTCCAGGGACTGAGCCCCTGACTTCAGCCCCTTGGCTACAGTGTGGGATCACTGAACTTTGAGACTTGCCAGTTCCCTGTAAGTTTCCCGGAGTGCAGCAAAGCAGGAACAAGACCTCAGGACAATCTGAAGGGGACACTGGCAGATGACGGTAAGTGCCTGCAGGAGTTTGACACAGGGAACCTCACCACTAGTTGAAATCATAATACACCAATGGAAAGTGGGACAGTGTGGAAAGGAAAACAAAGAGAAGGAGACCATCAACCTCCTGAGCGCGGGGCCTCTCATTTGACTGGCCCGTGAGCCCCTGGCTCAGTCACCACCTGGCCCACCCCACCCCCAGGCACAGATGGAGCCCATATACCAGACCAGGGTCCTGGAACCAAGAAGGCATGGCCTGGCTCGGAATGCCCAGGGCCTGGGCATCACATCTGTCCAACCTCGAGTGCCCCTAACAGAGCTGAGCCCAGCCCCAGGGCAGCGGGAATGCAGGGATGGCCCACTCTGGGGTGAACCTGTGCCTTCGACTTCTGTGGTAGACATTCTTCCCGGCCACTGAGACCTGGATCTTCCTCAAGTTATTTTCTGCAATGAGTTAAGGACCTGAAAAGTCCAAGTAGAGTCTTCTCTGCCTCTGAGAGAGACCGCCAACCCCGGGATGGTGATAGGAGGAACTAATTTCTCCCCGTCCTAAGAAACGTTGGCCACATTTGACCCTGACTTGCTCCCTCACACCCAGTCGCTGGTGCTTTTTTGTTTGTTTATTTGTTTGTGATTTTTGGTTCAGGGATTGAACCCATGGGGCACTTCACCACTGAGCCACATCTCCAGACTTCTTATTCTTTTTATTTTGAGACAGGGACTCACTGAGTGGCTTAGGTCCTCACTGAATTGCTGAGGTTGACCTTGAGATCCTCCTGCCTCAGCCTCCCGAGGCCCTGTGATTACAGGTGTGCAACATCACGCCCAGCTTTTGCTGGGGCTGTCTTGCTGCCATAGCTGCCACTCTCGTCAGCTCAGGTCAGCTGACCTTGCCTGGCCCGATGGCCTGGCTTTCATCTCCCTGGTCCAGGTGACAGGCCAGTAGCAGCAGCAGTGTCCCCTGCCCTGCCCCACCCTCTCTGTGCCCATGCCTGCTGCTGTGATGTGGGTGATTCCTCAGTCATGCCAAGAGCCACACTGGCCTCAGGGCTCCTTCAGTGAGCAGACGAATGTCCACTGAGGGCCTCGAGCGTGCAGCAGTGGGCTGGGGCTGCGCATGTGTCTGGAAGATGGAGATCGCGCCGTCTAGGAGGAAAGCGGAAAATAAATGCGAGAAACCTGGCGTGGCGAGGCGGGAGGGCCGAGGAGGACATGGGGCTGAGGCATCAGAGAGGAGGACCTTGGTGGGACACGCAAGGGAGCGAGCCACGGAGGTCGATGAGAGGCCCAGGCCACCAGGACGGTGAGCCAGGAGGCCTCTGGCAGAACGTCCCGTGTGTGCCTTTAATGACCCGAGAACGGAGGCTGTCCTGCTGAGGGCAAGGCGAGGGGCGGGGCGATGTCCAGGTCACCGAGTTCAGGCCTGGGAGCCTTGTCACGCGTGGAGCACCGGCTTTGCACAGAGTGACACTGAAGTCCTGTCCTAGGCATGGGGCACTTCCAGGACGTGACGGTGGCAGCACGGAGAAGCTCACTGAGGACAGGGGAAGTCGGGCTGTCTCGAGGATGCACCCGAGCAGCAGCCGAGGGCGGGAGCGCCCTCTGTGGAGATGGAAGACAGTGGGCCTCCAGCAGGGCGGGAGGGGCTGCGTAGGCAGCTGGGGGCACCCCACAGGTAGCGGGGGACGCGCCTTTCCTCCTCCAGATGGAAGGCAGCATCCTGTGCAGGGGACCCGACGTCCGTCACAGCGCCCGCTGACCTGGCATCAAACACCACCTGAGGGGTTTGCGGGATTCCTGCTAGCAAACAGGACGGGAATGTGACCACATCAGTGGAACCCAAGCCAGACCCCAGCTGCCTAGGAACACGCGTGAGAGCACGACGCTGTGTCGAGTGCCCCGGCTTGGGGTGCAGTCCTGGCCTCGAGCCCTCCCAGGAGGTAGAATTCTTCACTGGACGGCAGCGAAGGCCCTGGTGCTGAATAAAACAAGCCAAGCACAGAGAAAACCGTATGCTACCCCAGAACGCCATACGATCTCAACTCACGGGTGGAACCTGAAGAAACTGACCCCAAGGAAAGGACAGAGTGGGACTCTGGTATCCAGAGCACATCCTTGCTCTGTCCTAAGGGTCTGCTGGCTGTGAACCTGCTCCCCCACACAGCACCCTCCTGAGAGCTTTATCCCCTTGATCTCCTCTGTCCTAAGGGTCTGATCTCAGGCTGTAAATGATGAGGGGGTTCAGCATCGGGGTGATCACCCCATACAGCATGGAGACCAGTCTGTCTCTGACAGGGGAATGTTGACTGGAGGAGGGCGGCGAATGTAGGTGAAGATGGCTGTGCCGTAGAAGAGGCAGACCACCAGGAGGTGGGACGCACAGGTGGAGAAGGCTTTGCGCTTGCCTTCTGCTGACCGGATCCTGAGGATGGTGGAGATGATGTACGCATAGGACACCAGGGTGGTCAGGAAGGCGCTCGTCCCCAAGATGCCTCCCACCACTACTAACAAAAGCATCTCTGCCACGTACGTGGGTGAGCAGGAGAGGGCCACCATCTGTGGGATGTCGCAGTAGTACTGGTTGACCAGGTTGGACTTGCAGAAAGACAGGCGGAAGGTGGACACGGTGTGCAGGAGGGAGTTGAGGAACCCAGCGGCCCAGGTCCCGCACACCAGCTGGGCACAGCGCACCTTGGTCATGATGAGGGTGTAACGCAGAGGGAAGCATATGGCCACGTAGCGGTCATAAGCCATGACAGCCAGCAGGAAGACTTCACTTCCAGTCAGGGCCACCAGGAAATAGAGCTGCACTGCACACCCGAAAAAAGAAATGCTGTTCTCCCCGGTCAGGAGGTTGTGCAGCATCTTGGGGACGGTGGCTGTGGGGCAGAAGATGTCCAGGAGGGACAAATTTGCCAGGAGGTAGTACATGGGAGTGTGCAGCTTCCTCTCCATGCCAAGGGCCAGAGAATGGCCCCGTTCCCCAACAAGGTGACCTGGTAGATGAGGGCAAAGGCCACGAAGAGAGGGTAGCGCACCTGGGGCTGGTCGGAGAGCCCCATGAGCACAAACTGCGTCACCACGCTGCGGTTGCCCACGTCCATCTGCTCTCTGCCCAGGCCTGCGGGGGAGGGAAGCAACAAGCATGGTTATGTCTAGAAAGCAGGCAGCCCAGGGCTCAGGGGCACTCGGGAGGCAGCTAGCCTGTGGGGGACCATGGGCTGTGTCGCCCTGGTGACCAGGAGTGCAGCCATGTCAGCCCCTGTCTGAAACAGCTGCACTCTTGCCATTACTGGACATATTCCTGCTGGGTTCCTTTTCCAGAGGACGCTGCCCGGGCACCTGGGGGAGTCTGGTGCTGGCCTTCACCCTCCTGTGGAAGTCACAGGGAGGAGCGCTGAGCAGGGGTCTGTGCTCTGCCGGGACACTCAGCCACTCGCCTCCTGCTGCCCTGGGCCATGCTGTCCTGGTACTAGAACCTTACAGTTAGGGGCTCTGGACGGTCAGGACCACCTGCTCTAGTGGTCACACTCACATGCATCACCATCTGATGAGGTGTGTTCAGTGACGTGTGCATTGTCATCAGCATTAGAATCTAGCAGACACATGGAACAGACTGAGGTGAAGGGGTGGGTTACCTCTAGAAGTGCCCACCTGTAAGGAGTCAGCAGGAGCTCCCCCTAACCCCCAGAGCACCCCGAGGTCAGCAGGGCCCTGCCCAGACCCCCCAATCCCATGTTGCAGGCCCTTTACAGAAGCTTCACTCAGTTCCAAAGCCAGTTCCATTTTTTTTTTTTTTCCTCTTGCTTATGAGCACAAGTTTTTCCTGTAACACTATGTGTATGCAATAGAAAACTCAAATATAAAACTGGTCAGAAAATAAAAACCCCAAACTTACTTTCTCTGGTCCTCATCCAATCTATCTAGCCTGGTGGCACCTAGGAATGCTTTCTTTTCAGTGAACGTGGGTAGTGTAATAATACCAGTTAGACACAGGGGTGTGTTCCTGAATGGCCAGAAATGCTTTTCAGGCTCCGTTGTTATTTCCTGTAAGGCTTGGGCAAGAAGTGCAGGAGTTCTTGGAGGATGCTCAAGCAACACCAGGCTTGTACCTGTCTTTGGAGAAAACAGTTATTAGTGATCTGTTCAAATCATAAACATGGGGAAGCATATTTTTATACATCATGGAATGGCAGTAGTCATTCTGTACCTGAGGAGGGGAGTCTAATGGGAGAGAATGCGTCAAGGAAAAACCCTCGTCAGCTCAACTCTCAGGTCTGGATGCTCTCAGTGCCCCCAAGCTGCAAACTCCTGTCGTCATCTTTATGTATTAATATCTTTAAAATGTGCGAGTATGGTGAGAGCCGTCCCTGGGCTGTGTGTGGATTGTGTGGTGCATCACAGCCTACTGAGGGGATGGGTCTGGCATTGGGAATGTCCCATGGTACCCCACAGGGATAGACCACCTGATGCAGGTGAACTGCCCCCTCAGCTCTGCCAAAGGTCCCACACAACATGAGAGGTGGGGTGACCTGCTGTAGCCACACAGCCCCCTGAGATGGGTGTGACCTGCCAAGATGCCAATCAACCTGCTGGTGCAAGACATCAAGAAGCAGGACTCCACCCCTGAAGCGTCATCCCTGCTTTGAGGTACCCCTTAAATCAACCACGGGAGCCAGTCTCTCATTGTCTAGCTCCAGCTCTGTGTGGACTGGACCCATCAGGAGCTCCACTTTTGAAACTATCTTTCTGACTTTGTGTTTTATTCTTTACTAACTATTCTAGTTTTGGATTTCTCAGGTGCCTTACACCCTCCTTGGCAGGAAGGAGAACCCCCAAAAGAGGCCCTGTCCCCCTGTCCACATTAGTATGTTGAAGTAAATGATAAGGCACTGTTTAACATGAGGAGCAGTAACTAGAGAAAGCCAACACCAACTTCCCTGATAGTTACTCTTTTTTCTTTTTACATTCACAAATCTGACTATTTTAAACAAAAAAGCACCATGAGGAATGAGGAGCATTCAGATTAATAACATGACCCCGTTCCTCCACAGCTCAAAAAATATCGCATTTTCATTAATCTTGCACTTTATGTTTTAAAATCATCAACAAAATTTCTTGTCTTGACATACAGAATGCATAATTTGCTCCTGTGGTGAGGGAACTTGTGTCTAGAGTAGCAATCTCCTCCTAATACACACTTGACTAAGTCCTGTGTGCCAGCCATCTAGTAAAAAAATAAGAGTGACATCTTTTCCACAATGCTTTCCTGAGGAAGAAGTTCCAGAACCTTCCTTGTCTATGTGAGGGATCAGGAGTTGATGAACTAGATAATTAAGCAAAGTGCTCATGAAGTGCAGCCTTTAAGGAGCTCTGTGTGGCCACAAGGTCACACACACTCTGAAAATCCACGTGGGGCTGGCTGCTCACCTCGCTGGAAATCACCCAGAAATCCCCCTCCAGGTCTGACTTACCCTCTGCATAGGGTCCAAGGCGTGTGCCCCGTAGAGGAAATTTCCCTCTTTTTGAAGTAACAAAACAGTTACTTCAAGGTTCAATTATCTAGAGAAAAAGAGAATTAACTCAGGAAGCAAAAAATCACACATATAACCTAAATTTTTCACAAGTAAAAGTGACTTATTTTACCATATCTATATTAAGGCAATATTACATCTAAACATTCCTTTGTAAGAGGTCATATTACACATAAAAATACTCAACCAGAAGGCAAGATGATCTGGCCAGCACATCACATCAGAAAAAAAGGCATACTCAATTCCTGCATTTGGGATGCAGGCAGGAATTTATCCTGGTTTATATTGCACCCCTTTTCCCCCCCTAGGGAAAATGACGTGATGATAATGACCCTGGGGAAATACTCTTCTCTCGAATATGGTCCAAATTGCAACCAACCAACTGATGGAAACTCAGAGCTAATCAATCTCATCAAACTTAAAAATGAGTCTAACCCAGTGAGCGCCAGTTTTGGTTGTAATGATGGCCGCGGGTGAGGTGGAGCAAGACATTCCTGCTAAGGCACTTGTAGTCAAGTCAAAGAATGTTGTCAGCAAAGGTGGCTGTATCCTGCCAATCATGCTCCAAAGTAGGATTACATCATCAGGAATTTCCACAGGTGCAGCTTCCTTGGCAACTCAACAGGACGCTCACGCACCACCACACACGTCTCCACTGTCACCACAACACACGTCTCCACTGTGCAGGCTGAGCCACCACATGCCGACCTGCACTGCACAGGGTCAGACCAGACACAGTGAGTGCTCCCAGTTCCAGCTGTGCATCACCTTGATCTTCTAGTGGAGTATTGATTAAGCAATAGAAGAATCTTTGTCTATAAGTCAGGGAGGTGGCAGATAGATAGATGGATGGTAGAAGGACAGAGAGAAGGATGATGGATGCAGATGAGGGGTAGAGAGTGGTTGCAATGACTGAATCTGGTGAGGGCGACATAAGTAAAGGTCAACCCTCTTCACTTTTTCAATAACTGTGCTTTCAGGCTCAACAGGACAGAGTCAGGCACAAACATCAAAAGTGACAGAAATACAAGTCCCTGCTCCCCTCATGCTCATGTTCCCACCAGGCTTCTGTCTGCATTGCAGGGACAGAGCCCGGGCTCCGCGGCCACGGCCCCCACCTGAAGCAGCCTGTCCCCTGTCACCACGGGGTGTGCTGTGTGGGCTCAGGTGTGAGCGTCTGCTGTGAGCCCTCCTTGACTGACTCCTCAGAACACTCCCCTCTCTCCAGGGTCACGCTGGGATCTCTTGGTACTTCTGCCTCTCACAAGCCAGTGCTGGGACCAGTCTCCAGAGCTGACGTGGAGAGTCCTGGTCAGTTATCCAGGTGTTCACAACGGAGGAGTTTACACAAGGGCGAGGACTCTGCTGACCCGGTGGCGGGGTCTGTGGATCCCACCAGGGCCTCTGCTCTCTGAGGTCAGATGGCCAGGTCGTCCTTCTGAACCTTCTGTCAGGTGACCCTGTGACGAAGTCCCTATGGTGCCAGCTGGCTTTCCATGGCTGTAGTAAATGCTGGACATATATCAGCTTCCCAAGAGAAAGGGCTTGTCTTGGCTCCTGGTGCCAGAGCTTTCCCCAGTGGTCATTTGTACCCATGTCTCAGGGGCCTGTGGCGAGGTCTGTCATGGCAGGAGCTTGAGGTGGTGGAATCTGCTCACTCCTGGCAGCTGGGAAGCACGGGAGGCAGGAAGGGGCAGGGCCAGCGCCTCCAAGGGCCCGTCCAGGGTGCTGACCCTGCTTCCACTGGACTCCTCACCACCTGGGCAGGCCACACTGCAGGCAGACCCTCACCACACGGGCCTGGGGACATTTGAGGTCCAGTCTGCAGTGCCGACCTTGACTTACTGCTCCTGAGCCCGTGTTCAGGTCTGTGGGTGTTTCTGGCCAGCTCTTTTCTCTGGTGTGTGCAGGGGGGGTTAAGATTGCTGTGCGTCCTGTTGAATGGAGCCTTCTGTCATGACAGAATGACTTTGTCACCAGGGCCAGCTGTATCTGTGGGGTCCGGGTCTCAAGGACCACCCTGCTCTCCTGGGGTCACCCCTGGCGTCCTTCCTCCCACCTCTTCGTTCTCACCCTCTCCTACAGTCAGGGTCAGGTGATCTCCGTGATGGCGCCCCACAGAGCTCAGGTCTCACTGCGGCCACCCTCACTGTCTGCTCAGGTCAGGTGCCCAGGCCTGCTCCAGGGGTCAGCAGTGTGGACGCTTGCCCTCTCTCCACCGTGTCCCTCCATCACCACATCCTGCTCCTCCCCACTACCTGTTGCCTGTTGTGTTTTAGTGATTTGCTTTGGTCTTCTCCTCTTTCTCCTTTGCATATCTGCAGCAGCCCTAATTAAGGAGATAGCTAAGATTGTGGTTAGCTGTGAGCCATAAACATTACCACCTTCCATGTTCATGTGAGACTTGGCCCAGGACATTGTGGATCAGGTCAGCACCATTTGCATGGTCTCATGAGACTTGGCCCAGGGGATTGTGGATCGGGTTGGTGCCATTTTGTGGTGGTTGGAGGAGTGTGGATTGCGCATTGGGGTGTTGTTGGAGCCGGAGAGAGAAGCTGGCAGAATAAAGAGCCTGTTCTTTTCCAGTCTGCCTCTAAACTTATTCCCATGGCTTTGTTGCTCCAAGCGGCCATCACTTCAGGCTGCAACAGGTGGCGGCCCCTACGGGGACTTCGGAGCAGACAGGTAAGAACTGAAAGGTCTCTAAAGATGAGTTCGAATATAACTAAATACCAAATGATAGAGGTTCTGGAAAGAATCATTTGATATAGCCAGGCACGGTGGCGCACGCCTGTAATCCCAGCACTTTGGGAGGCTGAGGCAGGAGGATCGTGAGTTCAAAGCCAGCCTCAGCAATGGCGAGGCACTTAGTGACTCAGTGAGACCCTGTCTCTAAATAAAATACAAAAAAGGGCTGGGGATGTGACCCAGTGTTCAAGTGCCCCTGAGTTCAATCCCTGGTACCACAAAAAAAAAAAAAAAAAGAATCCTTGATATGCCTGACTCTGTTGTCAGTGAGGAGGATTTAGAAAAAAGTGAAAGTGATCAAGAAAGCATAGCTTCCACTGGGTCAACTAAGACCAGTAAAGAGAGTATTAGAAGAGTCCCAAAACTGACAAAAATCCAAGCTGTTAGAGCTATTCGGGAGTTATTGGTGATAGCTGAAGAATACTTGCTCTTCGTAGAACCCGGGACTCAGGATATTGCTGTCAGTGAAATTAGCAGTAGTGAGGAATCTAGTAAAAGTGATCCTGAGAAAATGAGGGAAAGAAACTAAAAAAGACCAAGAAAAAGGACCGTCAAGTAGAGGAACCGCTTGTGTCCTCTACTCCCCCATGGATGGAATCCATTACAGAAAATATGAAGGGTATTACTAGGCATTTGCATACCCTAGAAACATAAATAAAAAGTCTTTCTGAGCTCTTATGTGCTCTCAAGGGTAAATCACAGATACATTGGGAACTGCCAGTATTTGAAAAGAAAAATGGACAGAGGGTCCACTAGTCAGTAGATTTCAAAACAATAAAAAATCTCAAAGAGGCAGTAATGACGTATGGGCCCCAAGCTCCTTTCACACGTTGAGTATGCTGGAGTCCCTTAACACCTTTAGCCTAACCCCCTCAGACTGGAAAAGTCTATGTAAAGCAGCATTAAGTGGAGGGCAATACTTGGTTTGGCAATCACAATTTCGAGAACTTTGTATAGAAACAGCTAAAAGAAACACAGATGCAGGGTTTGGAGACCATAATATAGAAATGCTCACAGGAGAAGGGTAATTCACAGACTTACAGGCTCAAAAAAATTATGACCCAGGTGTATATGCTCAGATAAACGCAGCTGCCTTAGAGGCATGGAAAACTGTACAAGGACCTGGGGATCTACAAGGTAGCTTGTCAAAAGTGATTCAAGGACCTAATGAGCCATATGCTGACTTTGCTGATTGACTTTTGAGAACTGCAGGTAGAGTGTTTGCAGATATTGATCAAGCTATGCCATTAATTGTTCAATTAGCATACAAAAATGCTAATAAATACTGCCAGGAAGCCATCAGGTCATGGAGAAATAAAAAGGATCTTTCTGTATATATACAACTATGTAAAGATATTAATGATGCCTTTGTCACAGGAAATGTGATTGCAGCCGCAATGAGAGGTGCTTCCCCTCAAAATTTCACAAGGGCTCAACCTAGACATTATAATCAATCAGGATATTCCAGGCAAAATTATCATAATCAATCAGGCTATTCTAGGCAAAATCCCCAAAGAGAAATAAGACTAAGCTCATACCATGCCCCAGGCCGCTGCCCCAGGTGTAAAAAGGGAAATCATTGGGCCAATAAATGCCATTCAAAGTTTGACATCTATGGAAATCATTTGTTAAGAAATTCAAAAAACAGGGTACAGGGCCCAATGCCCCAGGGCCCACAAATGTACGAGGCATTGGAGAAGGAGTATCCTCAAGCATCCACTCAGATGCTTCCCCGACACAATCCCTACTACCCATCCACTCCCTCGCCAGAGGAACAGGAGGAAATGCAGGATTAGACCTCTGTTCCACCGCCCGAATAGTGTTAACACCTGAAATGGGGGTTCAACTGATTCCCACAGGAGTCAGGGGACCTCTTCCCTCAGGAACTATAGGACTTATACTTGGGCGAAGTCCTAAAAGCTTATTAGGTTTCCAAGTGACCCCAGGTGTAATAAACTCAGACTACAAAGGGGAAATAAAAATAATGCTCAGCTCACCCCAAAGTATAAGTTCTGTTAATCAAGGAGATAGAATTGTTCTGTTGCTTCTCCTTCCCAATTTACATAATTCATTTAAAATGAGTATGCCTCAAAAAAGGAACAATAGAAGATTTTGTTCCACTGACTCGGGGCCTATGGCTTGCTGGGTTCGAGATTGTTCAAGGAGGCCTATGTGTAAAATAAAAATACAAGGAATAGAGATGGAAGGACTGATAGATACTGGAGCTTACTCTTCCATCATTAATCTACGGCAATGGCCCAAGCACTGGCCTCTGCAAAAAGCTTCAACCAGTTTAAGAGGCTTGGGATATAATAACCTCCCAGAGAAAAGTGCGGTAATTTTTAAATGGGAGGATGATGAAGGGCATAAAGGAACATTTCAGCCTTATGTTGTACCTAATCTACCGGTTACTTTATGGGGAAGAGATATTTTGCAACAAATGAGAGTATACCTTGCAACCAAGCCTGCAGGTGTTAAATATGAAAATATACAGGGTAATCTTAACCCTAAAAGAAATCATTATCAAAAAGTACAGGGTAATCTTAACTCTAAAAGAAATCATTATCAAAAAGTACAGAGTAATCTTAACCCTAAAAGTAATCATTATCATAAAGGAAAAAGATATTTTTTTCAGGGCCACTGAGAAAATAATTTTGAAAATACCATGGCTTTCTGATAAGGCAGTGTGGGTCCCTCAGTGGCCCCTATCTAAAGAGAAATTACAAGCGGCCCACCTACTAGTTCAGGAAGAACTAGAAGCAAGACATATAGAACCTTCCACCTCTCCCTGGAATCCCCCCCATATTTGTGATCAAGAAAAAAATCAGGAAAATGGCGATTGTTACATGATCTTAGAGAAATTAATAAAACCATGCAAATCATGGGCCCTACTCAACCTGGACTTCCTAATCCTGTAGCCATTCCAAACAATTTCCATCTTATTACTCTTGATATAAAAGATTGTTTCTTTTCTATTCCTCTACACCCTCTGGATACCCCCAGGTTTGCTTTTTCAGTTCCTTCTATTAACAATAATGGCCCTGATCAGAGATATCAATAGAATGTTTTGCCACAGGGAATGGCTAATAGCCCCACTATGTGTCAAATCTATGTAGATAAAGTTATTCAGCCTATCAAAAATAAATACCCAGAGCTTATGTGCCTTCATTATATGGATGATATTTTGCTTGCTCATCCTAATCAAGAAGTCTTATTCACCATATTTAGTGATATATCAGAAAAATTGAAACAATATGGACTAAACATTGCTAAGGAAAAGGTTCAAATTAGATCCCCAATATTATATCTAGGATTCCAAATTATGGACACTTTTATTAGGCCTCAAAAAAATATTAATTAATAAGGAGGGTTTGGCCACTCTCAATGACTTTCAAAAATTGCTGGGAGATATTAATTGGCTTCACCCTATACTAAACATCACTACTGGCCAACTAAAACCTTTATTTGACATCCTTCGTGGGGACCTTGATCCATCTTCACCGCAAACATTGACTCCTGATGCTAGGAAAGCTTTAAAGTTAGTAGAAAAAGCCATCGAAAGAGCTCATTGTGATAGATTTGATTTAACTCAACCACTGATATTGATTATTATTTCTTCACAATATACACCCACAGGAGTATTTTGGCAACAAGGGCCTTTATTATGGATACATTTGCCCATCTGTCCTAAGAGTATAATTGAGTCTTATACTTCCATGGTGGCTAAACTTATTCTTCAAGACTTAAGACTTCTACTAAAATTTTGGCATTCACCCTGCTACTATTATTACTCCCTATTCATCATCACAGATTGAATATTTATGCTTCAATGATAATGATTGGGCTATAGCTAGATACTCTACTTCTGCAAATTTTGATAATCATCTTCCTAAGTGTCCTATATTATCTTTTTGTATCAATCATCCTATTATATTTCCACAGGTAATAAAAAATCAACCTATTCCTAAGGCATTAAATGTATTCACAGATGGGTCCTCAAATGGTACTGCTGCAGTAGTCACTAAAAAAGAAAATATGACTTACATAACTGCACACAAATCAGCTCAACTAGTGGAACTGGAAGCTGTGGTAAGAGCTCTGGAAAATTTTAGAGAGCAGCCCATGAACATTTTTTCAGATAGCCACTATATTATACATGCCGTCCCAAAATTAGAGCTAGCAGGACCAATAGCACCTCATACTCCAGCCTTTAAATTGTTTTATCAAATACAAAAACTTTTGTGGGCAAGAAAAGAACCTCTATTCATAGGGCATATTAGAGCACATACCAACTTGCCTGGTCCCCTCCATGAAGGTAATCCAAAGGCTGATGAACTTACCCAAACAATCTTTATACTTTCAGCGCTCCGGCAAGCTACTTTATTTTACTCCCAGTTTCACGTCAATAGCACCAGCTTGCAGCGTAGGTTTAAAATCACAAAGGAGCAAGCCAGAACAATTGTAAAAGATTGTAAATCTTGCATGACACATTTGCCCAATCCTCATTATGGTGTTAATCCTAGAGGATTAATGCCCAATCATTTGTGGCAGATGGATGTTACTCATGAGCCAAGTTTTGGAAAATTGTGATCTAAGTGACCATAGATACACGCTCAGGCATGATTTTTGCTTCTTTACATTCTCGAGAAAAAGTTAAAGATGTTACATCTCATTGTTTGCAAGCTTTTGCTGCACTGGGCATCCCCAAAATGCTTAAAACAGATAATGGCCCTGCATATACGTCCTCATCTTTCAAACAGTTTTGCGTAAAATTCAATATATCCCATAAAACAGGCATCCCATACAATCCTCAGGGTCAGGGCATTATTGAAAGAGCAAACCGCACACTGAAAATTATGTTATTAAAACAAAAAGAAGGAAATTGGAAAAGTCCTAGGGACAGATTGGCAGTTGCCTGTTTACTTTAAATTTTTTAACTTTAGACTCTAATGGTTATTCTGCTGGAGACAGACATTGGAACCCACACCAACAACATAAACCTTTGGTTTACTGGAAGGATGTTCTTTCAGGTACATGGAAGGGTCCAGATCCAGTATTAATTTGGGGGAGAGGATCTGTTTGTGTCTTTCCAAAGCATGAATCCTCTCCAATATGGATACCACTAGATTAATAAAGTAAGTACCAAATCATAAGGATCAAGATGAAGTTGTTGAGGAATCAAGATTAATAAAAGAGGTACAAAATCAAGAGGACCAAGATGAAGGTATGGAATGATTCCCTTAAAAGAGTCCTTCAAAATATTTCACAACTTAAGTGTCATTCCTCCCGGCCGGGACGAGGAGATCTCTCTTTAGTGTGCACACAATTGTATTTTTTTTTTTTTCATTTTATACATTTCTTTATGTCTGTGCATTTGTCTACATTTTGTGTTAATGTGACGTCACAAATATATGTTTGTATGTTTGTGTGTCTGTCCAGTGTGACGTCACAAATAACAAAGCGCTTATGAAAATATATATATGGATCCAAATAACTTTAATTCATTTTAGTTTAAGAGTATTCAATTTAGGTAAATAATTTTATAAGTGAAGGTACTTTCAATTTTGATTTATAGGTGTCCCTGGGACTTCTCTTTAGCGAAGAATATGACTAGTGCTGTATAACCTGATATTTTGGTGTTTTGACATAGGATTGTGTGTTTGTTATTAACTTCATTTGTTTAATAGCTGATTAATTTGAATTATTTCAACAGGTAAAGGATTGCTGTGCATGCAGAGACTCGAGGATTCCAGCTAACACATTATTTTCCCAAAGTGCTTTTAGCTTTTCTTTAATCTATCTTTAATGCAGTAAGTACCCTCAGTCTTTCTTTGTTTTGTTCTGAATATGATATTTTGCCAGGTTATGTTTGTGGGAGCTCAAGCAGCAATGTGTGTGAGCAGAAATCATCTTTAATTTTCTAATCTAATAATTCTGTTTTTTAGTTTGACAACTCGCCTCTTGCCTCAGTGCTGGAATAGCACTGCCTTTCCTTTAATAATTGATGCTTGAGTTTCTAGGTAGCAGGCCCTGAAGATTTGCCGGTGGCATTGTCTAGACACAAAAAAAAAAAAAAACGGCTGCTGCTACAGCTGCAAGCATCCCTGCTGCTCAAGCATCAAACAACCTCACCAGCAGTGTGGCCTCTGCTCTGCACGCATGGGGCCTCCTGGATCAACGTGTTATAACATTTTGATCTTTCATTGTTTGGGACTTTACAGAACAATGCCTTGTGGGTATTTGTCTAGAGAACTCTGTGTTACTTGATAGAACTCAGGGCAGCTGATTTGTTTAAAGAATTTGATATGCTATGCAACTTGGCTTGTCAGCAGAAGGCTTATCACCTTAAAGCCACTGCATCTCCCCACAATTGGACGGCTGTTAGTCATCATACACAGTCAATCCTGAAGGGCTCCATTGGATGGCTGGTAGCCAATGACGGGTAAGATCCCCAGAGGGGGACAACCTAAGACAGACATAGTTGCACGGGACAGTCTCATATGGCCGACATATCAACCTAAGACAGGAGTCAAGGGCACAGACTTGATTATCCGATGACGGGTAAGAATGTTGGTTGCACATGGACGTCCTAGAGCATCCCCTCTTTTAAAACAAAAGGGGGGAAATGCAGGAGCCCTAATTAAGAAGATAGCTAAGATTACGGTTAGCTGTGGGCCATAAGCATTTCCACCTTCCATGGTCTCGTGAGACTTGGCCCGGGACATTGTGGATTGGGTCGGGGCCATTTTGTGGTGGTTGGAGGAGTGTGGATTGTGTGTTGGGGTGTTGTTGGAACCGGAGAGAGAAGCTGGCAGAATAAAGAGCCTGTTTGTCTCCAGTCTGCCTCTGAACTTATTCCCGTGGCTTTGTTGCTCCAAGCGGCAATCGCTTCAGGCTGCGACACATATCTATAAGGTTTGTCTGGGATTAGATGGCATGAGACGCCTTGTGACTGTGACTTCTATTTTGGTTGAACACAAGTTAACTTCAATCTCATGAAAATATACCAAACGTTCAATCTTTGGATTTCATGCCTTTGGTGAGAATTTATTTTCTCTGCTTGGTGTATCCATGAGCAGTTTTACCTGTTCCCTTCAGCCAAAAGTAAAAAGTCAGTTGTGCACCACCTGTGCATGTTATCCTAGTCTGTTTACTCCCAAATGCTTCCTTCTGCCTGTTCTATTTATGGCTAACTATGTGTTCATTTTGCTGTTTAGCACTTTTATTTCAATTAAAGGAATTTCCAAAGCACTGCCTGTCAGGCAGGTCTAATGCTAATGAATTCCTTCTAGTTTTGGCTTGGAAAGGCTATATCTATTTTGTTTTCTACCTAAGTGCAATTTTGCTGGGTGTACTATCTCTGATTGGCAGATTTTCTTCTGTCATTTTGCTGAATATGGCATAATATCCTGTCCTGGCCTTCAGGGTTTCTGGAGAAAGGTGCTGCTTTTCTGGAGCACCCCCAGTACGTGTGCTGAGCTGTGTCTTGGCTGCTCTCAGAACCCCTCTTCGTCCTTGGTTTGGACAACGTGGGTGCTCTGTGTCTCTCTGCTCTCCTCTTTGGGCTGATGCTCCTTGGGGACTTTGAGCTCCCCCGACGAGGTCTTCCCTTCTCTCTCAGAGCTGGAGGAGCTGTCGGGCAGCTCTCCTTAAACAGGCTGGTGCTGCTTTCTCCTTCTGAGGCTCCTGAGAGGTGCACCCGGGCTCCAAGGAGGGAGTCTTACAAACCCCGAGGGAACGGCAGCCCTCTTGCCTTTTCTCCACTACCTGGATGGCTTCTAAGGACCTTGAGTCCAGAGGTTCCTTGTTTTGCTGATTTGACTCTTCTAGTGGCACTGGCTATTGCATTGTTAATCTTTCCATTCGTCCAACCCAAAATTTCTGTCTTGCTCTTTCAATGTTTGCTACCTCTGTCTTCAATTTCTAGTGTTGTTCTCATTGTTTTCCTGACTATGCTCAGTTATCCACAAGTGTGTTTTAAATGTCTTACTTAGTGTCCTTAAATGGCGACTGGTACTTCCTGTTAGGCTCGTTGTCGATCCCCTTTTTTTCTGATGACTTACGGGGAACTGCTGTGTTCTGGGCTATTTTGCAGTGATGCCAGGGCTGGGTTGGTGTCAGGGCGAGCGCCCACAACTTCTAACCACATGGCAGGGCTTTTTGTTCTTGTGCTTTCCCCACGTCTTCTGGTGCATTTGAATCACAGTTAGAGTTAAATTTTTTTCATGGACTCATAATTATTTAATAATGATAATAATTCATGGTAGTAATATATATTAGATACAATGCATTTATTGTTTTCAATAAAACATGGAATAATAACATCAAGCTAAAATATCGATCATGTCAAATATTTAACCCTTTTAAGGGAAAATTTAAAGCAATATTGGAAGCCATATAGCAATATTCACCAAACTTTGCAATTGATCTCAACAAAAAATTGAGTATTTTCCTCAAAGCTAAATCCAGCTTTGTGTTAGTCCTCCTTTTTGTTCTTTTTGCCCATAATTTCCTTGGCTGTTCAAATTTTTGTGGTTTTATATAAAATTTAATTTTACATATTTATAAAAATGTCTCTAGAAGATTGTTGGGATTACATTGTATCTGTAGATTTTTTTAATTTTTTTTTAGTTGTAGGTGGACACAATGCCTTTATTTTAGTTATGTGGTGCTGAGAATCAAACCCAGGGCCTCACACATGCAAGACAAGCACTCTACTGCTGAGCCATAGCCACAGCCCTGCAGATTTTTTAATATGGTAATTTTAACAATATTAATTCCTCCAAGCAAAGAACACAGGATAGTTTGCAATGCATTTTGTTTTCCTTGATTTATTTTTGAATTTTATTTTTGATCGACACGTCACAATCATACACCAGGACTTGCGGAGACACCTTATTTCCAAATCTTAACAAGTCATCTACTTTTCTGTGGAACCTCCATAGTAATTCGTAAGAGTTATGCAGCTATTTTACTTTTCTGAGGAGGCGCTGTTTGGGACATAACTGGGATGTTCAGGATTAGAAAAAATTATTAAAGAAATAATAATTACAGACCGAAAGTCTGCCAAGAAAATGTTCCTGTCTCTACAGGTGACAGGAGGAGAGAATGAAGCAGAAATGACAGCTCTCTAGGCACAGTGCATGAACATGCTGAGACTGAGGGACGGGGAAAACCTGGTGACGGAGGCACAGGGTGGGTGACAGAGGCCAAGTGGGTGGGAGGAGACGGAGCTTTCCGTTATGACCGTGCTCGAGCCGAGCGGCAGGAGCACAGTAACCTGAGTCCAGCTGCTAAGTCCCAAGTCCCCGTGGGACAGGCAGCACAAGTAAGGTGCGTCCAGAGGAGCCAGCAGAGGGGCAAAGCACCCCGGAAAACCCAAATCAAAGAGGGAAGCCTGGACCCTGTCTCCTGGGGCGTTTTGGTCAGCTCTTATACTGCTGAGACTAAAGGACCCACCAGAGGGATTCAGAGGAAAAGTTCACTTGAACCTCACAGTTTCAGGGGTCTTAGTCGAAGGGTCCATTCCTCGGGGCTCCAGGTAGCAGGACATCCTGGGGCAGAGTGTGGGGGAAGATGACGAGGAGGCAGGGAGAGAGACTCCCCTTGCCAGACTCGAATACGTGCCCCAAGCCACGTCCTCCAGCCCCAGCCCACCTATGTCAGCCACCATCAGTCAATCCCGGCAGGTGACTGCTCAGGGATAAGGGCAAGGCCCCACAGTCCAGTCATGTCCCCTCTGACCCTCTCGCGTGGTCTCACACCCGAGGTTCTGGTGGACAGTTCACGTCCAGACCACAACAGGAGCATGGGCAGGGAGCAGGCGGGAAGCCAGGGAGCAGGCGGGCAGCCAGGGAGAAGGTGGGAGGAAGATGCACAGGGAGATGTTAGGACAGACCAGACAGCAGCAGGGAGAGGGTGAGGTGCGAGCTCACGCACGGCGGGCAGGGCCCAGATGAACTGAGGACAGGCCCAGCCGACATGCTGGCCCCCCATGGACAACAGGCCCCGTCCACTCTCCATGATGTTCACTTTTGCATGCCACATGTTAGGGTCCCAAAGTCTTGAGAGAGATGCACAGAGATGAGGAGGTGACTGAGGTCACGTGTGTGTGTGTGTGTGTGTGTGTGTGTGTGTGTGTGTGATTCTCTGTGTGCACAGACAGCAGTGTGCACATCACAGGCAGCTGTGCTATGAACTCTCCTAGAGGTACACTCTGGGCAGAGCACAGCATCACTCTGTGCTAAGGGTCTGCTGGCCGTGAACCTGCTCCCCCACACAGCACCCTCCTGAGAGCGCCCTTGACCTCCGTGTTTCTCAGGCTGTAGATGAGGGGGTTCAGCATCGGGGTGATCACCCCATAGAGCATGGAGACCAGTCTGTCTCTGGAGAGGGTGTCTTGACTGGAGGAGCGGCGCATGTAGGTGAAGATGGCTGTGCCGTAGAAGAGGCACACCACCAGGAGGTGGGAGGCACAGGTGGAGAAGGCTTTGCGCTTGCCTTCTGCTGACCGGATCCTGAGGATGGTGGAGATGATGCACACATAGGAGACCAGCGTGGTCAGGAAGGCGCTGGTCCCGAAGATGCCTCCCACCACTAATGCAAGCATCTCTGCCACGTACGTGGGTGAGCAGGAGAGGGCCACCATCTGTGGGATGTCGCAGTAGTACTGGTTGACCAGGTTGGACTTGCAGAAAGACAGGCGGAAGGTGGACACAGTGTGCAGGAGGGAGTTGAGGAACCCAGCGGCCCAGGTCCCGCACACCAGCTGGGCACAGCGCACCTTGGTCATGATGAGGGTGTAACGCAGAGGGAAGCATATGGCCACGTAGCGGTCATAAGCCATGACAGCCAGCAGGAAGACTTCAGTCCCCATCAGGGCCACCAGGAAATAGAGCTGCACTGCACACCCGAAAAAAGAAATGCTGTTCTCCCCAGTCAGGAGGTTGTGCAGCATCTTGGGGACGGTGGTTGATGAGCAGAAGATGTCCAGCAGGGACAAATTTGCCAGGAGGTAGTACATGGGAGTGTGCAGCTTCCTCTCCATGCCAAGGGCCAGGAGAATGGCCCCGTTCCCCAACAAGGTGACCTGGTAGATGAGGGCAAAGGCCACGAAGAGAGGGTAGCGCACCTGGGGCTGGTCGGAGAGCCCCATGAGCACAAATTGCGTCACCACGCTGCGGTTGCCCACGTCCATCTGCTCTCTGCCCAGGCCTGCGGGGAGGGAAGCCAACAAGCATGGTTATGTCTAGAAAGCAGGCAGCCCGGGGCTCAGGGGCGCTCGGGAGGCAGCTGGCCTGTGGGGGACCATGGGCTGTGTCACCCTGGTGACCAGGAGTGCAGCCACGTCAGCCCCTGTCTGAAACATCTCCTTTACAGTACATATGATATTTCTTAAAATAGTCACCCTTGGTTCCTTACCAAGAGGAAATCTTCTGAGTCCCCAGAGACATTTACAATCTACCTTCTCCATGAAACACTGGAGGACCTTCGCACTGTTCCGGGGATTGTAGAATTGAGTGGAAATCAACCTGCCCTTGACACCTGCTTTATTCTGCATGTATTATTTCAAAGTGTTTATTGTTATATTTTATGTCAATAGTAAGACCTTGAAGTAGAGCTGTGCTCTGTTGCTGGTGGGTGCACTTCAGCAGACACGAGGAATTAGCACACTTTAGAAAGGATGGATAGCCAGGTGAAACGGTAAGTGGCGCACCCCCTGCCTGCTCCCATTCTGAAGAAGTCACTGTGAGGCTGCTCCTCATCTCCCCACCATCATCACTCAAACACAGACACTGGCATGTCACTTCCCAGAACATGACTTAATGAAATTAAACCCACCCTGAAAACATAAATCAACTTGTTTGATAGTGTCTGTCTGCTCCCATTCAGGAAATTATTCATGTATATGTGTGTATAATATGTGTGTAAACACATGATATACACACACCTTTTGAATATATAAAACTTGTGTACGTACTTTGCCACATGCTTAATATATTTAGGGAAATAAGGTTGTTCAAAATCACATATGCTAGAACATGTTAGTTTTATTTATCCTTATTTAATTTTCTAGTTTCACTGGTGTGTATCATCATAGTTCACATAATTGCAATTCTTAAAACTATTAACAACGTGACTTTAAATGAAGGTCTACGTGTCAACACTTGTGTGGGTTTTTTCTATCCCTTTGGAAACTGATGGTTTTTGTTTTTTAAATTTATTTTTTAACACCACACACATTTTACTGGAAATTCAGAAAAGACAGCTAAAAAACACAAGATGCAGAAGTCATTTTCTGTGATTCCTATTTCTTTTGCTTTGCCTGATGGAAACTGGTGATTATTTATTTGTTTGGGTAAGATGCACAATTAATGCAGCTCACACACAGTGATTTATTTATACAAATGGAATGAAATTACCTCCTCACCGTTTTTCCCTGCGGGATCTAAACAGGAATCATACTAAGGATCCTACTTAGACCGCATCTCTGCTCCTTCCTCGTGGGGCACCAATCCGGGGTGAAGACAGGACTCTCGTTGATGAGCTCTCTGACTCGTGGAATACAGTGATGAAAATTGCTATGGTAACTATAAAGTCCTTGGGTATCATTATTCAGAATTCCACTGAATGAAAGAAAATATCCAAACAGAAAACACCTACTGGCTGGGGCTGTGGCTCTGTGGTAGAGCATTTGCCTAGCACACGTGAGGCTCTGGGTCGCATCCTCAGCACCACAAAAAATAAAAAAATATAATAAAGGTATTGTGTCCATCTACAACTAAAAAAATTTTTTTAAACAAAGAGGCCATCTACTGTGACCATTCTCAAATTCTCCCATGTCTAGCAGTCTACAGAGCTATGTAGTTTTGGCTGGCCCACCTTTTATATGTAACACTTTGAAAATAAAATAGAAACATAAATTAAATGAAGTACTTTTTATTTCAAGAAAATTAGTGTCTTCGGAGAGTAAATATTTATTTTTGTATTTAATACTTGTGTTTTTTTTACATACACACTGAACAATTGGACTGCTTTTAACAACTCGGGGTTCTGACACATGAGTCTGTAACATCTCCCATAAAACTCATAAGCATGAATCAACTTCCAGTTACACACTCAGCCCTAGTCTCCTGCAAAGATAATCACTCTCCTTAAATTTTGCACTTGAATGTTTAAACGGTGTTCAAGCTCATGATGTTGGCACATGGAACCCAGATTTTCTCCTGTGAGGGTCTTCCTACTAAGTGAACACGATCCCCCCCCAGGCATCTGCCATCTGATCAGAAACACAGCTTCATGTTGCTGATCACGCCTGGCTGGGAGGGAGCTCCGCCAGCTTCCTCACTTACCGAGGATTCCAGAGCCCTGCACACAGAATCGGGGGCGTCCTCAGGACGGGCATGCCATGTGTGATCCGTGTCACCTGGTGCAGCAGGGGCAGGCGAGCCTGTGAAAGACACAGGAGAGATGGGCTTGTGGGAGTCCCAGAGCCAGGGGTGTGGTGGCCGTCAGGCAGAGGACGTGCGGCCAGGGGTGGTGCACCAGGAGCTGCCCAGAAGCCAGTCGCCTTAGCAGGTCTTGGCCTGCCTTGGGCCTGTGTGGTCAGTGTGGTCAGAACACAGTGAACATACGTACAGCTTTTCTCTTTTCTCACAGCATGTGGTCACTTTTTTTTCCAATTTATACAGAAAAGAAAAGCATCAGCTAAGCAAAACAACCACTGATAGATGCTAAGATGATTTAAAACACATTATTTTCAGTATACTGGTATCAGGGAACATTGCATTTAAACTTTCTTTGACAAAGAAGAATTTTCTTTAACGCTTTATTGCTAAGCAACAGGTTACAGACCTTGCCTTTGACTTGGTGGGTTGGTACTCAGTAAAATGATCAAAAGACCCCTCCTCACATGTACCCTGCCCGCCTACCTGGTGGCATCCCGGAGCCTGTTAACTGTCATGGTCCAGTTTCTCAGGGACACAGGTTCAAGACCGTGGGTCAGACACACTAGAGGCCTCTGTGTCTCACAGGCAGAGGGGGGGAGATGCGCAGTGTGGGCATGTTTTATGGGCTGAGTTAAACGATCTTGCACATGTATTTAGGTACTCTAAATGATGGAAAGTGTTCTCTTTGCTTCTTTAGTGCTGTTTAACCAGCTTCTTCAGTGTGTGCAAATCCACCCTGCATTATCTTCTCAAAGTCCAATGGCTCACCTTTCAAAGTCCAGACTGGAACACAAAAGTTCCCTACCTTTCCTGGTCCAGAGGTGTCATCAGCAACACCAAACGTCAAGAAAAAACCCAGACGATCCAGAGAACTGAAAGCACATCAGTGAATCAAAGCCATCTCCTCAGCTATCTCTGAGGCTCTGATTGAAACTCATGTGGTAGTTTATAGTATTCCCCCCTCCCCTATGGAAAGAATGATGACCTTGCAGACCCACATGGGAATAACCTTCATAAATCTAGTTACCACTAATGGGATCGTGGGCACTCATAGCTGATCAGTTTAACATAGGTGTAAAAATGGACCTGAATGGTGGAGCAGTGACAAGTGGTTATTTTAATGGCCTAGAGTGAGAAAAAAAAAAATTTCCCCACTAATGGTATTACCAGACAGAAGCAAACAAGAAATTGATATTTTCACAATATTTTGGTATAATCAGAGTAATCATTCCTGCGAAATATCATTTCATCACCAAATTGGTATAAATTTTCATTCATTTCTGATAGGGTAAACTTTAATATAATCATATGCATAATCATTCACTTTTATATTGTCAAGATTACTTAACATAAGCATGGAAAACTGTTGTCAGACACGAAGTGGGTGGAATTTCAAATTGATTTAAGCATGTAATCAATAAATCAATTTTCTGACAGTATACTGGTTAAAAATTAAAAGAGTCTATGTGAATAAATTTTGTATCCACATGAATGCAGGTAAATGCATAGACCAATCAATAGATCACAGTCCATGAATCCAGGTAAGGGAGATGCAAGTGTTTGCTATATCCTTTCATTTTTACATAACTTTGTGACTTTTCAAAATACAATAATATTAAAAAATAAAACACAAACATGAAAATAACCCAGGGAAAAATCTATCCTGCATTCTCCTGCATGTCCACATCCTTATTAACTAACCTGGTGACTAATGCGACAGAGCCCACTCCAAGCTCTATGCCGCGGGTGGTGTGTGTGTGTGTGTACATACACATGCGTGTTTTATTCCCACTTGCTCTGACACTGACTGTGTGGCTGTGCATATCCACATTTGACAAGACACACTGTGGTAGACCTGAAGAGAGGACAGACTGCAGTGCAGTAAAAGTCAGGTGCCCCAAACCCCCATTTGCGTCCATGAGCAGATAATGCAGTCAGAAAACCAACACCAACCTGTGGGAGCTGAACTGCACGTCCCACCAAGTGAACCTCCCAGACCTTTCCAGAACACGCCTCCATCAGCTGCAGAACACGTGCTCTCCTCGAGCACAGGGGGACTGCTCTCCTGGGGAGGTCATGCGGGGCCACGGAGCAAGTCTCCACAAATCCAAACCGATTGGAAGACCGTGCCGTGGCTTTTCAGGCCACAGTGGGGTGAACTGCAAACCAGCCACTGAGGGAGGTCAGGGGGTGTGTGCGCACAGAGCAGACAGTGTGCCCCGACAGCCAGGGCGTCGCCAAGGACAAAGGGAGCCGGCTGTCTTGAGAAAGTTAGAAGGCAGATGGGGCATCCCGGTGCTCACGGGCAGAGTGAGAGCAGTTCCGAGCCCGGAGTCCACCCAGGGCAGGGGGGCCATGCTGAAAACTCCAAAGGCCTTGGGTGGCAACCAGCCAACGCCTCTAATGAGACAGACGAGAGGAGCAGAGGCCAAGAGAGAGTGAGTCAGAGCAGTCGTGGACGAGAAGGAGACGAAGAGTCTCAGAAGATGGATGCACCCAAGAGTTGTCACTTTGAAAAGACAGAAAAAATTGACTGGGTCTTATCTAGACCAAGAGCAAGAGACCCAAATATACAAAATCAGAGATAACCACAAACACCAAATTAAAAAATCTGGAAAAGAAAAGATTACCACTGATTTCACAGAAATACAAAGAAACACCAGAAACGATGATGAACTGTCTGCCAACAGTGAGAAGTTTAGAAGAAGTGTTCACACTCCAGGAGACGGACAGACACCAGATTCCATCCTCAAGAGAGAGGGAAGGCGGCGGTTAGGAGGAAGGACTGTCCTTAGCTCTGGATTTAGAAAGTGGGACGACTGCTCCTCGCAAGATGGTGACTCAGGGACCTCGTGAAGGCCAACACCAAACAGTGGAAGCAGCCACAGCGACACGGAGTCGGAGATTGAGACGCAACGTGAGGAATGATACGTCAGAAGTTGCCGGCTGCCCAAGGTGTCACCCACTGGGGCCCAGAGTGTGCCACAGACACCCAGACCTGGGAGGCCGAGGGAGAGTGGATGGCGTGGTCCACTCCTGCGGTTGACGGCTGACCTAGCGCCCAGTTTCCTGTTGCTTGTGATGATGCTGAATGCTGAGCCCCGCCGTCCTGCACAGGTGGTGATCAGCGTGAGCCATGTCAAGTAGCCACTGGACACGTGTCCCAAGGCTGCACGTCTGTGCCGACACAATGCCATCCCTGGCATTCCCTTCAGTTCACAGAGTGGACCCCACTGCCAGGCAACGCCACACCTCAGCCAAGTGACGGCACAGGGGGCAGCTGCCGCCAGGCCCTCCTTCCAGCTGCTCTAGTCTCTGGCCAGCGAATACGCCTCCTTCACTAACGGCCAAATCTCAGTTTTAATATTGGTGGGAAATTGGAAAATAACGAACTGTTCTGAATTATAAATCATATTCTGAACTACCTTGCCACATTCTCAGAGACAGAAGATGGAGCGGAGGTTGGTGAAGGCTTGTGTGGGGAGGGATGGACAGTTGCTGAGGGTTTGGGCGCCACAGAGACTGACTTCCCGTGTGAATGTCACAACGGTGGTGATCTCTAGAGGCAAAACTGACAAGGACGGGACGTTTTGTTTTAGGTGCATTTGATCATAACTCAAGAATTAAATGGAAAACACAATCCACACAGTGGAAAAAAAAATTGCAAAGTACCGCCTATAAGGAAATGGCAATTAAGGTACACTGAAACACTTATAACTCAATAATGAAAATTCAAAATGCCCGGTTAAAAATAGGTAAAGATCTTAAGGGACGTTTTTCCTAGGAAGGCTTGCAAATATTTAAAGGATCTGAAAAGACGCTGCACTTGATTTACAGAAAATTGTAAATAGAAACCAGAATGAGGTGTCCCTCCACACCCGGGAGAAGGAGAGGACCCAGGGAGATGACAGCAAGCTCTGGCAGATGTGGAGAAGCTGGGGTCACACAAGCCGCTCAGTGACGTCAGACGGCTCCCATGTGGGAAAAAATGTGGCAGTTCCTCAGGTGACTGAACGTAGAGCCGTAGAGCTGTCATAGAAGAGACTCGCGAAGTCCACCAGCAGTGAGGGAACAGGTCCACACAAGGACCCACACGTGAGCGTGCAGCGACGGTACTCGTCGTGCTGAGAGCGCACAAGGACCCACACATGAGTGTGCAGCCACGTTACTCGTGGTGCTGAGAGCGCACAAGGACCCACACATGAGCGTGCAGCGACGTTACTCATAGTGCTGAGAGTGCACAAGGACCCACACGTGAGCGTGCAGCGACGTTACTCATAGTGCTGAGAGTGCACAAGGACCCACATGTGAGCGTGCAGCCACATTATTCGTAGTGATGAGAGTGCACAAGGACCCACACGTGAGTGTGCAGCCACGTTACTCGTGGTGCTGAGAGTGTACAAGGACCCACACGTGAGCGTGCAGCCACGTTACTCGTGGTGCTGAGTGCGCACAAGGACCCACATGTGAGCGTGCAGCCACGTTGCTCGTGGTGCTGAGAGCGCACAAGGACCCACACGTGAGCGTGCAGCGACGGTACTCGTCGTGCTGAGAGTGCACAAGGACCCACACGTGAGCGTGCAGCGACGTTACTCGTGGTGCTGAGAGTGCACAAGGACCCACACGTGAGCGTGCAGCGACGTTACTCATAGTGCTGAGAGTGCACAAGGACCCACATGTGAGCGTGCAGCCACATTATTCATAGTGCTGAGAGCGCACAAGGACCCACACGTGAGCGTGCAGCCACATTATTCATAGTGCTGAGAGTGCACAAGGACCCACAGGTGAGCGTGCAGCCACATTATTCATAGTGCTGAGAGCGCACAAGGACCCACAGGTGAGCGTGCAGCCACGTTACTCATAGTGCTGAGAGCGCACAAGGACCCACAGGTGAGCGTGCAGCCACGTTACTCATAGTGCTGAGAGTGCACAAGGACCCACAGGTGAGCGTGCAGCCACATTATTCATAGTGCTGAGAGTGCACAAGGACCCACAGGTGAGCGTGCAGCCACGTTACTCATAGTGCTGAGAGCGCACAAGGACCCACAGGTGAGCGTGCAGCCACGTTACTCATAGTGCTGAGAGTGCACAAGGACCCACAGGTGAGCGTGCAGCCACGTTACTCATAGTGCTGAGAGCGCACAAGGACCCACACGTGAGCGTGTAGCCACGTTACTCATAGTGCTGAGAGTGCACAAGGACCCACAGGTGAGCGTGCAGCCACGTTACTCATAGTGCTGAGAGCGCACAAGGACCCACAGGTGAGCGTGCAGCCACGTTACTCATAGTGCTGAGAGCGCACATGGACCCACACGTGAGCGTGCAGCCACGTTATTCATAGTGCTGAGAGTGCACAAGGACCCACAGGTGAGCGTGCAGCCACGTTACTCATAGTGCTGAGAGCGCACAAGGACCCACACGTGAGCGTGCAGCCACGTTACTCATAGTGCTGAGAGCGCACAAGGACCCACACGTGAGTGTGCAGATTCGAAAGGGAAGGAATATTTTAATCATACTTTTATAGAATTGCTAGCATTCTTCATTGATTCTGTATCAACATGCAACAATTTTGATTTCTTAAAGAAGGGTTGCAATTTGGAAACTGAGTCCTGATTAATGAACTTTCTGTGTTCTGATTAGATTTATTTAGCTTTTGGTACAACCCATACAGAATAAATTGAATAAATTAATTTTGCAACCAGACATGAATTGGAAAACTCATTGAATCTCTAGTGATGTACAAAACATTTTTAGCACTTCCCTTTATTAAATGCCACACACACAAGTGTTTCTAAAAATATTGGGAATTTAATGAATCTCAGTGGTATGGCCAAGGAGCCCTTGCCAGCCAGAAGCTGGAAGCAAGGCGGCCTCCTTGGAGGGAAGGCAGCCTCCTTGGAGGTTGAGGTCACAGTTCTCCAGAGGTCAGCCGAAGCATGACCCTGGCTGTCCTTATTAAAGACTCTGTGTCCCTGTACGCCATTCAGCAACAGGGCCTTCCTCAGGATCTGCACGTGAATCTCACTGAGAAGCAGCTCCTCTATTTTGCTCCCTGACCTCATCCCTCTCCTTAAGTTATGCAAAAGCAGTCTTTCTGCAAGGGAAGTCAGCCCCGAGGCCCCGCTTCTCAGGTGAGCTTGGACCTATCATTTGTGCATTTCTCTCAACAAGTAGATCATGGAAATAGCTTGGTATACCTCAAAATCTTAAGCATACTTAAATATTTCCACTCCACAGATGTAATGTGAGCTCACAGAATAGACGTTTAGATTTCTGTGTTTATTTTAGGCAACTAGTTTTTTTTTTTTTTTTTTTTTTTTTTTTTGTATCAGGGACTGAATTCAGAGGTGCTTAGAGCCTCATTTAGTTGCTGAGGCTGACCTTGAACTTGCCATCCTCCTGTCTCAACCTCCAAGCCACTAGCATTACAGGCATGCAGCGCTGTGCCTGGCAGAGGCAACTAGATCTTAAAATGCTCTCTGAAGGCCTGGCATGTGTGTGGCCCAGGTCAAGGGGCCTAAGCCAAAGTGATCAGAAAACTCTTGGAATGGAGCAGCAGGCCCCATGAAGGAGAGGTTTCCTGAGCTTGATTCAGAAGGTCAACCATAGAATCTACAAGCAGAAGAAAGTCATGATGGCATTTCATGGAAATCTAGTCACACAAGCAAAAGTAGTCTTTAAAATGGCAAAAAAGATACTATTCCCAGGTACCTAGTGTGGTTCTTATCATGAGTGATTTTTATAAAGGCTGGATTTATGAGGCACTAACATGATAATGCAGGTCGTTTAGATGTCCCATTGCGTTCCACCGTTTAACAGTTGGTGGGGAATCACAACCCATTCTATCGCCCACATTTTAAAACTGGGAACTGAGTCATTTCCCAGTGTCACTGTGAACACACAGGGGTGTGGGGGACCCTGGACTTCCTCACCGAGCAGTAGTCAGGAGGCCCGTCCCTTTGCACCCTGAAGGCTAAAATGTGAGGTGAGGTCACCACCGGCAAATGTGAGCGTCCACCAGGACCAAGGGGACAATCTGAAGAACCAAGAGCATGACAAAACTTCTCCTGGCCCCTGCTGAGGTGTCACCCGTCAAGGAAGCTGAAACAGAGTGGGTTTGCAGCTGCAAGCCACAGGGCAGGTGGGCGCCACCTCATCCACCCGCGTGGCTTCTGGCTAAGAGCGTTCTGTGCTCAGTGACCCCCTCACCTGGTAGGAGGAGAGGATGAAAGAAACCGCATACAGTTCAAAGCAATTAGCATGAAGTATTTGCTGAAACACTGAAAAATCATATTGGTGTGAGCAAATCGTTACTTTTGTGCACATAAGGACAGAAAAATCATAGATGTTTTTCTGATGGCAAAAGAGTTACATATAAAGTGTTTTTAAAATGTAAATGCTAACATTTTTATTAGTACCATCTCTCAATCCTAGATTTTTTATTGATGAAAATAGAATCATGCTGGGGTCAGATCTCACCATATAACTAATTTTGGATTGAAAAGATAAAGTTTAAACAGATGGTTCATGACCTGAAATGCTTCAGAACAAGTGCAGGTAAGTAGACTGAATCTGAGGCAGTTATTTGGAGAAGGAGGGTATTTCAGCCAAAGCTGTGAAGCAAGCAGAGGGGGGTCTGGAGGGGGCCTGCACTCACGAGGGACCAGAATCCTGGCCAGCAGAAGGACTCGGTGCAGGTGTGGACGAGGGGCGGGTCAGGGAGCTGGCCACACCTTGGCCACAGGGAGCGGACGTCAGGTCCGGGATCAGACCACATCTTCACCGTGGGAAGGGCTCATGGGTGGGTTTAAGGACGGGGGAGTGAGGGGGTGCATAGCCCACTGGTCTCCCTCAGATCAATGCACCTCCAGAAGCCCCGGTCCACCCACTGAGCCGGCTGTGGAAATGCTTTCCTGAGCAGCCAGCCATGGGTCAGGGCGTGCTGAGCCGGAGCGCAGACCCGGCAGCTCCTGAGGTCTGGGAAAACGCTCAAGCTGAGGGCAGGGAGGCCATGGTCACTCCGCGCCTTGGGTGGAGTTAGGAAAGTGTCTGCACAACACAGTAAAGTGACCAACAGGTGAAGCCGCGTGGGACTGGGCTTCATTTTGACAGTGTGCTCGGTGTTCTCATCCTAGGAGGGCTGAAAATAGTAGGGTGTCAACAGCTTCGGGGAAGAAAACCCAAGCAGAAGTAGATACCCCCTGACGTCACCTCCCCATTCCATCCACCTCGCCGTGCGTCTTTGGCTGTGGCGTCCTCCCCTCAGCCTCCGGCTCTGGGGACACGGCAGCTCGCTAGCAGGCATGGACAACCTCACCTCCTTCACCCACTTCCTCCTGGAGGACGCCTCAAGCTCCCGGGAGCTCCAGGTTCTGCAAGGTCTGCTGTTCCTGGTGATCTACCTGGGAGCCCTAACCGGGAATCTCCTCACTGTTGCTCTCATTGTGACGGACACACGGCTTCACGCTCCCATGTACTTCTTTATAAGCAATCTGTCCCTCTTAGACCTTGGCAGCATCTCCGCGATCGTCCCCAAATCCATCGTTAATTCCTTGACGGGCAGTCGGGGCATCTCTCTGGAGGAATGCGCTGCCCAGATCTTCCTCTACATACTCTTTGCCACCGTGGAGTTCGCGCTCCTCGTGGTCATGTCCTACGACCGCTACGTCGCCATCTGCCACCCTCTGCACTACGGGCTGGTGGTCACCCCACGCATGTGCGTGCAGGCTGCGGGCGGCTCCTGGGCCTGGGGGCTGCTCTACTCTGCCGTCCACACGGGCTCCATGTTCAGGCTCCCCTTCACAAAGAGCAACCTGATCCATCAGTATTTCTGTGACATGCCTCAGATTTTGAGGCTATCGTCTTCCGACGTCCAGTTCTCTGAGTTCGTCATCATCGCTGTAAGTGCTTGCCTGGTGGCGGTGTGTGTGGCCTTCATGTTGACGTCCTATGTTAACATATTCTCAACTGTGCTCAAGATCTGCTCGGCAGAGGCTCGCAGCAAAGCCTCGTCCACCTGTGCCCCGCAGGTGGCCATTCTCCTCCTGTTTGTGATTTCTGGGTCAGTGGCTGTCTTAGGGCCCATTGCCACTGAAGCGTCCCTTACCAACCTGCTGACAGCCATGTTCTACACCATGGTCCCCCCCCTCGCCAACCCCATCCTCTACAGTCTGCGCAACAGGGAGATCAACACCGCTCTCAGGAGAATGTTCAACAGACACCCCGAGTTCCCAGTCAAGGGTTTTCTTAGCTGAACATAAATCCCGATGCATCGTCAGAAAGCAGTGTGACTTGTCTTTGGTGCTTGTTCGTTGTGTGTGTATTCTTGCTGTTTGCACCTGCGATGGTGAACTGCGCGGTCAGGTCTTCATTTTCTTGCTCAACACGGTGTTGTGGACTCATGCAGGAACGCCCACTTCAGCAGGCACACGCGCTTTTGAGAGCACTCGGGCATCGCCTGGCATTGCCACCCTGGAGGAGCACATGACAGGCCGTGTGGGGAACTCCTCCTGTCCGCCCTCACACTCAGGCTGCAGCGAGAGATCAGGTGACGGTGGCAGGTTGACACAGTGGCAGAGGGACGGAATGCCACGGGTCAATTCCACAGGGGCACACTTGCTAACTCCTGGCCTGGCGTTGGTTTCTGGTTGTCGATTGTTCATGTAAAGTCACCCTGATCCTGCTTTGACTCAGGACAACAGGACGCCTGGCGATCGGTACAGAGGCACGCCTTTCTCGGGTAGAGGAGTGTTTGACAGGATGGGAACACAGACCTCCCTGAGCGGAGACTGCAGAAGCCACCAGCCTCCAGGCCTCGCAGCAATTCCAGTCAAGAGCAGTGTGCAGGGGCCAAGACGGACCAAAGGTGCCCCCAGTCCTCAGCGCGTCACCGTGCTGTCGTTGTGACTGTGCAGCTTCTCCAAGCCTGAGCTTTGCTTAGACAATTATGGGTAGAAATGTGCGGTAGGGATTTAGGGGTCTGATACAACCCAGCTCTCAGATCCAGATCTCAGAGGTGATGCATGGGTGGGATTCTCCAGAAACCTCTCCTTAAACCCCAATAAAAACCTGGACCCAAAGGAGTCAGAGACATCTATCTCCTCTCTGAGCCAACCCCCTCTCTCCTTGCTTTTTCTTTCTTTACTAATAAACTTTGCTGTACTTTTACCAAGTCTCGTATCTTGATCAAAATCTTCCCTTCTAGCCGGGCGCGGTGGCGCACGCCTGTAATCCCAGCACTTTGGGAGGCTGAGGCAGGAGGATCGCGAGTTCAAAGCCAGCCTCAGCAATGGCGAGGCACTTAGCAACTCAGTGAGACCCTGTCTCTAAATAAAATACAAAAAAGGGCTGGGGATGTGGCCCAGTGGTTGAGTGCCCCTGAGTTCAATCCCCGGTACCAAAAAAAAAAAAAAAAAAAAAAAAAAAAAAAAAAAAAATCTTCCCTTGTGAGAAGATGAGCCCACCTCACAGAGCACTCACTGGTGACACAGGGAGACCCCCGAACAGTGAGGACGCAGTGAGGAGGTCAGCGCTGAGACCCTCCCCAGACCCCTGCAGCCCACTTCCTCAGGCCCCCAAGTCCCCGTTGCGTTGCTCAGTGACAAACAGGACAGAAACCGCAGACCTTAGAGATGGTAGCTTGGAAGCTTTTGGTTTCTTCCTGTGCCCTGCTTGATTCAGTCACCTGCTATGAGTGAGGAAGAAACAGGACTCAGACCTCAGGCAGGGGCGGAGGAGCCGTATGGGGCTGGGATTCACCTGGGGGGTGGCAGAGGAGGGAGGCTCGCTGCTGGGCACATTCTTCGCCTCAGGGGGACACACAGGCCGACCCTCTCCAAATGATGCAGTTTGACTTTTCTGATGCCCAAGAGCTGAGCTGTGTCCTGGTGACTAGAACGCATGAGAGGGACCTTTTGTTTCCAACTGAGCCCAAAGTGTCCGCCCTGGTAATTAGAAGCTATCTGGAAAGACTCTGCTCACAGGGACCCAGCCCAGTTAGCCACAGCCTGGGAGCGGACGTTGCGCCCTCCAGGACCATGACATCAGGCCCTCCAGGACCATGATGTCGCACCCTCCAGGACCGTGACGTCAGGCCCTCCAGGACCGCGACGTCGCATCCTCCAGGACCGTGATGTCAGGCCTTCCAGGACCGCGATGTCAGGCCCTCCAGGACTGTGACATCAGGCCTTCCAGGACTGTGACGTTGCACCCTCCGGGACCGTGACATCAGGCCCTCCAGGACCGTGACATCAGGCCCTCCAGGACTGTGACATCAGGCCCTCCAGGACCGTGACGTCGCACCCTCCAGGACCATGACGTCTCACCCTCCAGGACCGTGACGTCGCACCCTCCAGGACCATGATGTCGCACCCTCTTGGACCAGTGACATCTCGCCCTCCAGGACCGTAACATCGCACTCTCCAGGACGGTGGCTCTCGATCTTCTTCAGTGTGGAAGCAACAGCGAGCATGTGGCCTCAGGAGCCTCTTGGCATAACTGTGATCCTGGGACAATCCCAGCTTGGTCCACACTCCTCTAGTCCCTGAAATAGCCCCGCACTTCCACGTTTTCACAATCGAGATTCCACCTTTGTTTTTCTCCAGCTTTATTTATACGTAGGTGACAAAATTTCATGTATGTCACTGTGTGGCTTATGTGTTCATTGTGAAATATTCACCACGATCAAGCTAATCAATGTACCCGTGTTTCTTTTTTAAATACATCTACGAATCTTTGCATGTGTGGATTTGCATGAGCTGTACCCCATTTCTTCCTATTTAAATGTGTGTGTGGATTTTCCACCCAGCTTTATTGCATATCTGAATATGCAGTAGGTATATTTCTAATCCCCAGGGTTAATGAAAAAAATACTATTTTGACACCTCTTCCTTTTGACACTAACTCTAGGACACAGTAGTATTGTTTGTGGATTTGTGAAATGCCATGTCAGTATTTCTGATTGTGTTTTCAGTTACTGTCACATCATGAGTCAGGTGTCTTCTTTGTTGAAACTCAAGCCTTCTGGGGAAATTTTTCCTAGTTTTTTTTTTTTTTCCTTTTACTTATTTATTTGATTTTTAGTTGACAAATAGCAATTATACATATATTCCTGGGATGTGATTTGATGCCTGGCCTGAGTTACAAAGGGGAGGTTCAAGGCTAATTACCAAATCCATCAGCTGGTGCATTCACGCTCTGGGGGAGCAAAACGTTCAAGATCTACTTTTTCAGCAATTTAAAAATAAATTGTAAATGAACCTGAAGACATTGACTCGTGGGAGCAACCCTTACTATCCACAAACCCTTACCATCCCTGCCTCCAGCCACACAAGCCTTGGTGACAGCCCTGGACTCTGTCCCTCGGCCCAGGAGCCACTGGTCCTGCGGCCCCTGCACCACCGTGGGCCCCCTGCCTCCTCTACAGTGTGGGCCGCCTTCACCTCTTCAGCCTCGCTGCCCCATGCGCGAGGTTAGGGAAGCTCACTGCCCACGGGGCCTCGGGCGAGTTGGAGGCTGCTGGGTCACTGCCCACGGGGCCTCGGGCGAGTTGGAGGCTGCTGGGTCACTGCCCACGGGGCCTGGGGGCGAGTTGGAGGCTGTTGGGTCACTGCCCACGGGGCCCCGGGGAGAGTTGGAGGCTGTTGGGTCACTGCCCACGAGGTGAGTTGGAGGCTGCTGGGTCACTGCCCACGGGGCCCCAGGGAGAGTTGGAGGCTGCTGGGTCACTGCCCACGGGGCCCCGGGGAGAGTTGGAGGCTGCTGGGTCACTGCCCACGGGGCCTCGGGCGAGTTGGAGGCTGTTGGGTCACTGCCCACGGGGCCTCGGGCGAGTTGGAGGCTGTTGGGTCACTGCCCACGGGGCCTCAGGGCAAGTTGGAGGCTGCTGGGTCACTGCCCACGGGGCCTCGGGCGAGTTGGAGGCTGCTGGGTCACTGCCCACGGGGCCTGGGGGCGAGTTGGAGGCTGCTGGGTCACTGCCCACGGGGCCTCGGGCGAGTTGGAGGCTGCTGGGTCACTGTCCACGGGTCCCCGGGGCGAGTTGGAGGCTGCTGGGTCACTGCCCACGGGGCCCCGGGGCGAGTTGGAGGCTGCTGGGTCACTGCCCACGGGGCCTCGGGGCGAGTTGGAGGCTGCTGGGTCACTGCTCGTGGGGCCTCGGGGCGAGTTGGAGGCTGCTGGGTCACTGCCCACGGGGCCCCGGGGCGAGTTGGAGGCTGCTGGTCACTGCCCACGGGGCCTGGCCCCTAACAGTCAGAACCGCCCGGATCACCGAACTTGTGCCCTTCCTGTGCAGCTCTCCTCTGGGGCTGGGAACCGGCTGCACCTGCCCGGCAGGCCCACCCTGCTTCCTTCTCGGCTATGCTTCTCCAAAATCATGTACAAGTTTCACTCTAAGGATGGTGGCTTTGAAATTGTTTCAGACACTTTGATTAAGTTAGTTTAGATTTGAGAATGAAATACCTGGGCCCTGTTTTACTTATTAGTTCACCGTTTTATCTTACACACATTTTCAGATGAATTTGTTTAGTCATTGAATTACCACTCCAGAAAGCTTTATGGAGGACTTGTTCTCTTTCAAGTTTTAAAGATTTGTATCCTAAGGTTTTCTCTTACAAAAGACTATCAAAATAATCAGTGTCTGTGGATTGGGGGGAAAAAATCTATGGAAGCCGGTCACTAGGTATCAGCTTTTCAGAAGAGGGTAGGGACTCGCTGCCTGGGGGTGCTTCAGAGGTCAGGAAGAGCAGAGGAGAAGCCGGAGGCCCGCTGCCCTGGGTGGGTGGGAGCAGAGGTGCTGCTCTGAGAGCACCCTGGGCGTGGGCCCAGGCAGCAGGAGAGCGGCTGCGGGGTCTGGAGAGAGACGCTGGTGGGCAGAAAGCCCACGTCTCAGTCCTCGGGTGCACCTGTCATCTCCTCACTCATTCCTTTGTGATCTTATTTTTTTTATATTTATATCATATTTATATATTACATCCCATGGAAGAAAACTCTGATTTTCTAACACGCAGCGCACCAGTCAACGTTGTTAGCATCTTCGTGTTTTCCTACATCCTGCATCAGTGGGCCCCCAGAGCCTCACACACCCCAGGCAAGAGCGCACCCACTGCCTCAGCTCCAGGCCGCCTCCTCCTTCTGGATCCGCCCTCGGGAACAGCACATGACGTCACAACTCTGCAGGAGGCACGGTCGGGAGCTGCCGTGCAGGAGCTGAGCGCCCCCAGCCTTGAGCGTGGACATGAGGAGACCGGCTTTCCTGAGTGCGGGACCCGGGGCTATCCCGTCTCCGCTGGGCAGGGGAGAGAGGCTTTGGGAGTGGGCGCTGCCCAGTGGAGTGGCTGCCTTCCTGTTCCTTTGTGATAGCACCCCTGGCCTTTCTTGGGTGGAATGTTCTATCCAGCAGGTCCCCTCAATAAACAGGATGGCTTCAGGCTGCGCTCTCTTGTCCGCCTCTCTTGCTTCCCTTGAGGGAGCTGGGGCCGAGGAGCTGTCGCTGAAATGCCCCAAGGAAAAGTTCCTTCCTCTGTCTCTGTGATCATTTCGTGCCAACCCACTCCACCTGAGGGACCTGACTGGTTCAGCCACGCGTCCCGGCGAGGCACAGATCCTTGCATCCAACGTGCCACGCCCCTGCCAGGTCTGACTCCCTGGGGGCGAGCACTGGTCTCCCTCTTGTTTGTGGCATCGTCTTGTCACTGCATCAGCTGACTTCAGGCTCTGACAGCTGGCCAGCCTGGACAACCTGCCCTCCTCAGGGACCTCCTCCCGGGGACACCCCAAGCTCCCAGGAGCTCCAGGTTTTGCAAGGTCTGCTGTCCCTAGCCATCCGTGTGGGAGCTCTGACTGGTGATCTTCTAACCTTTGCAGTCATTGTGACGGAGCCACGGCTTCACGTTCCAGTGTACTTCTTTATGGGCAATCTATCCCTTTTAGAATTTTTTAAAGAATTTCATTCTTTTTAGATATACATGACAGTAGAGTATATGTTGACATGCTACACATGCATCAAGCATGACTTCCATTCTTGTGGCTGTGCATGATGTGCAGTTACACTGGTCATATATTCATATATGAACACAGGATAGATGTGTCTGATTCATTCTACAGTCTTTCCTATTGCTATCCCTTCTCCCTTCCCCTCAGTCCCCTTTGTCCAATCCAATGAACTTATCAGAGAGGACATTTGGCCTTTGGTTTTCTAGGATTGGTTTATTTCATTTGGCATGAGAGTCTCCAGTTCCATCTATTTACCTGCAAATTCCATGATTTCATTCTTCTTTAATGCTGAGTAATACTCCACTGTGTATATATGCCACGTTTTCTTTGTCCATTCATCTGGAACCAGTCCACACAGACACTGAGGGAGCGTCAGGCATACTAACACACGCCCACGTGCATGCCATGGACTCCTGTGAGCCACTATAGCACTCGCACTGCCCTTCTATCACCTACAGGGGTCCTGTGGGATGCAGCTCCTCACCAACTCAAAGAACAGCCAGACATGGTAAGGGGGCGCTGGCGAAGGGACTGTGGCGTGGCGCCCAGTGAGTGGAGGACTGTCAGTGAATGGAAGGCCACAGAGGCCAGCTGAAGGAAAGGGGTGGGCTGTGGAGCTGGGCTGTGCCTACCAGGATAAGAGCAGCCCTACAGGAAAGGGGCGGGCTACGGAAATGAGGTGTGCCCAGCAGGATCTAGTGTATGCTGACACTAGACCCAGCAGGACGAGTGTGTGCTGACACTAGACCCAGCAGGACGAGTGTGTGCTGACACTAGACCCAGCAGGACGAGTGTGTGCTGACACTAGACCCAGCAGGACGAGTGTGTGCTGACACTAGACCCAGCAGGACGAGTGTGTGCTGACACTAGACCCAGCAGGACGAGTGTGTGCTGACACTAGAACCAGCAGGACGAGTGTGTGCTGACACTAGACCCAGCAGGACGAGTGTGTGCTGACACTAGAACCAGCAGGACGAGTGTGTGCTGACACTAGACCCAGCAGGACGAGTGTGTGCTGACACTAGACCCAGCAGGACGAGTGTGTGCTGACACTAGAACCAGCAGGACGAGTGTGTGCTGACACTAGACCCAGCAGGACGAGTGTGTGCTGACACTAGACCCAGCAGGACGAGTGTGTGCTGACACTAGACCCAGCAGGACGAGTGTGTGCTGACACTAGACCCAGCAGGACGAGTGTGTGCTGACACTAGACCCAGCAGGACGAGTGTGTGCTGACACTAGACCCAGCAGGACGAGTGTGTGCTGACACTAGACCCAGCAGGACGAGTGTGTGCTGACACTAGACCCAGCAGGACGAGTGTGTGCTGACACTAGACCCAGCAGGACGAGTGTGTGCTGACACTAGACCCAGCAGGACGAGTGTGTGCTGACACTAGACCCAGCAGGACGAGTGTGTGCTGACACTAGACCCAGCAGGACGAGTGTGTGCTGACACTAGACACAATTCGTCAAGAATATAGAACAGCATCAAATGGGCTTTTCCAGCTGGGCACAGTGGCACACGCCTATAATCCCAGCGCTTGGGATGCTGAGGCAGGAGGATTGTGAGTTCAAAGCCAGCCTCAGCAATGGCAAGGCACTTCGCAACTCAGTGAGACCCTGTCTCTAATAAAATACAAAAAAGGGCTGGGTGTGTGGCCCAGTGGTCGAGTGCCCCTGAGTTCGATCCCCGGTACCAAAAATAAATAAATAAATAAAAGTGTGCATTGCCATTGTCAAGGCTCCCCAAACTGAAGGCAAACACAGAAAAGGGACTGCTCTGGCTCAAACATTTGTGCACCTCTTCTCACAGCGGTAGATCCACAGGTCACTATCATCACAGAAGTTTAAGTATCACTGATAACGGGACTCAGCCAACAAGAGAACGCCAGGTAGAGCCATGAAAATGCACAGTCTTTGATGAAAATAGAGTACTCATCAAAACAGACCCTGAGATAGGCCGTAAGTCGAGTTTTAACCCATTTAAAAATTATGGATCATTTGTAGAACCTGTTCCCTGACAGTAGCAATACTAAGTCAGAAACCAGTACCTGGAAATCAGAAAACTCCACAACATTTGCAAATTAAACATTATTGCTTCAGTGAACATGTGTCCTCCTGGCGGAGGGAAAGTAAGGATGACGCACACAGATGGAGAAACACGCCCTGCCTCTGCCCACCACCGCGAGTGCACTGTCTGGAGTCCAGCTCTCCCAACCCTGTCGGTGGCTTTGAGGGATCCCAAACGAAGCATCCAAACCCTCACTTAGAGAAAGTGACAAGCTGATCATAAGTGACCTTGGAAGCCCCTGCAGTGTAAGCTACCTGGTACCGAAAACCGGGAAAAAATCTCAGAGGCAGAGTAAAGCTTTTACTACTTTTACTTCTTAGCTTAGAGTCTTAGAGAGAAAGAAAGATAGAGTAGAGCTTAGCTTAGAGAAAGATTAGAGCTTCTTTCTTCTCTCTTCTTTCTTCCTTCTTCTTTCTTCTGTCTTCTATCTTCCTCAGGAGCCTCGGCCTAACTCTGACCAGTCATTACTTCTTCTATCTGGTTTCTCTTCTGTCTTCTATCTGGTTTCTCTTCTGTAACCGCTCTGCCTACGTTCTGGCCGCTCTGATTCTTCTGACCGACCAAGTGACTGCCCGACTGACCGAATGAATCCGTTCTCCTAACTCGGACCGCTTTCACCCGGTTATATACCTTCAGGTTTGCGGGTGCCTACAGGTGCGTCACATACATATCAGGTGGAACTTATGGCTTCCAGCTAGCTGCAACAGCCCTTCCTAATTAGGGCTCCTTCACTGCAGAGCAGCCAAAACAACCAGGAAATGGAGCGACCGATTGAGGACACCCTCTAACTGCAAGCCTTGTCATACAGCTGCGGTGTCCCCGTCTTGCAAAATCAGTAGATAAACAGGCCCAAAGGCACAGGCAGACGGAGGCACGCACACACATGCCTCTGTTTGGCAAGACAACAAGAATGCAACAGCCCCAAATCTCTTCAGCAAGTGGTGTGGCTAACCACAGTAAGAGAATTCTGAGACCTACAGAAAATGTCATTATGCGGACTCAGCCACAGACTAGCTGTGCAGTCTGCAGGCACGTCGATCCTCCCCTGAGCTCTGGTCCCACAGTTCTGGGAGTCTTTTGAGGGGGTAGGGAGCAGAGCAAAGCGTTAGAAATACGTCAAGTGCGGTGACGTCGGACCGGGCACTGTAGGACGTGTTAGAGACACAATCCCTGCCTCTTGAGGCTCCTGACCGGCACGGGCACACTCAGAGGTGGCTCAGTGGAGTCTCCCAGCTGGACGCCTGAGCCATGCTTCCACCACCTTGTGAAGTGGCCACATGTTGATGTGGCCACCGAGGTTCTCAAAGGGGACCACGGACAGAAGGTTGTGTGATGTGTCTGTAGTTTTCCACCTTTACTGGGGTATTATTGACACAAAGATCACACACATTTAAGAGGGGCAGGGCAGAGTTTGACGCACATAGGCAATGGGAGAAATGACTGACACCTGTCAGTCTGGTCAACATGTGTATCCCCTCACAGTGACCTTGCGTGTGTGGGTCTGAGGAGACGTAAGATGCTCGTCCCAGCACACTTCAAGCACAAAACGCAGCCTGGTGAACTGCAGTCGGCATGCCGCACACATCAGAGCCCCAGAACCTTCCCCCTGCATGGCCAACTGCACCCTCTGACCGGAGTCTCCCTGCTGCCCCATGAGGCCCGGCAGCACCCTTCTCCTCTCAGTGTAGGAGCCCTTTGCCCAGTCTGTGCTCCTGACCATCCTGCCAGAGGCCAGCTGCACCCAAGGATTATTTTTTCCTTTTCCCTTTTTTATTAATGCTTTTAATTGCACGTGTTTGTGGGCATGATGTAGCATTTCATTTTTAATCATTATCATTCTAATTTGTTAGACATGCTTGCAGAATGCCATTCATTCTGTATTACACAGGAAGAGCACAGTGTCTCAAGTCACTGGTTTCACGTCGCACAGGAGGATTTGGGGGGCTCTGACCGTGCTCCCCGGGCTACCTGGTGTTCCTGTAAGGGCACCATGATGCTCACTCACATCACTCTAGTTTTGTGACATATTTTGAAGTCATGAAATGTGACACCTCCAGCTTAGGGCTAGTCAGTATTTTATGGTTCTAGGTGAATTTTAGGACTTTTTTCTATCGCTATGAAAAACTGCATTGGAATTTCCATGGGGATTCCATTAACCTGGGGTCACTTTGGCAGCAGGGACAATCAGCCATAGTGATGCTTCCAGCCCATGAGCACAAGCCCTCTCTCCATTTGTGTGTGTCTATTTAATTTAGTCATTAATGCTTGCGATCTTTAGAGTACAGATCTTTTCCTCCCTTGTGAACTTCGTGCTCCAGCAGTCTGTTGCCTCTCACGCTATTGTAAGTGGGTGATTCTGATCTCTCCTCGCTGGCTTTGTTGAGGAACGCTGCTGGCTCTGCAGGTCGCTTTCCTGAGTGTGTCCAACGCCCTATGTCACGTGTGTCCAGGACTTTGCCCCTGTCTCCCATCTTCTTGTAATAACCCCTGTCACACCGAGCCAGGGGCTCACCCACCCATGCTGGCCCACCTTAACCACACCAACGTGCCCATCTCATTTAACCTGCTGTGACCCTGTTCCCAAACAAAGCCACGTTCTGAGGCGGTCAGAAGCCCAGCGTGACGGGGGAGGGGGGGGGAGCACCCCCGCCTCGACGCACAGCAGCTCACGGCCTTACTGTAGAGCTACGTTCAACATGACCTGCTGTGAGTTCTGCATCTGCTTCTCCTCGTTCATTCCTGACTTCACTAACACAAGCCTTCCTTCATCATGTCTGGGTGACCTAAGAAAGTTTGTCAGTTTTTAAACCTATTACAGGATCAGCTTTCGGCCTTGCTCATAACGTTTATTTCTTCGTATCTTCTATCAATTTCTGCCCTCACCTCTATCATCTGCCTTTTCTGCTGGGCTGATACCTGGCGTGTTTTTCTTCTCCAGCTCCTGAAGGTGGAGAGGTAAGTCGAGGGCTTTAGATCTTTCTCCTCTCTAAGACAAGGGCTAGCAGCCACAGTGCTCCCTCTGGACACACCCCTGCGGAGGACAGCTGCCCACGGAGCAGCCCAACCTGCGGACCAGGACTGACCCCGCTCACACGTGGCTCTGAACACCTGCCTCCTCCTGTGCGCAGGACAGTGAGGCCGAGGGCCAGGCCGGCGGGAGGTGGACCAGGAAGGAGATGCTGGCCAGAGGCTGCCACGTGCGGCAAGCAGGAGGAGTCGCTTCTGGTGATACGAGCCTGATTTATTCAAAAAACAAGAAAGAGCTCGGCAATCCTGGGACTCCCAGGGGGAAGCTCGGGCTCCCTGGCTGGCAGGGTCAGACCCGTCACTGCACTGCACAGTGACCACAGTTAAATGCTGCATTTTATGTTCCAAAATATTCTCTTAGAGAATTTAAACACCCTCACCAGAAGGAAACAATAACTACTTCAGATGATGGAAATATGAGCCTGATTTATTCATTCTATGCTGCAAACTAGTCACAACTTCACATTATGCCCCCAAAATACAGGCAACTTTCATTTGTCCAGTAGAACTAAAACTTAAAGAAATCTTCAACACGGATTGCAACGGCGTGATGCCCTTCATGGCGGCACCTAAGCATGGGCTCACAGAGGGACAGGTGCCCTGGGCTCGGGCACACGGGCAGGCGGTCTCACACGCCTTCAGCTGGAGCCTCCCCAGAGGGGGGTAGGGTCTGAGAACCCGGGACTGTGTCATTAGAGCAAGACCCGTGGACGTCTCCCTCCTGCTGTCTTCCTGAGCAGGTCCCACCCCTCGGGCTCCTCTGACAGCTATGCCCTCGTTTAGCCACGACTACAGACCCTCGGGCTTGGGTCTGCCTGGTCACTCCTTCTCATCTCTAAAACAGTTTGAGTACGTTGGCTTTTCTCTGTTTCCCACTTGGTTCATTTTAATACCTGTGACCTTGTTCTGCTGTGATTGATATATTTATTTGAATCTATTTAATTAATTTATTTTACAGTATACTTTCATTTTATGATCATTGATATGTTGTATTAATGAAGTACATTAAAATATTAGTATTAGTATTAATATTAGTATTAATGAAATACATTAAAATATTAATGAAATACATTAAAATATACACATTTTAGGAAAATAACACAGAAAAATGAATAAAATCATAAGTACTAATATTTTGCGCAGTCCAAGGTACCTCTTAGTGCCTTCCAGGGTTCAACAAAACAAAATGTGGAAAGTCTTGGTAGAGTGCAGCTGAATCTCATTCAAACACATAAACAAGAAAGAGCTCGACGACCCCGGGATGCCCAGGGGAAGCTCGGCTCCTGGCTGGCAGGGGTCAGGCGCGGGCCCTGGCAGAGGCCCCCAGGCCACACTGCCTTCTCAGGGCTGCCTTCAACTCCTTGTTCCTCAGGCTGTAGATGACGGGGTTCAGGGTGGGGGGCACCACCGTGTAGAACACGGGCAGCAGGAGGTCGGAGACGGAGGGCGAGCTGGACACGGGCTTCACGTAGGCGATGCTGCCGGACACCAGGAAGAGGGTCACAACCACGAGGTGAGGGACGCAGGTGGAGAACGTCTTCCGCCGGCCCTCCCTGGAGGGGATCCTCATGATGGTGGAGAAGATGCGCACGTAGGAGAGCGTGATGGACCCGAAGCACAGCATCACCAGGCTGGTGACGGAAACCATGACCCTGACCTCAGGGAGGGTCTCTGTGGAGTCGAGCAGGCTGAGCAGCTGGGGGATATCACAGAAGAAGTGGTGCACTCTGCTGGGCCCGCAGAACGGCAAGGAGAAGGTGGCCACCGTGTGCATGAACCCCGAGATGCCACCACTCAGCCAGCTCAGGGCCACCATCCTGACGCAGGCGCGCTGGCTCACGATGGCCTCGTAGTGCAAGGGCCGGCAGATGGCCACATAGCGGTCATAGGACATCACTGTTAAGAGGGCCGTCTCAGTGGACGCCAAGTCCATGAAGAAGAAGGCTTGCAGGGCGCACCCCCAGAAGGAGATGGAGGCGTCCTGGGTGAACGCGTTGACCACTGACTTGGGGACTGTGACTGAGATGAAGCAGAAATCCAAGAAAGACAGGTGTCTCAAGAAGAAGTACATTGGGGTCTGCAGGCGGACGTCCACGGTGGTGACCATGACGATCAGGAGGTTCCCTGTGAGAGCCGCCAGGTAAACGAGTAAAAACAGGACCGCGTGCGTGACCTGAACCGCCCGGGAGTCTGCAAAGCCCAGGAGGAGGAACTCCACCGCCTCGCTGCTGTTCCCACCCGCAGCCGCTCTGCTTCCTGCTAGGACAGAAGGGTGGGTTACGGCTCTGTCTACGCGGCTGCCCGCAGTGACCTCTCTGCATCAGTCGGGCTTGTGACACTGCGTGACAGTTCACACAGATGCACTGGTGGAAACCGTCCTGCTACCCAAAATCTCAACCACACAGCACAGCACTTGATACAAAGGACAACCTCGATAAATATACTACAGGACCTGAGGTGCCTGGAAAGGTGAAACTAACATAGAAAATGACGGGGATTTTGATAGGAATTGCATTAAATCTGTGTAGTACTTTTGGTAGGATGGTCTTTTTGACAATATCAATTCTGCCTATCCAGGAGCATGGGAGGTCTTTTCATCTTCTAAGGTCTTCTCCAATTTCTTTATTTAGTGTTCTGTAGTTTTCATTGTAAAGGTCTTTCACCTCTTCTGTTAGATTGATTCCCAAGTCCTTTCTTTTGGTGTGTGGGGGGGCTATTGTGAATGGGGTAGTTTTCCTAATTTCTCTTTCAGTGGATTCATCACTGATGAATAGGAATGCCTTTGATTTGTGGGTGTTGATTTTATATCCTGCTACTTTGCTGAATTCATTTATTAGTTCTAGAAGATTTCTGGTGGAATTTTTTTGGATCTGATAAATATAGTATTATATCATTGGCAAATAGTGATAGTTTTGAGTTCTTCTTTACCAATTTGTATGCTTTTAATTTCTTTCTTCTGCCTAAGCAGGCTAGAGTTTCAAGGACGGTGTGGTAGATATATTCAATGAAATATTACTCATCTTTAAAGAAGAATGAAATTATAGCATTTGCCAGTAAATGGATGGAGTTGGAGAATATCATGCTAAGTGAAATAAGCCAATCCCAAAAACCTGAGGCCTAATGTTCTCTATGATATTTGGATGTTAATTCACAGTAAGGGTGTGGAGCCCTAGGGAAGAATAGAGTCGCTTTAGATTAGGTGGGGGGAGTGAAGGGAGTGGAGGGATGTGGAGGTAGGAAGGGTAGAGGAATGAAACAGATGTTATTACCTTATATACGTAATGACTACACGACCAGTGTGACTCTAAAACACGCACAATCAGAAAAATGAGAATTACACCCCATTGATGTATGATATATCCAAGTTCATAAATGCTTCTTACTGTCACATATAACTAATTAGAACAAACAAAAAATCTATAAAGCCAAAAAACAAAAAGAAAGAAAGAAAATGACAGGGGACAGTGAAGAGCAAGGAACGGACCACAGGACAAGGCATGGTGTTCACCCAGGAGAGAGCCCAGGTGGGTGGCGGGACGTCACCAGGCTGCCCCTTCTGCGGAGTGGGGCAGTTGGAAGGCAGCGTTTGCTGCTGTGGAGGGGGACTGCAGCGCTTCCCAGCTTTGGTGGCACTGGGAGCGAGTGGGTTACGTGACCTGGAAGCCGCCTGCTCCTCAGCGACCGGGTGTGACCGCGGTCAGCCTTTCGGAGAGCGCCCACGTTTCTTGAGGCCCCGCGCGGGGGCACAGTGCAGGCTCCCGGGGCCCAGTGCCGCATCCAAAGCAGCCATTGAGCTCTGAAGGCGGGCAGGCTAGTGAGGACATGGCGAAGCCCAGCACCAGGTGGCACCTGCTGTGGTGGACAAGGGAGAAAGGGGGACAGAGGTGGCGTCCTGGACACGCTGGCCTTGCCTGTGCTGTTAGAGAGACCCATGGGAGCCACAGCGGGGCCAGGTCTTGACAGGTGTCACTGGTTTTTAGACTGGCGATTAAAATAGAGCCACGTGGAGACAGGTGGAGGGACCAGGGTGTGTGGCATCAGGGCTGCTGGGCAGCAGCTGGACGGGCCTCCCCCTGGGGCTGGCCTTCAGCTCTCCTCTGCAACACAGGACCAGGAGCGGGATCTGAGCGTCCGGGCCGCACAGCCGAGCACTGGGCAGTCTCTGTGGCCGTCTCTCTAGCGCTGCCCCCGCTGTAGCTTGCAGGGCTGGTCCAGTAAGATGGCATCTGACCACCGTTCCTGGTCTTGGCGAGCGTGTCCGGCCACCCTCTCAGATAGAACTTTGCCACAGCAGTTCATGGTCAAGAACGTACACACAATAATCCGACTGCCTGTGGGACTGCAGGGCTCAACAGCTGTGCGTGCTGGGGGAGGCTCAGCTACGTCGGCACAGCAGGTCTCTGGGACCCCAGCTGTCTCGGCAGCGCCCTGTCCTCTTCTGCCTGTGCCCCTGCAGGAGACCACCGACTGCCGTGCTGCTTAGGGCAGGTCAGCAAGGACACCTGGAAGGAAACCCCTGGAATCCGCTCTCTCCTCCTGCCCACGAGCCTGGTGTTGGAAGGACAACGCAGCCAAGGGCACAGAAGGAGGCTCCTGTGACCTTGAGCAGCAAGTGCACCCACGCTGGGCTCCGTCTTCAGTGTGGCTCACTGCAGCCAGATGACTTCTACCCTTCACTCCAATGTGCTTCCAAGGACAGCGTCCAGACGGTCCTGAGGACACAGGTGGAGGACCCAGGAGTGGGCGCTGCCGAGCAGGGTGGGGCCAGGACACTGAGGAGGAGGCTTAGGAATTCAGCCAATGTAAACACTTTCATCCATGCACAGACGCCCCTTCAACCTCACACGCACTCCAAGACTTTACCACTGAATAGTTAAAACCCATACGTGGAGACTGCTGGTAGACCACTCCCTCTTTCCCACACTTTCATCAATATGCCCTGCTCATGCCCAGATCCAAAATAGCTATCATGCAAGTGAAAGAAATGGATATATATTCTAGAATTCATGGTCCCCCATCTAGACAGTAGATAAGGAGATAATGTGAAAATCCAAAAGCGCAATCTATTGATAAAGACATAAAATAGCATTTCTATCATTTTCTTTACCACGTCTGGGATCCAACTTACTGCATGGTGTGGACTGATTGCTGGTGAACTGGGTCATGAAGCAACTTCAGGTGTTCAAAATTCCAAACCCCTGTTCCTTTGCCTGAGATGGAACCTCAGCTTCTCTGGGTATCTCTCGGGTGAAATGGAGAAACGGCTTGATCTCACAGTGTGCTGCAACCCTGGTCAGAGCAAGGTATCTTCACCTGTCCCTGATCTAGAGGCTCACACCTGGTGAGCACCACGCCTGGTGTTTACTTCACAATGCTCAGTTTATGGTCATTGTAAAACAATGCTAGCCAATAAATGAGATCTAGTGAGACATTTTGCATGATTCTGAGCTCTCTGGAGGTAAGTTTCCTTGCATTGAAAAGATGTTCTTTGGGAGAAAGAAACCAAAGCACCACTTTGATTAATCCCAGTGGACAGCACCAGTGGGAAATATCTCCTTTATGTGGCACAAGATAGAAGACTGGAAATCAATTGAATAGTACCTGGCATGCAGCCAGACTTCAGTTACATGCAGCATTTGTGCTGAAGGAAGAGATGCTTCGAAATCATACGTGGACCACAGACAGAAGCCCAGCCATGGGACCCAGGACTAGATTTATGTTCCTCTATTTTCTCCTGAACTTCATCCCCAGTGGTCCATTCCTGTCCTTACTCAGCTCTTCCTGTCTCGAGTCAAGTAAGTGCATAAAGAGAGTGGGTGTTGATCTTGACTTTGCCTCTTCTGTGAGCTGATCTAAAGGGCAACCTTGATGGTCCGGCCCATGTGCCTGTCCTCACTCTGTCTTTGGGATGCCCTTGTGCACCCACAGCAGGACTGAGGCCACTGGATGCCTGTGTGGGGTGCTGTTAAATATGGCCTCACTTAAAGTTGGGTGGATATTTATCTGCATGTAGGAATCAGTTTTATATTAGGAATGCTGACTCTTGTGCAGGAAATGGGTTGAACATCGTTTTCCAGTGTGTAGTTTGGTATTTCTTTGCATGTAGTCTCTGATAAATATAAATTATTAATTTAGTGGAATGCTTCTAGCCTTCCTAACTTTTTTAAGTCATTTAGTTTATTTCCTCTTTCATTAAATAATTCTCTTCTTATTGCTAAGGTTGTGGATTAGGACTCTCCAACTCTCATCCCTTCACAGAAATACCTATCTGAGCAACCACTCATGCCAAACAGAGCCTGAGGAGCAGGAGAGGGAGGCGGCAGCTTCCAAGGCCTGCGATTCCTCTTCTTCTCCACGAGGACCAGTGGAGACAGTCTCCACACAGGAGAAGCTTTGGACTTTGCTTCAGACCCCAGTACCAGGCCCATCCCAGGAAAACCTAGAACCAGGCTTTCCCCGGGGCCCAAGCTGCAGGCAACACTGTATCCTTGGTCTCCAGTCCCGCCCCACCACAGGCAGCCTCAGCAGGCCAGCTCCAGAGCCACAGAGCCATGGTTCAAGGCCACCCACATAGGGACTGGCCCCAGTAGCCAGGACCCCTGGCCCAAGCCTCCAGGCTGACCCCACAACCAGAGGGTCGCTCCTGACGCCAACTCCTGACCCTCCTGAAGCCCCAAGCCTGCCCCACCGCCAGGCCAGCCCCAGGGACACCAGGCTACCCAGCTGTCGGGATAATATAAGAGGTTGAGGTCTTTAGCCCCCCGTACCCGGGATGGACCTCTTCTGTCTAGCAAAAGAGGCCAGAGGGGCCTACCTCAATGAGGAGACTGGATTGGGAAAGTAAAGGCCGCCGACGCCTCCTCCCCCACCTTCAAAAGACTCAGAGCCACGTCGGGGAGCCCAGTCAGTAGAATGCTGGAACTGGGTTTGTTGAGGAAGTTGGACGGTCTTATAGAGGACATGGGCCAATCAGCAGAAAGATCATAGGGACACATAAGGAGCATGGGCGGATGCCATTGGCAGAGCCATTGGCCTATCCTTGGGGTGGTTTCAGTTCTCACAGACACACCCCCTGCTTAGCCTAGGTCCTGTAACAGGGCGTGGTAATGTGGCAAGCAGCCAGAAAGCCGGAGCTTTTCCATCCCCTTGGCAGTGTTAAGGCCCGACATTTCCTCGTTTTGTTTTTTTTTCAAAATGGGGCTCCCCCATTTTGTTTTCAAAAATGGGGTGTCCACCTTACTCGAGAGTGTGCCTGTCTTAGGTTGTTTTCCCTCTGGAAAATCTTACCCATATTTGGCTACCACCCTAGCACTTCAGGTGGACACACCCAGGGCCAGAAAGTGGCCAGGGGAAGGGTGTGGGACAGAACTGTCGCCTTTGGGAAAGCTTTTCAAGGATGGCTGGTTTAGACTTCCACATCCTGTTAAGGACCATGGCCAAGTTTGCAGGGCTCTCGCTCAGCATCGCTGAAGGCAGAATATAATTGGCAGACCACCAAGCTGTACCAATTTGGTCCTGTCATGGAGGAGTTGAACAAGTTTGTTGATTACACAGGGCCCAAAAGTGAACACAAGGAAAATGACAGTCAGGGGTTTCACAAAGGGGAGAAGGTAGGGGAAGCACTCATTTAGTCCAGTCCAAAGGAAGCTGTCTTGGACAAAGTCTGAACAGTTGGCACAGCAATAACACTTTTCTCCCAGGAATAGGCATAGTCCCCCTTCTCTCGTCGCAGAGAGTTGAAATACTGACAAAGGGAGAGTCCAAGGCAACAGTGCTCCTGATGAACATCAGGATAGAGATGAGAAGTCCAATCACAACGAGACAGAGGGTCCATCATGGTTTTTTTCATACCTGCGGAAAAAGGGAAATAATCCCCCCTCAAGAGCATGTGCTCTTGGGTAGTCATTTTGTTCTAATTGGCAGTATTTGAGGTCCCTAGCAGGTACCCAAATAGGGCTTGGTTCTCCAATTGGAAAGACACATAGGTAGGGAGTCTGGTTGGACCAATGTCTCTGAAAGGCAGTCAAAGGCCAATGCTTGGAAAAATTTAAGCATCGCTGTTTTTAACTGATGATGGGGACTGTTTCCCCCTTTTTGTTTTATTAATTGGTCCTTTAGGGTTCTGGAACAGGTTGGAACAGGGGCAGGGTTTTTACAAGGGTTTTCAATGGACAGTTTTTCAACAGGTTTCAATTTTTCCTGGACTCACTCAAAATCACCCGTCTATACTGACTGCCCAATAGACTTTGGCTTCATTTATCAAGGATGGAAGATTTTATAAGAGAAACAAAGAACATTAGTACTGAATAAATGTCGTAGCATCTGGAACATGTCAATGTATACTATGAACATGGTAGCAGTCAATAAATTAATGTTTTAAGAAATTTTTGTCTTCTTATAATAGATTAAGCTTTGCTTTATATCAGTACATTAACATTTGACCTTAGAAAAAAAACCTTAAATAGCTTTTCCTATTTGTTCTATATACTTATTTAATCAACTTTTACAGAGTTTTTATATAATCCCTTTTTGTTCATAATTTTAAATGATTTTTGTAATAATTTGAATTTAGGTAAACTTTTTTTTTTTTTTTTTTTTTTTGGTACCAGGGATTGAACTCAGAGGCACTCGACCACTGGGCCACATCCCCAGCCCTTTTTTTGTGTATTTTATTTAGAGACAGGGTCTCACTGAGTTGCTAAGTGCCTCGCCATTGCTGAGGCTGGTTTTGAACTCACGATCCTCCTGCCTCAGCCTCCCAAAGTGCTGGGATTACAGGCATGCGCCACCGCGCCCAGCTTAGGTAAACCTTTTATCTCAATAAAAATATTGTTACTTGCAATACTCCCAACGGAAACAGATGAATCCTTTGAGCCTCTGCATATACAGAAATCTTTTATAAACCTTTATATAGAATCATACAAATCTGTTAACCACTTCATTAGAACATAACATTCATGCATATAGAATTAGACTTGTTGAAATTTTAATCTGTTTCATTGATGACAAAGACCAATTTATGAAAACAATCAATAATGTTACTCAATGTGTTAGAATTTGTTAAGACAAGAAGTTACCCCGGAACGCCGTGCTGAAAAGGGATGGTTTATTGGGGTGCCACGTGGCATGGTAGGGGACAAAAATGGCATGGAGGTCAGGGAAGGTGATGGCCAGGGCACCTGCTAGCCAGGTTCGCTGGCCAGGCTGAGGCACCTGGGAAATGTAGTCTTTTCACAAAGTACCTGGGAGGTGTGGCCTTCCACCTAGGAGTCACAGCCTCCTGCCCGGAACCCAACACAATGGGATTTAAGGAGTTATCTGATGGCATATTTAACAGTATTTTAACCTTGAAAATTAATGTCTAAGAAACAAAGTTACTTATAAATTTACTTTTCTTACATTTACCCCAGAGAAGACACACAATAAAAAGGCAGAAAAACCATAGAATACAAGACAAGACAAAAGGGAGCAAGAACTAGGAATTATTGTTGTTGTTGTTGTTGTTGTTTTTTGATGTGGCAGTTCACTCTAGTAATCCAAAGGACAGAAGGCACATCCTGGGGCCTTGGAACTTCCAAGGTGTGCATCCCCTTGGATGGCATTTTATCCTGGAGTTCCAGAGCGAAGGTCCAGCTTTAGAATTTGTGATGGTAAAGAACTTTTAAATCACGTGAGTTAAAGGTATTTGGATCCATATTTTAAATTTTCTTGAGTGCTCAATCTACACACACATGAACACATAAACAGAACACAAGTGTACACACAACACCTGGGTGCACACAATTAGAATTATGAGCTCAAAAAATCTTAGAAAAATGACAGGCTGGCAAAAAGACATTTTAACCCTTTTTTTTTCTTTTCTTTTTTTCTTTGGGGCTTAAGCTTACTTCTCCATTTGCATTTCAATGTAAGTCCTGGCTCAGGTCTGGAAGGGTGGGAAACTGTAATTGTGAGCAAACTTTACAGCACTTTTTCTAATCTCTGGTACAATCTTTTTGTTAAGTGTGCCATGATCTGTTCACTCCTCACCAAGCCGCGGGCCCACGGGGTCCCAAAGTAGAAGAGAAAGCGGGCCTAAGAGCCCCGGGGATCCACACTCAGAGAGTCTGGATGCTGCAGGCACACCAGCCAACTGAACCCAGGATGGCACACGGGATATCATCACCACCAGCGCCCCCCAGGCGCAGCAGCGGTCCAGTGTGGCTCAGGACGAGCCCGCCGGGCCCTCGGGAACCAACCTCCCAGGTGGGTCCTTGTGGGGACAGGGCCCCCACACCGTCCCATCACCATCGCAAGTGGCGGGGCACCCCCAACCCGCACACCATGTCGAGTGTCCCCGGTGACAACCGCCCATCTAGTGTGCCCACTGCCATGTCCGGTACGAGCCCGGGCGGGGGTGGCAGCGCATCCGCGACGGTCGCCAGGGGGGAAGGGGCTCTCTGGAGGCGAGGAGGGGGGACACAACTACACCAGGATGGAGAGCCCGCCAGAGGCGGGGAGGGGCAGAGACGCGTGGAGGGGAAACCTCTCGTGATGGAGAATTGAGCAAGGCTGCCCAGGCTCAGGGCTCGGGCAAGTTGCTTTGGCTCGGCTGCTTTGGTGCGTAAGTCTGTTCGCGCTGTAGCCAGCCAGTGAGAGGATCCAGAGGACACAGGCTATTTGTAGCCGCTGGGCTCAGACAAAGAACGCAGGCCGCTCGCAGCTGCCCGGGCAGGAGAAAGCCAGCGCCCCAGCCATTGCCCCCGAGGAACCCCGTGGGAGGTGGCGTGCAGCCCAAACGCGGCTCTGGTCCCGCTGAGCTGCGCTGGCCGCCGGCGTGTCCCACCATGCGCGGTCGCAGGAGATGATGTCAACAGTGCGACCATGGTGGTGCTTTTGTCCCCGTTTTTTTTCCCCTCTGGCCTCTATTTGTCCGCTCCACGTGAGCTTTACTCCGGCGGGGCGAATGTGGGCCCTGCCCCAGCAGTTTGGCTTGCCCGCCATGGCGCAAGCTCCACCCCCAGCAGTGCGTGGCCCGCCTTGGCGTGGTCGCAGATGACGTCAATGGTGCAACCATGGCGGCGCTTTTGGGCGGCCATTTTAGGCGCCATTGGCAGCCCGTTGCCAGGCAACGACCAGATGCACCTGCGTGCGTTTGGCCCCGCAGGTGACTCCGGTTTGGATTTCATTTGCCTCTGACTGTGGGTGGCAGTGCTTTCGCCTTCGCTCCCCCTCGCGCCCCGCCACACGCTGGGCTGCCCTGCGGCGTCCCAGCTGGCGAGGCCCGTGCGCACCTGGCCCCGCCCCCAGCGGTTTGGACGCAAGCTGCAAGCTGCACGCAGGGGGGCTGAGACACAAGCCTGGGCCATGCAGCGGTACACTTTTTCTTTTCGCGGAACCTCGAAACTGTGAGCCCTGGTGATGGCGGCAGCCATGCACCCGGGACAAAAGCCCCGGGGCCATGTGGCAGCGGCAGCAGCCCAGGGTCTGTACACCCTAGCGACCCCATATGGTCGCCGCCCACATGGTGATGCGGAGGGCAGCTGTTCTTTGTTCTTAAGTTTGGGCCTGCTCTGAGTTTTTTCCGCACCCAGGCTGGCACGCCCTTCAGTGAGCGCGTCTTTCCCGGACATCTTTCCGTGCTCCCCGCCAGGCACATACAAAAAACTGCAGGTTTACCTGCGCAGAGGTTCCAGAAGAGGGAGAGGAAGAAAGAGAAAGTGGGCGAGAAAGAGAGAGAGAGATGTATGGTTGCCTCATTTTCTAGAGGATGCCTCCACTCGCAAGGTTCTATCTGGCTCGAACGCTTAGCCCAATCCGTCGAAGTTCTGCCCCGCACTTGGTGCCACTTGTCAGGATAATATAACGGGTTGAGGTCTTTAGCCCCCACCCCGTACCCAGGATGGACCTCTTCTGTCTACCAAAAGAGGCCAGAGGGGCCTACCTCAACGATGAGACTGGATTGGGAAAGTAACGGCCACCAACGCCTCCTCCCCCGCTTTCAAAACACTCAGAGCTGCGTCGGGGAGCCCAGTCAGTAGAATGCTGAAACTAGTTTATTGAAGGGGTGCAGAATGCTTTATAGTGGACATCAGCCAATCAGCAGAAAGATCATAGGGACACATAAGGAGCATGGGCGGATGCCATTGGTGGAGCCATTGGCCTATCCTTGGGGTGGTTTCAGTTCTCACAGCCACGCCCCCTGCTTAGCCTAGGTCCCTAACAGGGCGTGGTAATGTGGCAAGCAGCCAGAAAGCCGGAGCTTTTCCACCCACTTGGCAGTGTTAAAGCCCGACTCGCTGTCTTGGACAAAGTCTGAACAGTTGGCACAGCAATAACACTTTTCTCCCAGGAATAGGCATAGTCCCCCTTCTCTCGTCGCAGAGAGTTGAAATACTGACAAAGGGAGAGTCCAAGGCAACAGTGCTCCTGATGAACATCAGGATAGAGATGAGAAGTCCAATCACAACGAGACAGAGGTCCATCATGGTTTTTTCATACTGCGGAAAAAGGGAAATAATCCCCCCTCAAGAGCATGTGCTCTTGGGTAGTCATTTTGTTCTAATTGGCAGTATTTGAGGTCCCTAGCAGGTACCCAAATAGGGCTTGGTTCTCCAATTGGAAAGACACATAGGTAGGGAGTCTGGTTGGACCAATGTCTCTGAAAGGCAGTCAAAGGCCAATGCTTGGAAAAATTTAAGCATCGCTGTTTTTAACTGATGATGGGGACTGTTTCCCCCTTTTTGTTTTATTAATTGGTCCTTTAGGGTTCTGGAACAGGTTGGAACAGGGGCAGGGTTTTTTATTTTTACAAGGGTTTTCAATGGACAGTTTTTCAACAGGTTTCAATTTTTCCTGGACTCACTCAAAATCACCCGTCTATACTGACTGCCCAATAGACTTTGGCTTCATTTATATCAAGGATGGAAGATTTTATAAGAGAAACAAAGAACATTAGTACTGAATAAATGTCGTAGCATCTGGAACATGTCAATGTATACTATGAACATGGTAGCAGTCAATAAATTAATGTTTTAAGAAATTTTGTCTTCTTATAATAGATTAAGCTTTGCTTTATATCAGTACATTAACATTTGACCTTAGAAAAAAAACCTTAAATAGCTTTTCCTATTTGTTCTATATACTTATTTAATCAACTTTTACAGAGTTTTTTATATAATCCCTTTTTGTTCATAATTTTAAATGATTTTTGTAATAATTTGAATTTAGGTAAACCTTTTTTTTTTTTTTTTTTTGGTACCCAGGGATTGAACTCAGAGGCACTCGACCACTGGGCCACATCCCCAGCCTTTTTTGTGTATTTTATTTAGAGACAGGGTCTCACTGAGTTGCTAAGTGCCTCGCCATTGCTGAGGCTGGTTTTGAACTCACGATCCTCCTGCCTCAGCCTCCCAAAGTGCTGGGATTACAGGCATGCGCCACCGCGCCCAGCTTAGGTAAACCTTTTATCTCAATAAAAATATTGTTACTTGCAATACTCCCAACGGAAACAGATGAATCCTTTGAGCCTCTGCATATACAGAAATCTTTTATAAACCTTTATATAGAATCATACAAATCTGTTAACCACTTCATTAGAACATAACATTCATGCATATAGAATTAGACTTGTTGAAATTTTTAATCTGTTTCATTGATGACAAAGACCAATTTATGAAAACAATCAATAATGTTACTCAATGTGTTTAGAATTTGTTAAGACAAGAAGTTACCCCCGGAACGCCGTGCTGAAAAGGGATGGTTTATTGGGGTGCCACGTGGCATGGTAGGGGACAAAAATGGCATGGAGGTCAGGGAAGGTGATGGCCAGGGCACCTGCTAGCCAGGTTCGCTGGCCAGGCTGAGGCACCTGGGAAATGTAGTCTTTTCACAAAGTACCTGGGAGGTGTGGCCTTCCACCTAGGAGTCACAGCCTCCTGCCCGGAAACCCAACACAATGGGATTTAAGGAGTTATCTGATGGCATATTTAACAGTATTTTAACCTTGAAAATTAATGTCTAAGAAACAAAGTTACTTATAAATTTACTTTTCTTACATTTACCCCAGAGAAGACACACAATAAAAAGGCAGAAAAACCATAGAATACAAGACAAGACAAAAGGGAGCAAGAACTAGGAATTATTGTTGTTGTTGTTGTTGTTGTTTTTTGATGTGGCAGTTCACTCTAGTAATCCAAAGGACAGAAGGCACATCCTGGGGCCTTGGAACTTCCAAGGTGTGCATCCCCTTGGATGGCATTTTATCCTGGAGTTCCAGAGCGAAGGTCCCAGCTTTAGAATTTGTGATGGTAAAGAACTTTTAAATCACGTGAGTTAAAGGTATTTGGATCCATATTTTAAATTTTCTTGAGTGCTCAATCTACACACACATGAACACATAAACAGAACACAAGTGTACACACAACACCTGGGTGCACACAATTAGAATTATGAGCTCAAAAAATCTTAGAAAAATGACAGGCTGGCAAAAAGACATTTTAACCCTTTTTTTCTTTTTTTTTTTTCTTTGGGGCTTAAGCTTACTTCTCCATTTGCATTTCAATGTAAGTCCTGGCTCAGGTCTGGAAGGGTGGGAAACTGTAATTGTGAGCAAACTTTACAGCACTTTTTCTAATCTCTGGTACAATCTTTTTGTTAAGTGTGCCATGATCTGTTCACTCCTCACCAAGCCGCGGGCCCACGGGGTCCCAAAGTAGAAGAGAAAGCGGGCCTAAGAGCCCCGGGGATCCACACTCAGAGAGTCTGGATGCTGCAGGCACACCAGCCAACTGAACCCAGGATGGCACACGGGATATCATCACCACCAGCGCCCCCCAGGCGCAGCAGCGGTCCAGTGTGGCTCAGGACGAGCCCGCCGGGCCCTCGGGAACCAACCTCCCAGGTGGGTCCTTGTGGGGACAGGGCCCCCACACCGTCCCATCACCATCGCAAGTGGCGGGGCACCCCCAACCCGCACACCATGTCGAGTGTCCCCGGTGACAACCGCCCATCTAGTGTGCCCACTGCCATGTCCGGTACGAGCCCGGGCAGGGGGTGGCAGCGCATCCGCGACGGTCGCCAGGGGGGAAGGGGCTCTCTGGAGGCGAGGAGGGGGGACACAACTACACCAGGATGGAGAGCCCGCCAGAGGCGGGGAGGGGCAGAGACGCGTGGAGGGGAAACCTCTCGTGATGGAGAATTGAGCAAGGCTGCCCAGGCTCAGGGCTCGGGCAAGTTGCTTTGGCTCGGCTGCTTTGGTGCGTAAGTCTGTTCGCGCTGTAGCCAGCCAGTGAGAGGATCCAGAGGACACAGGCTATTTGTAGCCGCTGGGCTCAGACAAAGAACGCAGGCCGCTCGCAGCTGCCCGGGCAGGAGAAAGCCAGCGCCCCAGCCATTGCCCCCGAGGAACCCCGTGGGAGGTGGCGTGCAGCCCAAACGCGGCTCTGGTCCCGCTGAGCTGCGCTGGCCGCCGGCGTGTCCCACCATGCGCGGTTCGCAGGAGATGATGTCAACAGTGCGACCATGGTGGTGCTTTTGTCCCCGTTTTTTTTTTCCCCTCTGGCCTCTATTTGTCCGCTCCACGTGAGCTTTACCTCCGGCGGGGCGAATGTGGGCCCTGCCCCAGCAGTTTGGCTTGCCCGCCATGGCGCAAGCTCCACCCCCAGCAGTGCGTGGCCCGCCTTGGCGTGGTCGCAGATGACGTCAATGGTGCAACCATGGCGGCGCTTTTGGGCGGCCATTTTAGGCGCCATTGGCAGCCCGTTGCCAGGCAACGACCAGATGCACCTGCGTGCGTTTGGCCCCGCAGGTGACTCCGGTTTGGATTTCATTTGCCTCTGACTGTGGGTGGCAGTGCTTTCGCCTTCGCTCCCCCTCGCGCCCCGCACACACGCTGGGCTGCCCTGCGGCGTCCCAGCTGGCGAGGCCCGTGCGCACCTGGCCCCGCCCCCAGCGGTTTGGACGCAAGCTGCAAGCTGCACGCAGGGGGGCTGAGACACAAGCCTGGGCCATGCAGCGGTACACTTTTTCTTTTCGCGGAACCTCGAAACTGTGAGCCCTGGTGATGGCGGCAGCCATGCACCCGGGACAAAAGCCCCGGGGCCATGTGGCAGCGGCAGCAGCCCAGGGTCTGTACACCCTAGCGACCCCATATGGTCGCCCGCCCACATGGTGATGCGGAGGGCAGCTGTTCTTTGTTCTTAAGTTTGGGCCTGCTCTGAGTTTTTTCCGCACCCAGGCTGGCACGCCCTTCAGTGAGCGCGTCTTTCCCCCGGACATCTTTCCGTGCTCCCCGCCAGGCACATACAAAAACTGCAGGTTTACCTGCGCAGAGGTTCCAGAAGAGGGAGAGGAGAAAGAGAAAGTGGGCGAGAAAGAGAGAGAGAGATGTATGGTTGCCTCATTTTCTAGAGGATGCCTCCACTCGCAAGGTTCTATCTGGCTCGAACGCTTAGCCCAATCCGTCGAAGTTCTGCCCCGCACTTGGTGCCACTTGTCAGGATAATATAACGGGTTTGAGGTCTTTAGCCCCCACCCCGTACCCAGGATGGACCTCTTCTGTCTACCAAAAGAGGCCAGAGGGGCCTACCTCAACGATGAGACTGGATTGGGAAAGTAACGGCCACCAACGCCTCCTCCCCCGCTTTCAAAACACTCAGAGCTGCGTCGGGGAGCCCAGTCAGTAGAATGCTGAAACTAGTTTATTGAAGGGGTGCAGAATGCTTTATAGTGGACATCAGCCAATCAGCAGAAAGATCATAGGGACACATAAGGAGCATGGGCGGATGCCATTGGTGGAGCCATTGGCCTATCCTTGGGGTGGTTTCAGTTCTCACAGCCACGCCCCCTGCTTAGCCTAGGTCCCTAACAGGGCGTGGTAATGTGGCAAGCAGCCAGAAAGCCGGAGCTTTTCCACCCACTTGGCAGTGTTAAAGCCCGACACCCAGCCCCAGGGCAGACCAGACCCTGTCTTCCAGGCCTCAGGCCCACCCGTGCAGAGCAGCCAGGACGCTCCAGGTCCAGACTGTGCACACGCCTCACCATCAGGCTGGCACCGAGAGACCTGGTAGCCAGGCCTAGCCAGTGGCAGGCCAGCCCTCCCTGCCCCCAACCTCAGCCACAGTGAATCCACAATCCTACCCACACCAAATCGTCACCACAGACCCGCATTCCAGGCCAGACTCCACGCTGCTGGGAGCCAGGCCGTCACAGGGGATCCAGCCTCTGAGGCGGGGGCCCCCCAGTGGTTTTGTGTGACCCCACCCAGGGCCAGACTGTCCACCCTGGCGCCATGCTGCGGCAGACCCAGGGCTCAGGGCCGCTCCAGAAGACCCATCTGAGCAGAGCCAGCACCAAGCTGGACCCCGTGGCCCAGCCCCAGGCCAGCCCCAAAGACCAGGCAGCCGATGCGTCAGCCACACACTCACAGCCTCCAGGCGGCTTCCCCAGACAGCGGCTCGGAGCCAGCTCTGGACCAGGGGTCACGCCCACCCCAACAGACCCAAGCTGAGGCCCACCTCAGTGGCACTGAGGCCCCCGTGTCCAAAAACGGTTGTTCCATTTTAAACTCAAGGAATGCCAGCGTGCGGGCTCTAGTGTGGGAGGGGGAGAAAGAGAAGGTATGTCCGCCTAATGGATGATCATTCTGGCTTTTCACAAAGGGGACCCTGCCCCTTAGGAGGAGGCAGATGCACCTGAAGCACTCTGCAGAGAGCTGGTGCAGGATTCAACTCCCACAAGGTATCCGAGGTCATCCACACCCCAGTGCAGCCCAGAGTGGCTGTTGCAAGGGTGTGGCCTGAGGAGGAGAAAACACGGAATTCTCTTCTATGGATACATAGTTTCAGTCCTGCAGGCTGAGGGAGCTCAGGAGGAGCTACAATACTATTCTGCACACTTAGAAAGGTGTTGAGAGGGAGCCAGGCACTGTCACCACACCTGTGATCCCAGCAATGTAATCCCAGCAACTCCAGAGGCTGAAGGAGGAGGATGCAAGCTTCAGGCTTGCTGAGACCCTGCCTCAAAAGATGAAAAGGACTGGAGATGTGGCTCAGGGGTAGAGCACCCCGGGGTCCAATTCCCAGTACCAAAAGTATTGAAAAGGTAGATCTCACATTGTTCTTACAATACAACAAAAGGGAGGCTCAAGCAAACCTCTAGAAGTGGTAGGCACATCTAATGCCGTGACTGTGGTGACCTTCTCATGGTGTCTGCGTGGAAGACAGCTCATCCAGTTGTACACATTAGATATTTAACACCATCTGCATATCAATCACTCTTCAATAAAGCTGTTTTTCACAAGAGGAAATGCTGTCTTTTGATCTCTCATTAGTCTCATTATGAAATGGTTAGAACAGCAGCACTTGGTCACCTTTTCTTTCAAAACACTCGTGTCCACCATGTGTGCAGGACTTTCAGAACACGAAGGAGATGCACCAGGTCATGAAAAAGCATCTAAGACATTTTGTTTCTCTGACCCTCTGGAAATCTTGACCTGTGTTTTAAATGAGAAAGAACTGAAGGAGAGGAAGCGTTAGCACAATGACCCACAGATCAGGAATCTGGTGTGAGCGGGGACCTCAGCACAGCCCTTTTCCTTGGCTCGAGCTCTGGGCCCATTGAATACGTGGTCTGCTCAGTCCTCAGCGCTCCTTCGTGGGGACAGGGGCAGGGGTGGTTCTATGGGCATGGAGTGCGGGGCTGGGCGTGGCTGGGCAGGGGGCAGTTCTGTGGGCATGGAGTGCCTGGCTGGGTGGGGGTCTGCAGGGGCTGTCCTGTGGGCTGAAGTGTGGGGCTGGGCATGGCTCTGCAGGGGCGGTCCTGTGGGTGTGGAGTGTGGGGGCGTGGCTTTGCAGGGGCGGTCCTGTGGGTGTGGCATGCAGGGGGCGTGGCTCTGCAGGGTGGTCCTGTGGGTGTGGTGTGCAGGGGGCGTGGCTCTACAGGGGCGGTCCTGTGGGTGTGGCATGCAGGGGGCGTGGCTCTGCAGAAGCTGTCCTGTGGGCATGGAGTGCGGGGCTGGGCCGGGTTCTACAGAGGCTGGTGCCAGCCCCAAGCAGCTCCTGGCACCTCACCTCCGCAGGGCACACAGCCTTCCTGTGAGGAGCTTCCTCAGCGCCCCCTTCACATCCTTGTTCCGTAAGGTGTAGATGAGGGGGTTCAGGGTGGGTGTCACCATGGTGTAGAAGAGGGAGATGAACTTGCCCTGGTCCTGGGAGTAGCTGTCACTGGCTGCAGGTACATGTAGATGCTGGTCCCATAGAAAATGACCACCACAGTGAGGTGGGAGGAGCAGGTGCTGAAGGCTTTGTGCCTGGCCTCGGCCGACCGGATCCTCAGCACCGCCCGAGCGATGAAGCCGTAGGAAACGAGGATGAGCACCGGTGGGACCACGAGGAACAGGACGCTCACGAGGAAGAGCACCAGCTCGTTCACAGTGGTGTCCACGCAGGCCAGCTTGAGGAGCGCTGGCACCTCACAGATGAAATGGTCCAGCCTGTGGTTGCCGCAGAGCGGCAGCTGCAGGGTGAAGGTGGCGTGGATCAGGGAGTTGGCCAGCCCGCTGAGCCAGGAGGCGGAGGCCAGCTGCTGGCACACCCGCGGGCTCATGATGACCACGTAGTGGAGGGGTCTGCAGACCGCTTCGTAGCGATCCAGGGCCATGATGGCCAGGAGGATGCACTCGGTGGAGCCCAGAGCCAGGGACACGTACAGCTGCACCACGCAGCCGCCGTAGGTGATGGTCTTTGCCGGTCCTCGCAGGTTCACCAAGGTCTGGGGGGCCAGGCTGGTGGTGAAGCAGAGGTCCAGCAAGGAGAGGTTGCTGAGGAAGAAGTACATGGGGGTGTGGAGAGAGGGGTCCAGGTACGAGACAGCGATGATGGCGAAGTTTCCCAGCAGGGTCAGGAGGTAGAAGAACAGGACAAACACGAAGAGCGCAGCCTCCAGGCGAGGGTGGTCCGAGAAGCCCAGCAGGACGAACCCCCTCAGGGAGCTCTCGTTGGCCCAGCTCATGCCTCCAGAGGGAGCTGCCCCTGCAGAGGGAAGGAGCTGGAGCTCCTGAGAGAGCCCAAGGGATTCGCAGAGCCAGCCCTCCGTGCTGCTGGCTCAGGAGGCCAGCCGGCCTCTCCCCCCAGCCCACTGACTCTCCCTGGGAAACCACGGAGGCCTTCAGCTCTGGAGCTGATGATTAACGCCTAGGGAGGAAGTGGGTGTTTGCCTGCATGTAAAGACTGTGCGGTGAGAAACAGGCTTCACTTCAGACGGAGAGGTGACAGGCCTCTGCGCTGTGCCAAACCACTGGCAAAAGTCTGCACAAAAAACTGATCACAGGCGCAAGTGGGGGTCCAAAATTCTGCCCCTTCTTGGATGCCCCCACACGTGCTTATACTCCCGTCTGGTGCCCTGCCTCTTAATAGTTCAGAGACAAAACACAATTGAACAGCTACATAATTGAAACGCAAAAGATGAAAATTATTTTTTAAAACGTACTTTACTTATTTAGGTATTATTTAGAAAATTTGCCTCAAAGTCTTCAAGAGTAAAAACAAGAGAGAGAGAAATACTGAAAAAGAATAATTACTAATAAAGAGTTAAATGTGTTATATCATTCTTATAAAATTCATTTAAAAGAATACTTACACAACTCTATTAAGACTCCTTAACTTTAATCCAGAGAAAAACACACATTAAATTTTGAAGAAATGCAAAATGTATGAGAGAAGAAGAAGCCGGAGGTCATGGGTGGGAGTTGGAACAGGGGTGCAGAAGACTCGCTGGCTTTGTGAGAAGATTCACAAAGCTCTGTGCTGGGGGAAAGCAGGCAGGGTCAGCCTGGTGGCCGCTGAGCCTGGCATTGACAGACGACCAGGAAGGACTCTGACTGCAGGACAGCTCAGCGCTTCTCACGAGGCTCAGGGCGGGAACAGATTGGGAACACCCCAAAGGACACCCTTCTCTGAATGGAACCGTTGAATGAAAGTGCCCAAATAACCCTGAACTGACGGCCAGCGGAGCCCTAGGGAGATAGACCAAGGCGCAGGGTGATCGTAGATGTTGTTATCAGATGAGCCAAGTAGGGAGATGTAAGTAACAGAATACGATTTTCATTCTGAAAAACTGTCTGATTTAGGGTGGGGGATATAGCTCAGTTGGTAGAGTGCTTTCCTTGCATACACAAGGCCCTGGGTTCAATCCCCAGCACCAAAAAAAAAAAAAAAAAAAAAAAAAAAAAAAAAACTGTCTGATTTGATACCACTCCCCATCAAATTTGTGTCACAACCGGTCAGCAGGTGATGCCCGCTGCTTACCTACGCCTCGCAGCTCAGGTTTTGAGGAAGGCGCTGTGCCTCCTGGGCAGATTTTGCTCCCTGCAGAGCCTGTGCGCTGCTGCCTCCCACAGGAAGCAGGAGGAAGGACGTCCTGGCAACTCGGCTGAGAGGAAGGCCCCAGGGGCGTCTGCGGAAGCAGGCAGAAGCATGCTGAGATGGTCTGCAAACCCGCGAGAGGCCTGCGGGGACGGGGCTTTGGAAGCGTCTGGGAAAAAGCCTTCTCCTCCAGCCTCCTTAAAATGCTGACTCACGAGGTGTGCGTTTGTGAGGGGAGAAAAATAGAAGATTGCAAAGCGAACGTACTTTGGACTGCGAAGGACTCCTAGTTCAAGGAACTGGACATACGAAAGGCCTTGCGCAAGGCTGGTTTAGAGCGCCGCACAGCGCAGGAGGAGGAAAGGACAGGCCCCTGGTAACAGGCCCCCGGGAGCTGAAGCACGCGCCCGCTGCCTACCTTCACCAGCTCCTCCGGGTGGAGCCGCCCAGGCGCAGCCCCGCCCCGCCCTGCAGCCCCGCCCTGCAGCCCCCTGTGCCCTGCATCTCCTGGCTGCCCCCACTCGGCTGCACCTTCTCTCACCTGCCGCCTGCGACACCCACGGGGAGAACGACTGCAGGATCCCACGTCCCAGGAGACAAGGTCCTCCTGGCTCTGGCACTGGCCCCTCCCGTCCCTGCTCCCAACCTAGTAAGATTCACTCTGTGCCTCCTGTCGCTTTCAACTACCTCTGTCACCGAATCCAGCCGCCTTGACCTCATGCCGACATGCAGACGCGCAGCCCCTGGGAACCGAGGGGCCTTACTTACCAAGACTTGATTGATGCCCAGTGCATGCCGATGGGTCAGCGCTGCTGCTGGACGGCTGGCTGCGTTTCCCAAGTGTCCTGTGTCACACAGTCACTGGGCCTTTCTGGACAGAAGACAGTGAGGAAAACAGGAAGGGGCAACGTCAGGAATCGGCCGGGTGGGACGGTGCCCTAGACGCCAGACGGAGCAGCAGGGACCAAGTGAAACCTCAGCGAAGCCTTTATTCGCTCGCTGTGGGGCTGTGAGGGAGCCGACCCCTCCCGCCCTCCTCCAGGGAGCCAGTGCGCCAGGTGTGGGGAGGAACTGACCCTGGAGGCTCAGGAGGGGAGACCTGCGGCTCCGTGAGTTTCAGAGGCAGGGAGAGGGGCAGGGACTGGGCTTGCAGAGGTGCCGACCACCCACTCGAAGATGGGCAGCTGTCCTTGAGAGTCCCCTGCTGCTGCTACAAGAAGGCCTTGGGAGAGGCGCAGGAACACCTGTGCCCGAAGCATCAGGTGACAGGGACAGGAGTGAGGATGCTCAGGATAGAGTTGGCAAGACGGGGACACACAGGACCAGCCAGGGACACTGAGTCCCCACCTGCGACCCTTCAGCCTCAGGGCGCCGCTGTGCTGCGGGCCTGGCGTGGGAGAGCAGCTCTCCGGGGCCTGCCCTCCACCCCCTGGAGGCTGCCTGTGCCCAGCCTGGAGAACCACACGTGGGTGACTGCACGCCCTGAGCCCTGGCACCAGCCCGGGCAGCCTCCGGCCACCGCAGGCAGAGAGCTGTGCGACAGGCTGACAGGGCACCACAGCCTCTCTCAAGTTGCAGAACCTGACCCAGCGCACTTTCCAGACGCACGGCTCTCCAGCGCGACTCTGCCAGTCAGCGGAAAGAGCAACCAGCAGCTACTGTCCTGTGTCTGCTCAGGCATTGTAGGACCAGGTGGGAAGGTCACCGCTCGGGAGGTGCCTGGCCTCAGGTCAAGCCAGACACCCTGGACATGCAGACTCCGGTTCTTGCTGAACGCAATCTCAGAAAATAGAAGCACTTCCCTGGAAGGACCCGGAAAAGGAGACGAGCACGCACTAGTCAAGAAAGACCTGTCCTCCGCGGGACCTGGGTTCTCACTCCGCAGCAGACAGCCAGCCCCAAATCCATTTTATTTCTTTTGTTTAAACTTTTTCAAGTGTATTTAAAAATCAAGTTGTTACTTTAGGATACTTTTAGGTTAACAGCAAAATTGAGAAGGCAGAGTTTTGACCATTTTTTAAAACTGTGGAATGTAGCAAGCATTTACATTTTATGGAGGAGAGGAGGTCTCTCGTGAAGACCTAACGCCCATGTAGACCTGAGACTCAGCTCAGGAAGCAGCCCAGGCCCTCCCTCATGTCACAGATCCCCCACAGCCTGGGTGGCAGTGACCCCCTGAGAAACAGTGTCCCAAACAGCCCTTCGTTACCAGCAAGAGGCTGATTGTAAGCACCTTTCCCGTGTCAAGTCCTGTTCCTCTGGACTCACTTTGGTCTCCTTGCCCATTAAAAGGCGCCACTGGAGGTAAGTGCTGCAGCAGAACCTCACGCGGATGCTGTCTTTTCTCTTTAAAGTCGAGGACCAGGGCTGGGGTTGTGGCTCAGCAGTAGAGCGCTCGCCTCGCACGTGCGCGGCCCAGGTTCGATCCTCAGCACCACGTAAACATAAATGCATTGTGTCCAACTAAAGTCGAGGACCATTTCGTGTTTGTGCCGTGAACTCTCCTGACCAGTCGCTGTGGACTGTCTGCTCTCGTGGCGAGTGGCAGAGGCTGGAGGGGGGGGAGGCTCAGTCTCGCTGCCACGCACAGGGACTCACGTTCGTCATTTAACCCCACCCTATCATTTTGATTGACTTGTACTGACAGACGCCACTCCCCTGCTTGAGCCAGCAGCCCCCGATTTCAAAGGCCTGCAGAGGCCCCCTCCTGGAGGAGGAAGCCCCAGTGAGGTGTTCCTGCGCAGCAGTTCCTGCAGGGGTGAAGCCCCGGGGTTGGACTGCTCCCGGGGAGCAGAGCCTGGGTCTAGCTGGGGATCTGCCTGCGCACCTGTGTGTCTAGGTGCCTCTCAGTCTGTCACTCTAACCCAAGGTCATCATTATCCGTGGTGTTCCTATTTTAAAAACACCCAATTCATGAGTGTTGCTATGCCGATTGACTGTACGACACTAGCTTGCATTCATGAGGAATTACAAGAAACAATTTTGAATTCCAGCAGTCCCCCTGGCCCAGGGAACATCACCATCACCAGAGTGACAGAGCCGCTGACTGGGATGGGAACTGTGAGGTTCCCCCTCAGTGACTCCAGGACCCCAGGAGGCCCCGGACACCCAGGTCCTCCTCATGTGAGGGGTGCTCACCTCTCTCCTGTCCCAGGGAGCAAGCCTGTGGCGCTTCCTTCGCCTTGGGGTCCATGTCCAAATAGCTCCCAGATCACAGGTCACTGCTTCCAAACAAGGTGCACGGAGTCCAACAGGGTCCAATGTGGAAAGCCACCTCAGCGAGACGGGGCTCCTGAGTGGGGCACGGGGCCTCGGGAAAGGGCCTGGCTCGTTCCCGGTGCCGCATCTTCTGGGGAAAGCCGCGTCCCTCAGGCCATTAGCTGAGGAGCTGACTAGCCTCTGGGGCCATCCCGGGAGAGGAGCAGCGTCTCCCCAGGGTGAGGGCCTTCCTCCTCGGGCGCCACCGGGACCTTCTGCTCCGTCAGGGAGCAGCAGCCACGCGGCTTGTCCAACACACAAAGCACAGCAAAAAAACAACCCACAGCTGGCCCGACGGTGCACGCCGGTCACCCCAGTGGCTTGGGAGGCTGAGGCAGGAGGATCCCAAATTCAAAGTCAGCCTCAGCAACTTAGCAAGGCCCTGTCTCTACATAAAATATAAAAAGGGCCAGGGACGTGGCTCAGTGGTTAAACACCCTTGGGTTCAATAACTGGTACCCAAAAAAAAAAACAAAAACAAAAACCCACTTCTGCTAAACCTCTCCCCACTTATGGCGGAGACTCTCTCAGTCCGTTTGAAGCTCATTCTTCCACCTGTGTCTTCAGTGCCCTGCACCAAATAACTTGCTCCGTGAGCGTCTGTCCGTCAGTGCCGAGTGGCCTCACCATACAATCACCAGGAAAAGCAGCTGTCTCTCTCCCCCTTGTAATCTCGTCCTGACCTGTCGGAGCCACCCAGCCCCACCCAGTTTCGTCACCTCTGACCCCCTCCCTCTCTCGGGATGGGACTCAGCTGCTGACCACATTCCTCTGTGCAGATCCCTCTGGTGGACCAGATGCACAGGTCCACGTAGAGTCTGCACTTACTGACGGGCCTCCAAGAGACTGGCCGCCAACGCGGATCTCCCGTCAGGCTTGACAGAGGAGCTGGGGAAGGCCCAGAACTTCCTTTCTGAGTCTGATGAACCTTGTGCAGCGCAGCGCCATCACGCAGGGCATCCATCCACACGTTGAAACTGAGTCTACTTACAGATATCTAGACGTCTCTGTCTTTTTCTTTTTTTTTTTTTTTTTTTTTTTTTTTTTGGTGCCGGAGATTGAACTCAGGGGCACTCGACCACTGGGCCACCTCCCCAGCCCTTTTTTGTATTTTATTAGAGACAGGGTCTCACTGAGTTGCTAAGGGCCTCGCCAGTGCTGAGGCTGGCTTTGAACTCTTGATCCTCCTGTCTCAGCCTCCCAAGTGCTGGGATTACAGGCGTGCACCACCTCGCCCAGCTAACATTTCTGTCTTCAATACCTTGACTCTCTCACTGCCTTGTATTGCTTAAAGATTCTCTGAACTCTCTTCTCTGAACATACAGCCTCCTTCAAATTTCAATATTTTCCTATATGAAATACACCAGTGTAGCTTGTAGTATGATTATGTGGGAGGAAAACATCATTTAACATCTTTTAAAATTACTTCCACTGGACTTCAGATACCACCTATTAAGTGTGTCTTGTTATATTAGTGTGTGTTATGTTAGGGTAAATTGTTACATTAATAAATGTGCATTATTATATTAATAATTGTGCACTGTCATAGTAATGAGTGTGCTTTGTTATGTTAATGAGTGTGCCTTGTTCTATTAGTATGTTGTTGTCTTGGTGTGTGCTGTTGTACTAGTGAGTGTGGGTGTTCTAGTAAGTGTCTGCTTGCTCTCACTAGCACTCCTCACCATCTCCATATGCTGAGTGTGCTCCTGAGGCTGAGGCTTAGCTGGGAAAGATGACTGTCTCCAGTGAGTGACAGGCCCACCTCGCAGAAGCCCATCTTGCATTGGGTTCCTCGCATCTCCATCCTCAGGTCTAGTGGCCTGGGTCGTTTCCCAACTGTGCAAGCTATGGAATGCAAAGTCTCCTCCCCTTTCAGCTGGTGGTGGTGCTCTGTGAGTAGAGAACAGAGAACACTGCAAACACACTCATGCTCTAGGAAATAAAAGGCCACCCGGTCCTCCCAGGCTACCACGCTTAATATAGGTCAATGCCTTCGTAGTTACCGAAATGGAAAAATTCAGGTAACCCCAACCAGAGAGAGAGCTGAGGTTTACCTTAAGGTTCTACTCAATTGAGGGAGAGAAAACATTTCTCATCGCCCTGGAGAGCAGATGTGTGCGTGGTGGTCTCGTGGCAGACGTGCTCAGCAAGCAATCAGCTGGGGCTGCGGGTGGAAGGAACTGCGTGGCACTGTTAAAGCCAGCAGCTGAGCCGACTTCTCCGAGCCCCGCCCCAGCTCACTCCCCTCCTTCTGTGTGTGTGTGTGTGTGTGTGTGTGTGTGTGTAGGGGGGTGGTCTTGGATCTGGCTTTCATTCTTTTCTTCACCACTTCTTTAGGCACTCTGGATACCACCAAGCTCCAAAACCATCCTTAGGATGTGGATTGATTTCTTTTTTTTTTTTTTTTTTTTTTTTTGTGTGTGTGTGTGTGTGGTGCTGGGGATTGAACTCAGGGGCACTCAACCACTGGGTCACATCCCCAGACCTTTTTTTGTATTTTATTAGAGACAGGGTCTCACTGAGTTGCTAAGTGCCTCGCCATTGCTGAGGCTGGCTTTGAACTCGCGATCCTCCTGCCTCAGCCTCCCAAAGTGCTGGGATTACAGGCGTGCGCCACCGCGCCCGGCTGGATTGATTTCTTTACCATCTTTTTTTTTTAATATTTACCATTTTTTTAATATTTATTTAATCTTTACCATTTTTTAATATTTATTTATTTGCTTTAGTTGTACACAATGGGTTTATTTGTACATGGTGCTGAGGATCGAACCCAGGCCGCGCATGTGCTAGGCGAGCGCTCTACCACTGAGCCACAATCCCAGCCCCCAAAGCTTACATTTCTTTATGCTGCAATCATTTGCATTTCAACCTTTGGCTCCAAGTGCACTTTCTGTTGGTGGAGGAAGTTATTACAGAAATGTTTGATTAGCAATGAGCATGTCATATCTGAGTTATGACGTGACGTGACAGTCCACGTGGGTGATATGTATTGATATGTTTTCATGAAAATATGCAAAGCCCAAATTGGTGACAGACTGAGTATTAACTCAATGAAGGTGGGATTACATACAGAGTAGAAATTTTGCTCTTTAATCCCATAACACATTGCAGTAAGACTTGAAAGCAGGAACAAAAAGCAAGGTAATTAGGAGAGCCAAAATTTCAGTCAGTGATCCTGACTGAAAATTATCATTTTTTAAAACTCTGAGCATCACAATGTGAGAATATTCAGGTTTAACACTACTGTTAAACAAGATAAAATGAATAAAGAAAGTTCAATAATGTAGCAAAATACAAGAAAATAAAATAGTTAACATATCATTTCAAATAAACAGAAGTCACTAAATAAAGCATCAACAAAAAAGGAATCTAACAGCACATCAGAGATAATTATATAAAATTAATAGTGTGGTAGGTCTTAGACACATTTTAATGGAATTTACTTCATAAAGAGGTTTCTACATAAGGCAGCAAATTAAGATGTTTTACTCCAAGCAATTTGTAGTTTGTCATAAGATTGTTAAATACATGTTCTGCAAGACTCCCTGATTTGTTGTTTTTATAGCATTCATTTTTTGGTCGCAGGTGGACAGAGCACCTTTATTGTATTTGTGTGTGGTGCTGAGGGCCGAGCCCAGTGCCTCACACATGCTAGGCGAGGGCCCCGCCCCGGAGCCCAGCCCAGCCCCTGACTGGATTTTCGTTCCAGTGGAGAACTTTCTCAGTCTTTCCTCCTGGAAAGCACCAGGCGCAGCACTGAGACCAACTGGAGGAAGCTCCTCATGGCCCCCACAGACTCCCAAGACTTCCTTCCAAAGCCAGCCACCCTGCATCCCGGCCCCCGCAAGGCTGACTGTTCCCGGGCACTTGGTTTCTGAGCACTGTCTTGGGCCTCCTGGACCTGCGCCTGGGCTCTCCACCACCACGAGCACTCCTGGGCTGGGCGGGCGATGGGGCCACGGGGCGTGGGAGTTTTGGTCTCGCCATCCAGAGCCATCCCACTGAGACGTAAGCCGTCCCAGGAGATGAGTCCACAGACACTTGGCAGCATGTCTCTCTGTGTCCCCATGGCACCTGCCACCTGGTAGGACCACCAATCGAATGTGCCACCCTTGGACAAGAAGGTGCTCATGATAAACAGCTGCCAGCCTTTGCCCCACTGTCTAGCTCAGCGCCTGGCCAGCTCCTGCTTGTGTTTCTGTCACCGGTGTGTGGTTCAGCTTCCTGTCACTCCAGCAGACACCTGGGATGGTCGGCTTATGAGAGGACAGGTTGGTTTCACTCATGGTGCAGAGGCTTAGTCCATGCTGGGGGGGGGGGGACATGCCGTGGTGGCACGCCATGGTGGGGCACAGGGAGCAGAGCCATGACCTCCTCACCAGGCAGCAAGAGGAAGAGACAAAGGGAGGGGCTGGCATTGCCAGGCCCTCTTCTGGGACAGCCCGTCCCAGTTTATGACGACTGGCTCTAAAGTGCAGTGAGACGCAGGGAAGAGAGGCAGAGAGGTCTGGGCTTGCACAGAGTAGGACTTACTGGCGGCTTACTGACACAAAATGGTGTCCTGGGTGGCAGCCGGGGCTCCCGCAATCTGGGTCAGGAAGAGGGGAGTATTGTGGGTTAGGACAAAGTGACTTCCTCCTGGCGGGACTGGGTCTGGTTTGTCCTAGCACCACCCTGCAGAGCCTGGCGCACCCCAGGCCCAGTGGGGAAGCCCACGTGTGACTCTGAGGGTGCTGTCTCCTTGGGGCTTGCTAGGAGACCCAGCCAGGGTTCCCCAGGGCCACCGTGTGGTCACGGCTCTCGATGGCTGCCGTCGAGCCAGGCTCCTCCACGCACTGCTTCACGGGCAGAGCCGGCGACCCAGCGCCCTTGCCTCGGCCCCTCCCCCCAGGCTGGAGCTCCGAGCTGGAGTCCCCGCCGTGAGCACACAGGCCTTCCGGGGACCTTCCAGATCCAGTCACAGTATCCCACCGTGGCCCACGAAGGCCCGTGCAATGTGACATGCACGCATCGCAGCCCCAGAGCACCCACATCTCAACTGCAGCATGACCCGAAAGGCCAGTCTCCTCTGAGACTCAGCCACCAGCCCTGTAAAGATCACAATGAAAGTTGTTCGTTTCCGAGATTCAGTAGTGGAACAGGAACAGGGCAGACATTTCCATTGCAAAGGGAGAACTACGGGAATAAAAAGGAGGATCAGACCAAAGCAAGACCAAAACCCAGCAGGGCAAACAGCAAATCCTCAGAGCCAAGCCCAGACGTGGGCCCGGACGTGGGCTCCCAAGGGCTTGGCTCTCGCGGCGGTGGCCCACGAGGCCCACTGCCTGTACGCGTCCTGGGCGGAGTCCCCTTGCCAGCACTCGTCCCTCCCTGGGGTCTCCGTGAAGCTTCAGCCTCACCCCAGAGCCCGGGCATCGTCCCGTCGGGGCCAGCTGGCAGGGACCCCACCCCAACCCCGGCCTGGCCCCTGGCCTTGCTCAGGAACCTTGGTGAACCTGCACAGCCTCCTGCACCCGCATCCTGCAGACGCAGTGCCACGTGCAGGGGCCGAGGTCTGCCGCCAGCGTGGGCAGTGCTGGGCTGCCTGGTGCACAGCTGCAGGGCCTCGGAGCCGCTTGCTGGCCCAATGGAGTCCCTCGGGGCTCGGGGCCTCCTGGGGCTCTAGTCTCGGCCAGTCCTGATGCAGGTGCTTTTCCCCATGTCTGAGCCCGTGCTGCCGAGCCTGGTTAGTTCCTGAGATGCCTCAAGGAGTCTTTCCCCTTGTCCTGGTGCTGAGCATCGCGCCCTCCCGGACCAGCGTCGTCCCCCCACTCCTCCTCTCTGTGGGAATTCTAACGAGCGATGTTTCCAACGGGTGGAAGCACTGGGACCAAGTTCTGGAGTCACGCCATGGGGGAATCCAGGGCGCAGCTTCCTCTCTCACTACCTCTGCACCTCTGCTTGCTGACTACGCCGCCTGTGAATAAAGTGCAATCCACGTGCCGATCACAGCCACTGCATGGCACGAACCTTGGGGATGCCAACAAGTTGCCCCATGCCCACGTTCAGTACGCAGCGCTGAGGTCGGCCAGAGCTGCAGCTCACCATTGCACGCTCGCTGGTGAGAGGACGAGGCAGCCCCGGGAGCTGCGAGGTCCTCGGTCAACTTGTATGGAGACGGAGTGCATTCGAGTGCCCCGGCCAGGCGGGACTCCAAGCGAGGCTGTCTGGACTTGTGAGTTCCCACTCCTCCAGGAACTGCATCATGTGATGTTTTCTTAGCTTCGACCTTTTGTGTCCAGCCAGCTCTTGACCCACGGGACAAGTGGCTTTGAAACAAGCCGTTCAAGGTTCGCGCCTCTTGCGCGAGCCTCTCTCCCTGTCCTGAGGAGCTATTTAGTGGCCATGAGAATGTGCAGAGAAAGGGGGAGCCCACGCTCACCCGGCCACCCTAAGCAAGTGGCCTGTGCCTGGCCGTTGGGTCTCCTGGGTGCCGGTGTCCCCACTTGGCAGTGAGCGGAGGAACTGCTAACTCCTGGGGTCGCCCGGGAGCACCGTGTCGCGCCCTCTTCTGGGCGGAGTTCTCTTCTTCCCTGGACGCCACTCTGGGGTCGCCCGGGAGCACCGTGTCGCGCCCTCTTCTGGGCGGAGTTCTCTTCTTCCCTGGACGCCACTCTGGGGTCGCCCGGGAGCACCGTGTCGCGCCCTCTTCTGGGCGGAGTTCTCTTCTTCCCTGGACGCCACTCTAGGTCTGATGCTTTATGGAGGAAATACCTCGTTTAACGTAGTTCTTGAGCTAATAAAAATAGTGTTTTATTTTTCTAATGTTTTCTTTTTGAACTAATTTCCTTTTCTGACCTGACACACAAAAAAGACACAAAACTGATCTGCGGTGCTGGCACCCGTGACCCACGGGCAACTTGCACACTGGGTGGGCAGAGCGAGCCTCCTGCCCCGCGTCCGGGACTCCTCTCTGGCTAAGGCACTGCCAGCCCTTCCTCCCTCTTGTAGGGTTGTGGTCTGCGTGCTCCCTACTGTGCGCAGCACAGCAGAACCCCACTGCCACTCAGCACCCCTCGACAACCTCCCGCTCCCCTGCCCCACGTCCAGGCCTCTGGGTCCGCCCTCCTGCTCTCAGCCTCTGAGTCCATGTTCAGCCCTGCTCGTCCCCGGGGCTCCTGGGCTGGTCCTGTGCTGGCTCCCTGCACTCCACCTGCTGGGCTCCGTGGCACCACATGGCTGGACGGTGCTCCCTGGGGTCTGCGCCACACCCCTGGACGGCAGCACCAGCTGGTGGACACTTCGCGACCTCTGCTTGGCTTCTGAAGGGGCTGCCGCGGTCGTGAGTGGCCCCGTCTGTTCACAGCCGACGCACACTCTCTGGACGTCTAACAGCAGTCCAGCTGCGGGTGCCTGGGGGACACCTCCTGCGTCCGCCTCCACGGGGACCAGGCTCTGGTTCCCTGTTCTCTCGTGTCCTTGTCTGGTTTGGCACCAGGGGGACGATGTCCTCTTAGAATGCATTTGGGAGCATTCTCCCTTCTTTTCAGGGTGTTTGTTTGTTTGTTTGTTTGTTTGTTGGGGTTTTTTAATGATTTGAGGAGAGTTGGCATTTTGGTATTACTTCTTCCTTACGTGTTTGGCAGGGCTCAGCTGTGAATCTGCCCCGTCCTGGGCTTCTTTTTTCTGAGTGGAGAATCGTTATTCTCGAGTCGACCTCACCACTGTTGTCGTGAGTGTTCAGACTGTTCCTCTCTGACTCGATCTTGCCAGGGCGCCCGCGTCCAGACCCTGTCCGTCTCATCAGTCTGTTGGTCCTTCACGGCAACCCGTGCGGCCCTTCTGTCCTGAGGTCAGGCGCGGCGCCCTGCCCACCCGACTGTGTTCTGCACTCTGCTGCTCTCTGTCTGGCCGAGGGCTTGTGCACCTGCCTGGCTTCTCTGCCTGAAGAACCAACTCTTCCTCCCACTGATGATGGGGTTGGTTTTTCTAGTCTGCAATTCATTTATTTCTGCTCTGACCTTTACTGTTTCTTTCCTTCTCCTAATTTGGGGTTTCTCTGAGATGTAGTGATAGGTGTTTATTTAAGACTTTTCTTCTTTTGTGACATTGACACAGACTGCTGTGAAATCCCCTCTCAATTCCCTCTCACAGCTTTTGCTGTATCCCAGAGGTTTGGGTCCATTTTTTGTGTTTTTGGTCTGGTTTGCTTTGAGAACTTTTCAAATTTCCTTCTTGATTTATTTTTGATCCATTCATCATTCCAAAATAGGTTGTCTAATCATCATGTACTTGTAGAGCTTCAGAAATTGTCCTTGTTATTTTTTTCTAGCTGTGTTATACTGTGGTCAGAAAAGTTGCTCAATATGATTTCAGCTTTTAGAAGGAGCTTGAGATTTGTTTCATGGCCTGTTGGGGGTCTGCCCTGGGGACTGTTCCACGTGCTGACGCGAAACGAGTCCTTGGCAGCTGGAGGCCAGGACGTTCTGCGGCACGGCTGTCTGGTGCATGGTGCAGCTGAGTCTGCCGCAGCTCTGCGGATTGGGGCTGACGGCTCGCTGCTGAGGCAGGCTGTCCCAGGCCTCCGCTTGTGCCTGAAAGCCTGTCTCTCCCTCTGCATCTCTGGCCACGTGCCTGAAGCATTTCTGTGCTCCGACATGGTGCAGATGTATTTGGAGCTGTTATTTGCTGGTGCTGACTTGATCCTTTAATCATGCTATGATGACTCCTGTCCCTTTTTGCAGCCTTTGAAGCAGAGCCACCCCCACGTGTGCTGACTCCCTGAGTGAGGTGCGGCAGTGTGGCCGCGCACTCGCTGTCTGGGGAGAAGCCTCGCTCACTCTTCTCCTCCAGTCCCCTCCGCTGACAGCGTGTGGAGAGTTAATGGAAACCTGTCCTATGAGCTGGTGGCCCATGCTCAGACTCCACCTTTACCTCAGCATCACCGGGGATGAGGGGATGAAAAGTCACCTGCTACTGCCATCACAGCTCAACCCCATCCCAGGCTCAACCCCAGCACGCCACGTGGGTACCCCGGTGGGAAGAGCGGGCCAGCAGTGCCACACCTCTTCAGGGCCCAGAGGGCAGGTCTGGGAGGGGCTCACAGCGCAGACCCCTCCTGGGGCTCCCCGCCCCCTCCCCAGGCTCCCGCTGGCCTCCATGGCCGACGCCCACCGCCCAGTGTTCTGTGTGCTCCTCTCACCTCTGAACTTTCACTCCAGCTGAGTGACCTCTTATTTAGTTGCATCAGATGCTCACACCTTCCTTCCCGCCATTATGGCTACGTCACCTATTGAGGGACTGGAACTCCCACCCCCAGGGCGTGGGAGGCCAGCAGGGTGTGGTCTTCCTCATTTCACCTCCCTCGACCTCTGTCCTCTCTGAGAGGTAAGGGAAGCTTAACGTGAGCTTTATTTCCTGCTGTGGACAACCTGATGCCCATTAAGTGACATGAACTAGGAAAAGCAGCACTGTGCTAACATGAACTTTCCAAGGGTCAAGACCCAAAATTCTTCATTTCCAGAACAAGAATGGTACAGGCTGATAGATAGGCTTGGGCCCATGGGCCACCTCCCCCATGAAATTTCCATGAGAAGCAGCCTGGTTTTATTTTCCTTGGGCAGGAGCCAATCAGCTTAAAGGTCACTCTGTTCCCTAGGCAGGAGCCTGGGCAGGAGCCAATGGGCTTAAAGGTCACTCTGTTCCCTAGGCAGGAGCCAATCGGCTTAAAGGTTGCCCTGTTCCCTGGGAAAAGAGCCAATAGCTTTAAAGGTCGCTCTGATACACCCCCCACCAGAAATCCCTACTTAAGTCCCTGCCTGCCCGGAGCTCAGACACAACAGCTCGTCCCTGCTGAGAGAAAGCAGCCGCTGCAACAGCTCCAGACCCACAGTCTCCAGCCCAATGGCAGCTGCCCCAGCTGTCAGCTCCAGAGACCACAGCCAGAGCTGGGCGCGGTGGTGCACGCCTGTAATCCCAGCACTTTGGGAGGCTGAGGCAGGAGGATCATGAGTTCAAAGCCAGCCTCAGCAATGGTGAGGCACTTAGCAACTCAGTGAGACCCTGTCTCTAAATAAAATACAAAAAAGGGCTGGGGATGTGGCCCAGTGGTCGAGTGCCCCTGAGTTCAATCCCTGGTACCGCAAAAAAAAAAAAAAAAAAAAAAAAAACAAACAGAGAACACAGCCAGCACGACCAGGCACCGACCCTCTGTCCAGAGCTCGCACACTCCCCTCTCCCTGACTCCTCTCTCCCATACTTCTTCTACCTCTGACCAGACATAAGGCTGGTGAATAAACCTCTTGGCTGCACGGTTGTCTCCAGTGTGAGTTCTGCCCTTCACAGGCCATGGGCACTCAGAGGGAACCCTGTGAAAGAAGGTCAGTGGTCAGTGGAGATGATTGAATCAGTCTGGTTGAGCTTTTCTCTGAAAGGTAAATCTTAAAGTTGTGAAAACGTGTTTTGTGATAGCAATGCAGTTACACAGCAGTAGCGGCTGCTCTCGTTCACACGCCCGTGTAGGCCAGACAAACACACGGCTGTGTGCTTAGGAAGCAGACACCAGTGCCTCTAGACGGCTGGAAACTTCTGGCCCTCACCAGATCCGGGCACAGGCGGAGCTGGCCCTGCTGCCCGTCTGTCACCTGGAAGAGGCCCTGGCCCCTCTCCCACCTCTTCCCTGACTCCAGCAGGTAAGCTGCTGGGCACAGTGAGGGACAGGCCACAGGGCAGCTCACACCCCCACCATGTCCCCCGCCCCCGTCTCAGCTGCATCCTAGTGAGCAGATGGCCCCGCATCCCTCTGAAAGACGGGAAGGCGCAGAGAGCACTGCGTCTTCACCAGGGGCTGGTGCTCGGAACACCCCATGCTCCCCTCCGTCTGGCAGAGCATGTGTTCACGGCGAGCCTCGTGCGTGCTACACAAAGCGTGCATTTCACAGGAAGTCCCCGAGGCCTCTGGGTGACGGCCAAGTTGGGCACACGCATGAATCCCAGGGAATTCAGAGAGAAAATGACACACGAGTGCTCCTGTTTCAGATGACATGTGCTTTATGTCACAAGATGCTTGTCACAGCGTTGCCCTGCAACGTTGTTGACGATCAGGTACCACTCACTCCCAGAACCTTCTCCAGGACCCTCCTCAGAGCCGCCTTCACCTCCTGGTTCCTCAGCGTGTAGATCAGAGGGTTGAGCACGGGCGTCACCACCGTGTAGAACAGGGACACGAACTTGCCCTGGTCCTTGGGCCGGCTCTGGGCCGGCTGCAGGTACATGAAGATGATGGTCCCGTAGAAGATGGTGACCACCAGCAGGTGGGAGGAGCAGGTCCCCAAGGCCTTCTGCCTGCCGGCAGCCGACCTGACCCTCAGCACGGCCTGGGCGATGTGGCCGTAGGAGACCAGGATGAGCGACAGAGGCAGCACCAGGAACAGGACGCTGGCCACGAAGAGCTCAGCCTCATTGAAGGTGGTGTCCCCACAGGCCAGCCTGATGAGCACGGGGACCTCGCAGATGAAGTGGTCCACGCGGCGATGGCCACAGAAGGGCAGCCGCAGGGTGAGGGTGGACTGCACCAGGGTGGTGGCCGCTCCGCTGAGCCACGCCGCGGCCGCCAGGGAGTGGCAGAGGCGGGGGTGCATGACGAGGGCGTAGTGGAGCGGGCGGCAGACGGCCACGTAGCGGTCGTAGGACATGACGGCCAGCAGGACGCACTCAGTGGAGCCCAGCGCCAGGGAGATGCAGAGCTGAGCCACGCAGCCACCGTAGGAGATGGTTCTGAGGGGATCCCGCAGGTTCACCAGCAGCTGGGGGACCACGCTGCAGCTGAAGCCCAGGTCCAGCAGGGAGAGGTGGCCCAGGAAGAAGTACATGGGCGTGCGGAGCCTGGGGTCCAGGCGGCACACCAGCACGATGGTGGAGTTGCCCAGGGCGGCGAGCAGGTACAAGGTCAGGACGGTCACAAACAGAGCCTTCTGCAGCCGAGGGTGGTCGGAAAACCCCAACAGGATGAAGCCTGTGGGGCCGCTGCCATTGGGGTTGCCCGCCATCTGCAGATGTCCCACAGATGTCCCCGAGGCTGGGGTGCGGCTGGGAGAGATGGCCTTCCACCAGGGCCACGCGGCCCGCCACCTCTCAGGAGCCCTCGCGTCTGCGCTCACTGAGGCACCCTCACCGCGGGCGGCCGAGCTCTGTGCCGGTGGTGCGGGACGGCCTCTCAGGTCTTGTCCTCCAGAGCAGAGGGGCAGGCAGGTGGAGTGCTCTAAAGGTACAGGATGAAGTAGATCACCCTTTTAATTGATCTGGATTTACTGTTGTCAATCACTGCCTCTCTCGTTACAGAAAAGGTGGAGACTGAGATGATTCCAACTAAAGACAGAAGCCTGAGGTTTCATTTTAGCAGTTTCCAATTAAGGGGAAAATATCTGTTTTTCATCACGCCCCAAGTCTGGGTGCTAGCTATAGGGTTACGTGGGTGAAAGATGCTGGGTTTGATCTCACTGAGTGAAATCCAGCTCCTGAGACCCAGGAGACCTGGCAAAGGTGCCCATCTGGGGGTGCAGGGGCAACCAGAGCTCTCTCTGGCCTCATGCGGCCCTCCCTCCTCCTCCTACCCTCAGTTCTTGCTTCTTGCTTCTCAGCTTGTGTGTTTTTATATTTTGTGGCTTCCTTGTAGAGACCCAGGGTGCTTCTGGCCCCCACACTGGTTTTCATGAAGACGTGTCATCTCCGGGATCTTAACTCTCTTCTTGTTGGAACCTTCGTACCATACGCGTGGCTCAGGGTGTAGGTGCAGAACGCAGTTCCTGTTGCCGGAAGCAGCTGGGAGGAGGAAGGTGCTGATCATGGCCTCGCTGTCAAGAGGCCAGTCCTTCCTGCAGGCCACAGCCACCAGAAGAAACTCCTCTTAGTAGAAATAGTCCCAGCCCAGGGGTGGAGCGCTTGCCCAGCATGCACGAGGCCCTGGGTTCTGTCCCCAGTGTGGCAAAAACAGAACAGAGAAGAGAACCTTTACTGGCCTACACTCCAGTAACCTTTGTTCTTAACTACAGAATCTTAGACAAGGGATGGTTTTTTGTTTTTAATGCTTCTTTACATTTTGTTTTGTTTGCCTTCATCAAGCTGCATGTGGCTATTCAGGATCATTTGTGAGATTCACAGAGCCAGGGGCCACAGGCCACAGGAGTGCCCAGCAGAGGGACAGCTGGAAAGTCACCCCCACCCCACACTGTCCTTCTCTGCGTGCCTCTCTGGCCTTCCCTAGAGAGGCCAAGGCGGTGTGGTCAACGGGCGTGCGGTTCTCATTACTATCAAGGGAGGAGGGCACAAGGCCTCGTCCCTGGTAGAAAAGGCCCTGCCGCTCCCGTCACACCTCAGAGACACTGTGACTCTGCCAGCCCTGACCTGTGCTAACCCTGTCCACTTTGGCAGGGCTCCCCAGCATGGCAGCTGGGCAATGTGGTAACGGGGCAATGTGGCAACCTGGGCAACATGACAACCTGGGCAACGTGACAACCTGGGCAATGTGATAACCTGGGCAATGTGGTAACCTGGCAACCTGGGCAACATGGTAACCTGGCAACCTGGGCAACGTGGCAACCTGGGCAACGTGGTAACCTGGCAACCTGGCAACCTGGGCAATGTGGTAACCTGGGCAACGTGGGCAACCTGGCAACCTGGGCAACCTGGCAACCTGGCAACCTGGCAACCTGGGCATCGGGCTACACGCCCCCTCTGGTGGCTGCACCACAATCTCACCATCACAACATGGAAACGCCCGTGGCCTCCTCATCATCTGGCCTGTCCCCACGTCTCCTCCCAGGTAGCACAGGGACTGCAGAGGCGCTGGTGAAAGGTGTAGCGAGCCCCAGTAAGACCCGATCGTGAGCAGCAGGAAGTGTGGCACTTTGCTTTCTCTAGCCTGTGCTCACGCAGCAGGAAGTGTGGCACCTTGCTTTCTCTAGCCTGTGCTCACGCAGCAGGAAGTGTGGCACCTTGCTTTCTCTAGCCTGTGCTCACGCAGCAGGAAGTGTGGCACCTTGCTTTCTCTAGCTTGTGCTCACAGAACCAAGTCGCCAAAAAACAGTTTAATGCCAAAATTTGAAGAGATTATTGAAGTATATAATTCAAAAGAAACCTATCAAACAACCAGAGTATTCATGGTTTGGGCACTCTTGCTAAACAAAATAAGATGATTAAGTACAACTAGTTGGAAAACTATCAGAAAATAACACTTGGATAAAAAAAATCATCTAAGATTAAAAATTAACAAGAGCCAACATAAATTATGATTTCTGAAATCCCTAATAAAACATGGGGGTGGGGTATATCTAATAGCACATTAGAAATGATAATACAGAATCAGCAATCACAGTGATCTTGAGAATGTTTCAGAAACAGTTTTAGGATTCACTCCACGCTGAGGCTGCGTGCGAAGCTGACGGCTTGTGCGTGTGCCGTCAGCACTTTGTGCTTTGGTTGAAAAATTAAGACACCCGTGCTGCAGCATGTCACCATGGATGGCTTCAGATCAAGCTGCAGGGCCCCGGCATAAACAGAGACACACAGGCCAGAGGAACAGGAGAGGAGACGCCGGGACAGACCCGCCTAGAAGCCAATAGACACGGAAAACGACAAACACGCAACAGTGAGGCCTGGGAGAGGGAGTGAAAAGGAAGCCGTACAGGGACAGCATGGACAGCCCCAGTCCTCTCCAGGAGAGCCTTTCCCAGGGACAGGACGAGCCCCGGGGAGGAAATGTCCACCCAGGCCTGGACCTGCAGTCTCTAGGAAGACGCCAAAGTACCGACCCTTCCCAACATGAGGCCTTTCTCAGCGACAGTGCAACGAGACCCCAGGGGGAGAGATAGATACTGGCCTTTGATGCCAGACCCTCCGTCTGGCCCACTGACTGCTGACCCCAGGCCCTCCACGAGACAAGCTCTGGCATTAAGTCACCTTTCTCGGTACAACCTATATAAGCCCAGTCCCCTCCTTCATTCAGTGGCTCACTGTCCACCAGGAGAGTGGGTCCCTCAGAACCATGAATAAAGTGGGTCCCTCGTCAGATCCGCTCTGAATCCAGGCTTTTGGCTGATGTGTCAAGTCCGCGTCCCTCCAGGTCTTTTTGTGCTAACAGGCACAGTCATCTGCTCGGACAGCGTGTCCAGACCTACCCTGGGGAAAAGACAGCCTCTTTAACCACCGGTGCTGGGATCTGGCTACCCGTAGGTAGAAGTTTGGGACTGGACCCTTATTATCCTGCACGCATGTCAACTGAAAGTGGATCAAACCTGGGAGCCAGACCAGAAGCTATGGGACTCCTAGGAGAAGTTTTGTGCTGAATTTTAAAATTCAAAAGCAAATCTTTGGTGGTCAAAGCCCAGTGCCCCTACATACAGAGAGATCTTGGAAAGAACCGCTCCACCTTGCTGAGCCCAGGTGAATCGTGCTGGTGACTGCACCCCGTCCAGGGCAGGCAGTCTCCACCAAGGTCCCACAGTTCCCCTGCCAGCCTCCACGGAGGCGGACCTCCCTGAACATCTGCCTCTCCTTTCTGCACGACCTTGCACACACACAGCCTGGGCCAGACACCTCTGGGCACAGACCTTCTAAACTGGCAGCTGGAAAGGACGTTTTGCCCTGAAGGAGCTCACGGAGTCCTGGCCGCCCACGGAGGGAGTCCCCTAGAGCTGTCTTGAAGACGCAGTTCTCTGAATCCTACGGCTGATCATTTCCCACCTCAGAAAATGAGACGGCCGTGACCAGGGGGTGGGTCTGTCCTGAGCCCTGCCAGCCAGCGTCCTGCCGGCTGGACGGACAGCCCTCGCTGCAGGCCTGGACGACCCAGCTCCTCACACCACCCCTGCTCCGGCCCTCACCAACCGCTCAGACGTGCCCTTCCTGACACCCAGGCTGCAGTGCCACTGCCTGCCTGTCCCTTCGGCTGTCACCACCAGAGAGGCCACGTGAGACACGAGCCCCACACGTACCGTGCCTGGTTCGTGGCGCTGGTCCTGTTTCTCCCAGCACCCGCACATCGCTGGGCCAGCGCAGGGTGGGGCACGCAGCGCGCAGACTCTCTAAATGCCAACGCTGCCCAGCCGGGCACCCGTCACTCCTCTCTGCCTGACTCTTTTCTCTTCCAAAACCCAACAAGAGAGCACGAATCTGAAGGCTTCTTAGATGAAAAGGAGTCCTAAGCACAACTTTCTCTTCTAAGCAAAAGAGCACTTTAGGCCACAGGTAACTAGTTTGCCTTTTAAAAATTAAAAGGTCGTGGGCTGGGGCTGGGGCTCAGTGGCAGAGCCCTCGCCTAGCACGGGGAGGCCCTGGGTTCCATCCTCAGCACCGTGTAAAGACACAAATAAAGGTGCTGCGTCCAACTATGACTTAAAAAAAAAAAAAAAAAAGGCCGTGTGCAGAGAGCTCTCCTGCAGCCTGAGGGACGGTGAAGTGACAGGAGGGGGCAAAGCAAGGCTTCAAACTGCCTCGAAGGTGACCAGCCCGGGCGGGGGTGGGGGAGGTGCCCTGTCCATCGCTGGCACCTTCCAGAGCACAGCTGGCCGCCCTGGCTGGACCTGCTGCCTGCCTCTCTGGCCTCGGGAGTGACTTCGGGCAGTGTCTCCAGCTGCCTGCAAGGAGCGGGCATAAATAGCTTTCCCTGCGGTGCCAGGGCCACCGAACTGTTGGAGGGGACGAGTAGGCGGCAGCCTAGGTGTTCCCAGAAGGCAGCTGCGAGCCCCGCCCCTGCCCACCCCTGAGCTCGCACTGAGCCAGGCTCCAGTGTTCACCCCCCGAGACCACGTGGGCACCGAGACCTTCTCCCAGGAGTCTGGCACACAGGTGGCGTGTGGCCCAGTTAGGAGCCAGAAGCGTCGCGGTGGCTAGAAGTGGTTCTCGGGGCTGCCTCTCTGAGTGGCCAAGAAGGTGCCACTGCTGGGCTGCAGGAAGACGCTCGCTCCAGGAAAGAGGAAGAGCTCAGTAAGGAAGATGCTTGCTCCAAGAAGGAGGAAGAGCTCGGGAGCTCCGAAGCCAGGGGCGGGGGTGGGGGGCGTCAGGAGAAGGCCAAGAACAGGCGGCCCCTCAGGAAGGCGCAGCTCCCCTGGGAAGGAGAAGGAGCACCATCGCGTCCCCAGGAGGCTTGCACACTCAGTCTCTCCTCTACAGAAAATGCGTGACGCAAACACAGCTGGGCGTGGCGGTGCACACCTGCAACCCCAGACTCAGGAGGCGGAGGCAGGACTGCAAGTTCAAGGCCAGCCTCAGCAGACCCTGTCTAAAAAGAAAGAAAGAAAGACAAGAAAGGGCTGGGGCTGTACTCGGTGGTGCAGGGCTTGCCCAGTGTGCAAGGCACACAAACAGCCAGAGCCAGAGCCTCCAGGTCACGGTCCTGGGAGACACCCTCAGTCGTCCTCTGCCCGTCACTCAGGGTCCCTGTGGTGAGACACCAGCAAACTTGGCCTCTCCAAGCTTGCCCACAGCCCGGAAACACCACCACGGGGTCCCCTCGGAGACGGCCACACAGGCGCAGCCCCCAGGAAGCGGCCACGGCTGCAGGCGGCCCTGTCTGAGGTCAGGGCCCAGCAACATGGGGGCTGTGGCACTGTGTGCCCCCCCAGGCCAACTGCCCCCGCACAGGGCTGTGCCCAGGAATCCACACTCCTGCCCCTAGTCCTCCGTCCCCTCTGACGACGCTTCAGCTGGCTCGGGGAAGCAGATGTTTCCTGGACACCACGTGCTGCCCCATCAGCACCTAGGGTTGTTATGGTGTCAAGGAAAATGCAGATCTGACTTAAAGCTTTTAGATAGCTGTGGATTTTTGCTTTATCATCATGCAGAACAGGAGCCCCTGCGTTCCCTTGAATGCCCACTGACCTGCCCTGCTCGTCAGAGATGGCCAAGGACTCCACCTGCCTAGTAAGCCACCGTCCTCGCAGTTGCCACCATCCTCGCAGTTGCCACTGTCCAGAGCACAATCCCACTTTGCTTGGAGAAGGGCAGTACGAGTGTCCCTCGGCACAGCAGGAGAAGCTGGCCCCTGTCCTGCTACCAGGTGGACCCCTTCTGGCCTTGCCCTAGCTGGACAGGAAATGTCCCTCTGCTGCAGGACGCATGGTGCAGCTTGGGGACGATCTCAAGGCCATCACAGATGTCAGGCCCTTGCACACTCAGCCACAGATCCCTTCATGTCTTACACACCTGTTAATGGGCGTGTAATTTAGAAAATCATGAGCACTCTTTCCTTCTCCTTCTTCAGGGTGAAGTGTTACTGCCCAGATAACAAATAACGTCCTCTGCAGCCATAACAATTCAATACCAAAAATCCAAGCGAAAGAAAAATGTCGCTATTAATCTTGTAATCTGGTTGACAGATTTAATTTTACAAATAATTTGCTAAAAATGAGGATCTTCCCTAACATTTTCTTCTATTGTTTTGATAACAGATACTGTCACATAGTGGGGAATATAGCAGGAATTGAGTCGGGCCATTAGCATATAAACTCTGTGAAGCTATAGGTTGTTTTGTTTGTTTGTTTTTGATATATGCCCTCAGAGCCTGTTGAATGAACGAATTAATCTCTTAAAAGAAAGGGCAGTTCCGAGATGCATGAAGACGTGCACACACTATGTGATGTGTGCACAGAGGTGTCAAGGGGACCAAGTCGCTGCCTCGACCTCTTGTCCCGTGGGAGCCTGTGGCATCCTGAGGGCAGGGGACTGTGTGAGAGGAAGAAGGACCCGAGGCTGGGGACGGCGCGTCACTCTCCAATTCTGAGGAAGGTGGGCAAAAGCCTCCTCGGGGGCTCGTGGTCAGGCACAGGTGCTCCACCAGGTCACCCCGACCCCCGAACACAGCGCGGCTGAGGGCGGGGACACCGTGGGCAAGGTCCACACTGAGACAGAAATCCAGCAGGCCAGGCACCAAGACTCCGTGAAACGGGACTGAGTGACAGCACAGCTAGGGCTCAGCACAGGGCAGAGAGGAAGTCAGAAGCTGGACGTCCAGCGAAGGAAAGGACAGCGGCCAAGCGGGGAAGCTCAGAGCTCCCAGGACTCATGGGGCAGGGGGTGCACCCAAGGGAACCCAGGCACCCGCGGCCAGCTGAGCGGCCAGTCAAAAGCAGTCACTGAGCTTTAGAGTCTGCATTTTCTGTTCTGAGCAACTGGCCCAAATCCCTCAGTATCTGAGAAAGACCCTCACGGACTCTCTCTCCGGCTTGTGGTCAGACCATGAGCCATGACAGCGCTGCCCACGGTGCGGCGCCCGGAGGACCCTCGCATTTTCATTTGGTTAACACCTGCGACCCCCGTGGCGAGGACTCAGGTTCGACGCCCGGCCACCTCTGTGACAAGGACACATCTCTCAGTCCATCCTGCTCTGAGATCCAGACGCGCGTCCTCCCCACTGGAGCCAGAGCCGGGTCCTCGCCATCTCCAGGCAGTGCCTCTCCTGAGTGTCGCTTGGCTTGGCGTCACAAGGTCCCCCGGTCACAAGGTCTCCCCCAGAGTCTCCTCAGAGCCGCCTTCACCTCCTGGTTCCTCTGCGTGTAGATCAGAGGGTTGAGCACAGGTGTCACCACCGTGTAGAACAGGGACACGAACTTGCCCTGGTCCTTGGGCCGGCTCCAGGCCGGCTGCAGGTACATGAAGATGATGGTCCCGTAGAAGATGGTGACCACCAGCAGGTGGGAGGAGCAGGTCCCCAAGGCCTTCTGCCTGCCAGCAGCCGACCTGACCCTCAGCACGGCCTGGGCGATGTGGCCATAGGAGACCAGGATGAGCGACAGAGGCAGCACCAGGAACAGGACGCTGGCCACGAAGAGCTCAGCCTCGTTGAAGGTGGTGTCCCCGCAGGCCAGCCTGATGAGCACGGGGACCTCGCAGAAGAAGTGGTCCACGCGGCGATGGCCACAGAAGGGCAGCCACAGGGTGAGGGTGGACTGCACCAGGGTGGTGGCCGCTCCGCTGAGCCACGCCGCGGCCGCCAGGGAGTGGCAGAGGCGGGGGCGGGGGTGCATGACGAGGGCGTAGTGGAGCGGGCGGCAGACGGCCACGTAGCGGTCGTAGGACATGACGGCCAGCAGGACACACTCGGCGGAGCCCAGCGCCAGGGAGACGCAGAGCTGAGCCGCGCAGCCGCTGTAGGAGATGGACTTGTCTGCGCCCCCCAGGTGGGCCAGGAGCTGAGGAAGGATGCCCGTGGAGAAGCAGAGGTCCAGGAGGGAGAGGTGGCCCAGGAAGAAGTACATGGGCGTGCGGAGCCTGGGGTCCAGGAGGGACACCAGCACGATGGTGGAGTTGCCCAGAAGGGTCAGCAGGTACAGGGGCAGGACGACCCCAAAGAGGGCCCGCTCCAACCGCGGCCGGTCTGAGAACCCCAGGAGAAGGAAGCCGGAGAGGACGCTGTCGTTGGCGCCCCCCCCACCTGGCTCTGCCCTCCATCCTGAGCTGCCCACGTCAGCCGGAGACCGCAGACTCCACGCCAAGCCCTCGACCATCACAAGCTGCGTTCCAGGAAATGAGACTTGGACACACGTGGCCAGCACAGAGAACGCCGGGGTGGGATGCTGTCACTGTCCCTGCAGGTGAGGCCTGCCCTGAGGCCCGTAGGCTCCACGCGCCTGAGGGTCACAGAAGGTCAGCATCACCCGAGGACGAGTTTTCCCCAGTTCTTACCAGCATCAGTGTTTTTAGTGTGACGTGTTAGGATTTTATAGGAACCGTGGGGACTGCAAGTGCTCTAGAAATACGGCGCACTCCCAGGTGCCAACGGCACAGAGCTCGGAGGTCCCCAGGCACCGCGGGAACGCCCGCCGCTCAGCAGGAATCCGCTGTGGTCCCACGCTGCTCCCGAGGAGGCCAGAAGGAGGGCAGCTGGGGCCTGAGAATGGACATGGAGAGGGCACACGGTCAGAGTCACAGGGAGGGGACTGTTTGGGGGCAGTCCCTGCACACGCTGCCTGTGCCACAGGACAGGACATGGCACACACAGGGTGAACGGAGGTCAGGTGGCCAGGCCCACAGGCATCGTGAGTGACCATGGATAGCATGGCCTTGCAGAGGGCTTGTAGTTGGGTGCAAACTTTCCTTCTTAAGATACATGTTTGCACAACGTAAGAGAACCTAAAACTCCAGGCACCCTGATCCCGAGTCTGCGCGTGCAGCGTACGGGACAGCGGACACTGTCAGTGCCACGCGCTGGGAAGGGAGTGAGCGCAGTCGGACTAGAAGGCAGGGAACTCGGCAGAGGCTGACCATGAAGACCCGCCGGCCGGCAGAGCCTGGACCAGTTGACAGAGGAAACTGAAATCGGGTTTTACACAGGACGGAACCGGAATCAGGAGATCGACAGTTAAAAACAAGCCCTGTCCCTTCCGTCCCAACCAGGGATGCTGAGAACCAGACTGACCGCATCTGAAAACTCCAAGAAGCGAGTCCAGCATGGTCGACCTCATCTTGTGATAGACACCTGGCCCTCTCCCTGGCACACACCTTAGTGCCAGCCACCGGCCGGCGCGGGCACAGCTGAGAGCCCTGTGGGGGTGAGGAGCTGCTGACTGCGGCCACTGCCCTCAGCAGACGCCGAGGCCTGGACACCTGCAGACACATGGACAAACTGGTCACTCTTCTCCAGCCTCTAAGAGAGCGAATGCGGCTGAGAGGTGGCTCTCCAAGACCCGCGTCAGCCCCGAGGTGGCTCTCTGGTGCCAGCCTCAGCAGGTGCCGACGGCTGGCCAGCTGGTCTCTCCTGAGTGGACAGGTCTGCCATCTCAGCTCAAGCTCTCAGTCTCCTTTTCGTGCTATTTATTGGAATGGGCCTGCAACTGGTGTCCTGCCACCAGGATGCCACTTAGTCATCTGCACTGTCCTCCCACGTCCAAGCAGTCCTGGTCCCTTGCTGCCTACGAGGACATCTCCAGAGCACGGCGGACGACCTGGTGAGAGAGCAGGAGAGCAGGCTGCAGTCGCGTCCCCTCTGCATTCCAGTTGTGTTCCTGAGCGCGTCACCGCACGCCAGGCGCACCGCGTCACTGCACACCAGGTGCACTGCGTCACCGTCACCGCACGCCAGGCGCGCTGCTGGCTCTGCTGCGACCTGCAGAGGAGCGAAGCTGCCACGGGGGACGAGGGGCGCGATGCCAGCCCTGTGGAGGGACAAGTGTGTGCCAGTGAGCAGTGCACACTGTGCACAGGCTAGCGCCAGCTCACAAGACCTTGGCAGGTTCACGGGCCCCTCGCTGTCGCGCCCGAGCCTCTCCTGCACACTGTGGCTGTAAGCCCCAGATGCTCAGAGCCACTTCCTGTCCCCGACCTTCACTGTGGCTCATTGTCCCTCCCACCCTGGCTGCACTTACCGTGGCGTCCCCTCACTGAACCCTGGGCCTCTTCATCAGTCCTTTAAGACTTGACTCAAAGGACAGGGACTCTAGAGAGAAGTCACGTCCCAACTGCGTCTTGGTATTCTGTGTTTGTGCGTGGCTAGTACCAGGCTGTCAGATCTAATGACTCATCTATCTTCATGCTGTTAGTGTCTCTCACACTCTCCAGAGCCTGTTTGCTAAGTCAAGCTGCTTGTTGAGCACCGTGCTGCTTCGCTGGGCGGATGTGGTGACCACGCTGTCACAGGCGGCCGCCCCAGAGCTGCCTGTGCGCCACGTGGAAGGCCTGCTGCTCACAGGTGGCTCACAGGCTCGGTGGCTCACAGGCTCATGCGCGAAGGCCAGCCACGTTGAGCACAGTGCTGCTGCGGTGGACGGACGGGGACATGGTGACCACGCCGCAGGGCCTGAGGTCAGGTGCTTAGGACCAAAGTATGAAGACAAGTGTGCGTGAACACACACCAGCCACGAGCAGGTCTCCGCGCTCACCTCGTGGTGCTCACAGCCCACGGTCACGTATGGAGAACTGCTCGGTCTTCACGTGCCGCTCCAGCCACAAGCACCTGCGAGACAGGTTTGGAGTCATGATAGAGATGTGGATGGACAGACAGACAGACAGACAGAGGGTGGAACACTGCCGTTCATCTCTCACGGTACATGCATCCTCCAGCATCTGCTGGGCGCTCGCCGTGCCCCCCCCCGCCTCGAGCTGGGTGTGAGGGTGAGGTGGCCGTGCCTCTCCTCACCCGCCGGTGGTGGCGGGTGGTGCTGAGCAGAGCCCCACGTGGGCCAGGCGAGACCCCACCACCAGGACCAGCCCAGCCAGGAGGGTGAAATGAGAGGAAGCTGTGTTTTGCTGTCGAGAACTTGTCGGAATAAAGTGAAATCTAAAAAACCCCTGTCAGGGCCTGCTCATGCTGCGTGTGGGGGGAGAGCAGCACTGACCCTGACCCAGGGACTCCCGAGGCCAACGGTGAGGTGTAGGACCTGCCCCCGGGGCAACACGAGCCGGGCACCTTGGAAGTCAGTATACATAGAGGAGCGGGGCACGGGGCACACGCCTGTGACCCCAGCAACTGGGGAGGCTGAGGCAGAGGATCACAAGCTTGAGGCCAGCCTCAGCAACTCAACAAGGCTCTAAGCTACTTAGTGAGACTCTGTCTTAAAGTAAAAAATAACCCCTGGGTGAAATTTCCAGTACCCAAAAATAAAAACCCCAAAACAACAAGGGAGAAGGTGCGTGAAGATAGCACTCTCCATTTCTCTGTGCACGCGAGAGGCTTGCCACGAGGCAACATGAGTGTCTGGACACTAAGTCAGCAGAGCCAGGAGCTGCCAGTGACCTGAGGGGACACTCTGGAGGACTCACTGGGCGCGAAGGCCCCCTGGAGGGCATGACTTGCACACACCTGTCCAACTTTTGCACAGGGAGACTGGCAGGATGCGCTGTCCTGCTGTCACGGGGGAGGAGGCGTGAGGTGGAGACACCCACCAGGGGCTCTGAGACAGAGTGGACTTGGGGCCCAGTGGCTGGTGTCCCAAAGCTCTGCACGCCACTCAGACTCTGGCTCCTGGTGCTGGGAAGCAGCGGGCGCGCGGTGGCCAGGGGACGCCACCCACGTCCTCCCGTGCTGCCTCTCCAGCACGTCGCGCACGCCGCTCTGCTGACTAAGCCTGTCTGCGCTGGTCCCGCGGATATCTAACAGGGCTTTGCCGTGGCACCCGGAGTCCCTGCTCCTGCCTTGGTGGGAGGAGGGGAGGGGAGCTGGGGGGAGGCACAGCTGGCCGCCACAGGGCTCCGTGAGCACTAGGGACAGCCCGGCACTGAGAAAGGGCTGAGGACAAGCACCACTGCGGGAAACTAGCACAGGGCCTGGCTGCCCCGGGTCTGGGGACATGGGTGGCCCTCCTGAGGCCCCTGAGAGGCCGTCCTGGGCTGTTTCCCAGGTCCTGGTGCAGAGCGGAGGCCAGGTGGGGAGGAGCAGGCAGAGAGCGTCCTGCTTCACGGAGGGCCAGGCTCTCTGCTGTGGCCTGCTCCCTGGACAGCTCCTGACTCATCCAGAGCCTGCTGAGGGTCTCGGGAATGTCCCTCTGCGCCCCGTGCTGGGCCCTTGAGGATGGCGGCTGTGCAAGCTCTGACTGGCCCTTCCAGGGCCGTCCAGTTGCACCCCAGCGGCTTTTCTCTGGACACAAACTGCCCCTCATCCTGCAGGAAGGAACCGTGCAGCAGAACATGGGGCTGGATCCTCTGGGCGGAGCCGCGACCCGGTTCTTTGTGTGACAGGAGTCGGCCCCACAGGGAGGCTCCTTGCTGCCGTCTGGTCTGGACCCTGTGGCCCAGGCACTAGGAGGGACCACCAAGCTGAGGGGGACCCTGAGTGTCCTTGGTCCCCGGGCACTGGCTTCTCCAGCCCCCCACCCCCCGCAGCTGGCTCCCACCCCGGGGGGATTCTTCCTCAGAAACCTGTCCCCTTCCCCTTTCTCTGCTCCGTGTGACATGGACCCCAAACACTCTGCCACCGACTCACGGTGGCCTCATCGCCGCGTGTTTCTGTTTCCACATCTGGAAAAGGGAAAGGAGAGCCAAGACTCAGGGCGTGCTCTGGAGCAGAGTCGGAGTCCTGCCTGTGATTTCTGACCGTCTTGGCTTGTACCAGACTCACTTTTACCTGGCACGTAAGAGCGTGACGATCGCATGTGCTGACGGGGCTGCGGGGGTGTTGTGGCGCAGACACGCTGTGTGTCTGACCCATTAGACGTGACCCCTCCTCACGCGTCCGCCCCGTACTCGTGGCGAGCACGCCACGCCCTCCTCCGGTCTCTACGTGTCCCTGCGCCTCTGCTCTCCCGCGCCCTGGCAGAGGCTCACCAGAGCTCACGGTCCCCTGCAGCCTGGCGGCCTTGGCCAGCCTGCCCACTCTCCCGGCCCACTGCCCCCAGAAGCCACCACCCTAGAGTCAACATTGATTTCATGCACCACCTGTTGTCACTGAATCTGCAGCTCACACAGGACGCTGCTGCAAACACCATGGAGGAGTCCTGCGGTCAGCAGGTGGGGACACGGCCAGGAGGGTCAAGCCAGCTCCCTCCCCTCCACCGCCCGAGCAGGAAGGAAGCCCAGGGAACGCAGCCCAGCTGTCTCCTTGCAGACTCTGCTGTGGCCTCTCAATCTTGAAGACATGCTGTCATAAAAAATACAGCCCTGGGGGCCCCCGCTCCCGAGGCGCGTCTGTGGAGTAGGGCTGCCCCTCCCCTGGTCCCAAGAGCCTGCCCCACTGGGGAGCCGGCGCCCTAACTGCAGCCCAGCATGGAGGCTCCCACCGCAGAGGGCTCGGTGGCCCCGGGGTGCCCTGCGCACCAGGAAGCGCCCCCTGCGCACAGGACAGCGAGAGAGCCGCGGCCGCGGTCCCTGAGCTCCTGGTGTCCCCGGGCCGCCCCTCCAGCCCCAAGAGCCCCAACGGCAGCGCCCCAACCCGGCCTCGCTGAGCCGGCCGGCCTCATGCCAGGCCTGCGCTCCAACCTCCAGCCTTCCCACCAGACCCAGCGTCCAGGCCTCCCGGGACCGTCCCTCTTCCTCCTGGGCTCCTCCGTCCGGGCCTCCTGGCGTTGCCTCTGCCACTCCACATCCTCGGACCTCCACTCCCCAGCACAGGCGGACCCCCGCTCTTCCTGCACCAAGTGGCCTTCTCACGCCCTCCTGTGTCCACACCTCCTTCCTCGGAGTCCCGCCAACTGTCCAGCGAAGCAAATCCTCTGACCATACCTTTCACCTTAATTTCTGGCACCCAGAAACACATTTTAGTTGCGGAATGATTTCTGGACTGCTGGCTCTGACCCTGGATCCCGAGCTTGCCCGTTCCCTTCAGCTGTCAGCGGAGAATCTGGGGCCAGCGTGTGCAGACGCCGCGCAGCGAGGTGGCCACCTCAGCCGCTGGTCTCGGCCCTCCCGGAGCCATGCCTGGAGCGTGACTGGCAGAGAACTCCTGCAGTGGGCACTGGAGGACCCTCCGGGAGGAGCCAGCCCTGCCGCCTGGTGTCTCTCCAGATTGTGTGCACCAGGAAACAGCCAGGACCTCTCCCGGCCAGCCGGAGGAGGCGCAAGCTGAGTCCCTGGCTGCTCAGGAAACGGCAGGTGCAGAGGAGACCCTGTGGACTGGGGCGAGAAGGAGGGAGAGAGCGAGTGAGTCACAGAATGCCCTGCAGTCGCTCAGTGCACCAACATGAACAGGGACACGCCAGGGCCGGCAGGAAATGCCCCAAAGTGAAGGTTTGTTCTCTAAGGGACAGTGAGCAGCAATGCATGCATAAAGTACGGCCAAGAACACCCTCAGGGTGGAAAGAGCTGTTCTGAAAAGCTACTACGTTGGCAAAAAGTGTGAAATAAAGGTTCAAGACAAGGGTCTACAGGCTGGTGCAATAGCCACCCTGGAAGGAGAAGAGAATTCATGAAAATGGGAAAGAGAAGACAATTTAAAATCAGGGAGTGTGGCCAAGACGGGCCACAGGCGCTCCTCTCGCAGAGTGACTTTCCCCGTTGTCACGGTGGCAGTCAGGTCAGCACAAGGCTCACACACTCAACCAGTGGGCTGCCTCCTCGCCGGTCCAGACCAGGGCCCAGGTAGGTGGTAGCGAGCGTGAGCAGTGAGGTGCGGGCACGGCCACAGTGTTCCTGGAGTCACTTCAGGTCCCCTCTACACTACTTCCAGAGCAGGTGAGCGAGCAACGGGCGCCGGTGGGCTTGCGGGCAGCACAGAAGCGAGGGAGCTGACCGGAGCTCACATCAGGAGAAGAGGACTCACGGGACCCCCTCCTCACAGGGCCACTGCGGTTGGCGTGAAGCTAGGGATCATGGCCACGAGTGTCCCCAGTCGTCTGGGAAGGCAGGGTCCTTTAGTGGTGCAGGTGCACTAAGGTGACTTCCGGCCAGCAAGTGGCCCCATTGCCCACATTAACATGGGGTTCACTTGTAGATGAAGCCCCCCAAACAGTAGGGCCACCATGACAGTTCCAGAGAGGACCAAGGAAGGTCAAAAACTCCACCGCCCAACGTGGAGGAACCCAACACTGGATGGGCAAAGCATGCAGAGCGGGGTCCCCAGCTCTCCCGGAAAACATCAGACAGTGATGAAGTCAGCACAGCCTGGTCTCCCTGTCCTCCTCTGCCTGGGGACGCGCTCTGGAGAGGGCTGTTTGCCGAGGCTCCTGTGCTGTCCTTCCCTGCCGCCTCACCCTCACTTCTGGCCAAGGTCTCCTGCACGACTTTGGGGTCCCACTTCAAATCTGCTTTCATCAAACACAAGAACTGAGGCTCAGCGTCTCGGCCCCCCACTTTCCTGCGATGCCACGTGAGCAGGGCAGGGGAGCCCGCGGGGGATCTTGCCCGCAGGATGGGGCTCAGCCGCGGCAGAGCACTGAGCACGCAGGCAGGGGCGCCGGCACAGGCTCCCTGGGCTTCCAGGGACGGGGCGAGAGCCGTGGAGCTCGGTCACAGGAGGACACGTGGCTGGGAGGGAGGCGGGGAACACCACAGGGCTGTGTGCCCAAAGGGATGAGTCCAGCTTGCCACTGCGCGTGCCTGCGCGGGCCTCGGGCGCAGACCAGGCAGCCTCTCTGTGGGCGTCCCGGAGCCAGCTCTCGCCCGGCTTCCTCCCCTCAACCTCCGTCCTGCTTGGAGGGAGGGGACAGGAGGTTCCACCTGGCCTCTGCAACAGGCTGGCCAGAGAGCCTGCGCAGTGCTGCCAGGGACCCACCAGGACCCCCTGGGGTGGTGACCACCTGCTAAGAGGAACCAGGAGTGAGACTCAGAGCTGCAGCCATGACACAAAGGTCCTCAGTGTCCTGGGGTCTGTCCTGTCCCCACCCACTGTCACAGTCTGAATCAGGGACCACCATTCCTTGAGGGGACCAGAGAAACAGCCCCACCCGGCCTCTGTCCACCGCTGCGTCCAGCGGCTCCGCACCCTCCACCGCAGCCCGCCAGTGCCTCACAGCACCCACACTCATCTTTCCTGAATGACAGGAGACTTAATTAGCAAGCACGTCTCCATTGTCAGTGAGGCATGAAGGGGTCCCTTCCTCTCCTCAGAGCGCTTCGCAGGAGGCAGGAGGGTCAGGACGCCTGAGAGACCTGGGCGCCCCCAGTCACGGGGAGCCTTCCCCTGGGGCAGGACAGCGGGCAGCAGGGGACACCACGGTGTGAGCTCCTACAGGGAACAGACCCTCTGTTCCTCTAAAACGAGGAGAGAGTGGGGAAGGGGGAGAGGAGTACCAGGTGCTTGGTGGGAGGTCCTGGGGCACGGGGTCCCAGGGGAGCGCTAGACCCAGGCAGAGGCTCCGTCAGCCAGGAACCAGGGAAGGCAGCCGGCAGGGCAGGCGCGCCCTCTGGCTTGACCGTTCAGCCAGACACTACTGGCACTTTCCAGCATGCAGATTAGACTCCCAGAGGTGAGCTGGGGTGTCGCGCTGTGAGGGGCCTCGCGGTTCGGAACCTCAGCGCAGGTTTGTCTTCTTCAGATCCTCTCCCGATCGCTCCAATAACCCTCTAAATTAAGTATGGAAAATAAAAAATGGTGTAGGTCCAGGCTTGGTCTACACTCATTAAAATACCGTGCTGGGATACCCCTGAAACCAGGGAGCAGCTGGCTGGAGAGGGGCCGCCCAGTGGGCTGGCCTCAACGCTGACCACCTGCAGAGCTGCTCCCTGGGCGGGGGCCTCCCCAGGTCAGCTCTCCTCCAGGCTGGTCCTGTTCCAAGTGTGTTTCATAGACACAGATGCAGGTCAGCCCATGGAGAGATGCACCAAGAACAGCTTTCCTCTCCAGCATGACAGACCAGCCTCCAGCTGGCCGGCACTCACCTGTGAGGTCGGTGATTCCAGAGGCTGGGCGGGGGACAAGGACAGGAGCAGCGGGGAGGCTAGGCGTGCAGGGTGACTGCAGATCACAGTGGAACACTGGGCATCTCAAAAAGCTAGAGGAAAGGCCTTCAAAAGCCTTTACCAGGAAGAATCTGTGGGAGTTTGAGAGACAGATAGCTAGACCTGGTTCAAACACTACACAATGCATGCAGGGGGGAAGCACCGACCCTCAGTGTGTGCAAGGCCTGTGTTTTCTGTATCAGAGATCAGCGGGAGAGCCAGGGTTCATTGGTATGCGAGTGAGCACAGCAATGGCTGGTTGGAGGCCTGGACCTGCAGGGAGGGAGGTGGGCAGGGGGCTTAAGCCCCTTTGTTAAGGAAAGCCCTGGGGATTTCAGAAAAACAAAGCTGTGGTGACACTTGCTGGAGCAGGTGTGGTGGTCCCCTGCTTCCTGGCCACCACCCCCTGAGCAGGCACAGGGCGGGTCTTCTCTGGATCTGTCCCCTGGGAGCAGCCCGCCCTGGAGAGGAGTACCTGGCACCTCCTTTCCCAGAATTCGCTTTTCTTCAGCCACAGAACTCTGAGAAGGCTTCCTCCTGCGTTTGTCTTCAGTTCAAAATAGTCCCCACACCACGCTCTGGGGCTCTGCGTGCCCCCCCACACACACATCCGGAAGGAAGACAGTGTCCAGCTGAACTAGGCAGACTGGCCTTCACCGCGACACCAAGGCGGACAAGGGAACAACGATCTGTACCAACGTCCCACGTGACCTTTAGCCAAGAATCAAATAAGAAGACGCAGAGTGTGCCTGCAACTCACCTCTGCGGTGCAGAGGTCCTGGGCACGCTCACGCACAGCCTCCATGTCCTTGGAGAGGCTCCACAGCCTCCAGTCACGGGCCCCGACGTGCCGTGCCCTTGGACTTTTCTTGCCCTGGTTCCTGACAGCAGTTGGTGGCCAGCAGACAGACGTACACGATGACCCGCCCCCCCCCCAGCCCTGGGTGGCACCTGCTGCTCATCCTCCAAGCCCTGAACGTTCCCCCTTCACCCCAGATCTGGAGCTCCTTCAGGGTAGTCTCACCTGAGCTTGTGGACTTTGATGAGACAACTGGCGTGACGACATCCCTGGTGTGCTTGAGGTGCCAGCCTTGCTAGGGCAGGCGGCTCTGTGGCAGGGCACTTGCCAGCTCACAGGAGGCCCTGGGCTCTGCCAACACTGCCAGAGGGAAAAGGAGGGCCGGGGCCGGCGGCTTTAATGTCATTATTTGTTTTTGATTAGCAAGTTTAATTAACAATTAAAGTGTCATAGAATGTGTACGATTCTAGAATGTGAATGTGTACGAGTCCATATTAACATACTTAAGACCCAAGTTAGGTCGGGGTGGGCTGCGGGTGGCCACGAAACCAGAATCCTCAGTCCCACGTCCGCCCGGCTGAAGGCAAGCCCGGCACGGCTCTGGGCAAAGAGGCTCCAGGGGACAGCTGTGGCCTCTGTGGGGCTGCAGCCACCCCAAGAGAGAGCTGTGGGGACTGGGGGTCCAGAGGGAGCGGTGGGGTGGGGGAGCTGAGGGCTGGTGGAGGTGGGTTAATCAGCAGACTGACATTCTGCTGCAAAAGAGAGGGAGGGGAGGGGGCGTCCCGGGAGGGTCTCCAGGGCTGCGGCTTCTTATCTTTTACTTATTAATTCACTTTTTGTAGTAGTGGGTTAGGCAAGTGCTCTGTCACTGAGCTACACCCCAGCCCCAAAGATGTCTTTATACTAGAACAAACAGCACCTTTTTGTGCTGATTGACAGAGGCGTGGGAGAAGCCCTGGAGCAGTTTCCCTGAGGCGCCAGAGAACGCATCCCTGAAGCAGGCAGGAGTAGCCCGAGGGCAGGTGCCGGCCAGTGCAGGTAGAGTGGTGGGCGTGCCTGGGGGGCCCTCCTGACCCTCCTGACCGCCAGAATGTTCCTTACAAATGCATGATGTTGCCAGGTACGGTGGCACACACCTGTAATCCCAGAGGCTCAGGAGGCTGAGACTGGAGGATCGTGAATTCAAAGCCAGCCTCAGCAAAAGCAAGATGCTAAGCAACTCAGTGAGACTCTGTCTCTAAATAAAACAGAAAATAAGGCTGGGGATGTGCTCAGTGGTGAGTGCCCCTGAGTTCAATCCCTAGCACCCCCAGAAAAGGGGGAGCTCTCAAGAAAATAGAAGGGAGACCAGTGCCCTAGAGGAAGGGGACCACGGGAGGGGGCAGGGGAGAGGGACGTGAAAGGAGAGGAACTGCAAAAAGAAGTCAACCCAGTTATGCCGTGTGCGTGTGTGAATCTATCACAGCGAATTCCCCTTTTGTGGATAACTATAATGCACCAGTTAAAACTAGATCAACAGTAGGGGGACCGACAGAGTGGAGGCAGGAGGGAGGAGGGAGGAGGGGCAGAAAGGAGGCAGTGCTGGGGACGGCCATGGAGCACATCATGCTTGCTCTTATCTGTCAAAACAAACCCCACACTTGTGTATAAAAATTAAAAAGTTATATGTTATAAAATAACCTACCATAATAGCATATCCAAACATCTAACAGTCTATCATCAAACCCTGGGCACTATGGGGAAAGAAAATCAAAGAGCATTAATGGCTTCACTTTTCAAAATATAATTTTTAATTTCTAAATGATGATAATGCTGAACTAATTATTTTGGTTATAATCTTTTAAAAATTCTGAACTGATAGCAAGTCTACATTACTTCTCAAATACTGGACACTTAAAAGGTTAAAGAAAATAGTTTATGAAGGAAAAGGCAGAAGAAAGAAAAACAAAGGCATCTTAAATTTAAAAAATAAAAATTAAGTCAAAAAATAAGATGAAGAGGGGCTGGGGTTGTGGCTCAGCGGCAGAGCGCTTGCCTGGCACGTGCGCGGCCCGGGTTCAATCCTCAGCACCACGTACAAATAAACCCATTGTGTACAGCTAAAGCAAATAAATAAATATTTAAGAAAAAAAAATAAGATGAAGAATGTCAGGGTGGGCGCACAACAGGGGCCCATGATCAGCACGTCCCGTCACTCACAGGACGGTGCCTCATCCGCAGTGGAAAGTCGTGTTTGGGTCTAGAGACACCTGCGTTCAAGAAGCAGACACGGGAGTGGACTGGAGGGAAAAGAGTAGGAGGGAGCTGAAGCAGAAAAGCTTAATATAATTTCAAAAAAAAAAAAAAACCACAAAACTGGCAAAATAAGGCAGCTTTTATTGATTTAAAGATTAAATCAACAATCATATATGGATCTACTGAGATTTCAGGTCACTAGCAAGCATCAGTTATGTAAATCAAAAAATGTCAGAATCGATTGCACAGAATAAAAATATTCTCTTACAAAGAACTGATGGACGGAGTGGAGCAGCAGACGTGCCTCTTCCACATGAGTCATGTTGAGCTGAGTGCCAGGGGAGGGAGCTGGTGCAGGAAGGGCTCCTGTGCTCCCTTTGCCTAGGGCAGGACATGGCCACAGCTGTGAGGGTCCTCCTGCCCCAACCACTGAGGACACCTGCCGCCTGGAGGTGGCACTAGAAGAATCTGCAAGACAAGCCACACAGACTCTCCTTCATCTGCTAGTCATTTGCCTTCCCACAACCTACTGTCCCTAGAGACCTGAAATCTTCTCCCTTTTCCTTGTCATTTTGAAGATTCACTAGTCTTATCTCCAGATGCCACCTAAACTGGAGGTCTGGGCTGTCTGTTGGAGGATCACTGTTTCCCTGATCTCTTCCATGGATGTATAAAACACACTTTCATGAACCTTCCTTCACGTGACTCTGTCTGTTGCAATGGGTCTTGCAGCAGGGGAGAGAGATTGGGCTCAAACCCAGACACCACTGGGCAGGAGAACCGAGAGCCCAGGAGCAGGTGGTCAGCGCGTGGAGCACGTCTAGGAGGAAACACCAAGACTGACAAAATCAATCCCACAGGACTCTTGCTGACGGCAGGCTAGGGCAGTGGCCAGGCATCCCTGGGGTGCAGGATGATGAACCTGATCGGAACGTGCCTTGCCTGGAGGGTGTCCGCTGTCACCTGCGCAGTGGGTTGCTTGCTAAACTTGGACAACGCAGAGACTGGAGTGGAAGCTGAGCATAGGTTCCACGGGGAAAGAGCTCGAAGGAGCCACGTACAGCTCGGCCAGCAAGAAAGGCCTGGCCAGGGAGGGCTGCGGCCTGAGCTTGGCGCTAGTTCTACCAACCAATCTCGCGTGTTCTTGGAGTAAAACATGCAAATATGAAAAAGGTTGTGATCTTTCTTGTGGAAATTTAAAGTTAAGACAATTGACCAAAACAAAACAAAACAAAACATTGGGAGGAAGGGTAGTTTGGCTGGCTGCAATGCTTCCTCATGAAGGAAAAGTTACAAATACATTTAACGGAAATATTTATATCTTGTAAAATAAAAGTATATAAAATTGGGTTTTCCCCAATTCAAAGCACCTAGCAGGCTGCTTTTAAAACCCACAGAATTTCCTGAGAACAGAAGTACCTGGTGTCACTCCCAAGGAGCCCCCTCTGGCCCACCTGCATTTGGGCTAGCGGGCGGATGGCAGGCCCTCGAGGTTCTGGGATGAAGTATTAGGGGGTCAGACTCTCCAGACCCACCCCACGGCTGACCTCCTGGGAGGCGGGAGTCCTGAGGTGGAGTTCAACCCAGTGGCCAGAAACTTGACAAGTCACGCTACAGGGCAGAGCTTCTGGGGAACTGAGCCAGTGTAAACCACCTGTGGTCACCAGACTGATGTCCTTCCCACACAACTTCCCATGCCCACCCCTCACCCAGGTCCCTTTGAAGAAGAGTCTGGGGCCCCAAAAGCACATCCCTCACTCTCCAGATGGCCCCAATTCCCCCTTGAACGTGTATCTGCTTTCCCAAACGAGTCTGCCTCTAGCAGGTGCTGAAGTTCTCCCTCGTCAAACGCCTCGGGAGCCCCACTGGTCCTGAGCGGAGGGCCTCTCTGCAGGAACACCTCCCACTTCTCTTGGTGACAATATGACCAGGAACATTAAGCAATCATCAATGTTTAGCAGTCACAGAGTGGATCAATGCAGAGAGGAGCATCTTAACAGGTGGCGACATTTCGGTAGAATGTCATGACACCACACTGTGAACAGGTTTGATCTGAGGTTCATCAGAATCCCAACTGGAAAAGCTAAAGCCACAGAGCTTCGCAGAAGATCACGGAGACCATGGGCGTGACTGGGGAGCACACAGTGATCAGTTAGGGCACAGGAAGGGAAACACTGAATGATTCGTGATTCTAACCTCATCAAAATCATAAACCCTGCTTGTCAAAAGGTCCATTAACAGAAGGAACTGGTAGGACTGCACATGACCAAGGAGTCAGCCAAGACGGCCCAGGCCTCCCTGTCCCCAGCTCTGCTGTCAGGTGCTTCAGTTCCCAGCTGCGCACCAGGCCCTGCCACAGCTCCTCCGTCTCACCATGAATGCCAGGCTTATTGTAGTTAGGAATAAGGACAGGGACATGCAGGGAGTACATAACTTTGTCAGGTCCCTGAAGTGGTCTGATGGTTACAAGACTGGCCATCTCTGGGGGGGAGCCGTGCTGGGTCACACGACTTCCATCGAGTTCTTTCAGACCCTGACATCACCACCCACAAGCACAAACTCGGTCAGACTCCGCAGGCAACAAGCAGGACTATCAAAGCTTGGCTGGAGCCCTGCGGTGGCCCTCCTGGGGTGGGGGACGGGAGGCTGTGGGAAACGCAGCGGGTTCCCGGCCCACAGGCGCTGGGCAGCTGCTCGGGAAGGCGGTCATTGGGATCATCGGGGGCAGGCACGCCGCAGTGAGCTGCCCTAAGTAAGCCCAGGGACTTGCAGGGACTTCCAGTCCAGATTCTGTTTGCTTTCATTCTTTACTAATCTTTGAGAAGAATCCTGTCCTTATGGTTGGACCCGAGAGGCAGTGACGGGCAACCACGTCCGAATCCTGTCGCCTTTGTCTCTGGGACACCTGCGTCCCTGCTCTGAGAAAGACCCGAGTGAAAACTAGCACCGCGGCTCTCCAGCCCACGGAGAGGACAAAGGCAAGGCCCGCAGTATCCGGTCAGCAGAGTCCGCCCTCTGGCCTTGGGTCATAGGGTTCGTTAACAGACGACATGTCCAAATGGGCAGGTCCAAGCGGAGGTGCCGCGCCAGCAACTTGGGGAGATGACAGGGGCTGGGCTGCGAGGGCCTGCGGGCGCACCGCGGTCCCCGGAGGTCCCACCCTCGGGACTCGCGCCGGCTCTGGGTGTCCCCGGGGACGGGGACGGTCTCCTGCTCCGCCGGGGCCGCGCAGGGAGGCCCCGCGGAGAGGCCGGGAGGCCGCAGGCTCTAGCGCGGAAGCACGAGCTCGTAGTCGTGCTCGGGGGTGCAGGAGGTGCGGCTGGGGGTGCGGGAGGCGCGGCCGGGGGCGCAGGTCCGCAGCAGCGCGTACTCGGTCTCCGGGGCGGCTCCGCAGGCCCCGCGCGCCGCGAGGCGCCGTCCACGTTCTCGTAGCCGTGGTCGCTGGAGCCCAGCGAGGGCCGGCGCTGCGGCGGGTGGCGGATGACCGTGTAGCACACCTCCTCCGAGCCTGCGTCCTCGGGTTCCTGCGCCGGGAAACCACAGAGCCAGGGTCACGCCGCTGCGCGCACAGCCGCCCCAGCGTCCTCGCCCCGGGGCCCCCAAGCCCGCTCCAGCGGCGTCTGCGACCTTGCCCTCGCAGGCACCGGGCCCCAAGCCACTGCCGGGTCTGTGTCTGCGCCACCTCCAGTGACAGAGGCCAGGAGGACATGAGCCCTCCCATACAGAAAGCAGCCGCTCGCTGGGCCACACGTCGAGATGCAATAAATGCAATGAGCACATCTGGAGAAGTGAATCGAGTCATTAACCGGAGGGGTTTGTAGGAGAAAATGCTGATAATAAAATCAGAGTTTCAACATATTTTCAATCGCATGGATAGTAAAGGAAAGAAAAAATTCAGACTTTAATATATAATAATTAAATCAATGAAATGCTTATGATGTAGTTTTAAAAGGAAAGCTTTTCCACGTTAATGGTTTCTATCGTGTTCACAAGCATGAATGCCAATTCCTGGATACAGAGGTAGGCAGAGGATGTGGGCGCTAAACGGAAAACCTGTGGTGTCCATCGTAAGTGCAAGCCTGCCTGATTCCATCTGTTTTGTTATGAGAGCTTTGAAAATTAAAACATTAGGTGTCAGCAAAACTGGGAGCATAACAATGACTTTCTAATCATCTAAATCAGTTAAAGTATTTTAGGTTTTTATTTCCTCCCACTTATCCACTAAAATGACCAATTGAATGATTTAAAATACAAAAGATTTATCTAAGTTCACTTAGAAATTCCAAGTTACAGAAAGATGCTACTCTTAAATAAGATCACCCATATTTTAACATTTATCAGAAAAATGCAATAAACGTTAATTTGTGGCTCATCCTGATGATTTTTAATTACCTGATTAGAAGTGGATAGAAATTCTTTACCTAGAGGATAAAACAAAAGGAAAAGAATGTGAGGCTTTCAGAGGCCCAGGGTAGCAGAAGGGCAGGTAAAGCTGGTGTGAGACCCAGAGGCCTGGTGCCCACGCAGGTGACCAGGCCCTGCAGGCCAGGCCTCCCCTGAAGGCAAGATGGAGAGGCAGGCCATCCTGCACTCTGTGCACCCGGCACACACCACTCTGCGACCGAGATGGACACTGGTGACGAAAAGTCCACCAACACCGTGGCAACGAAGCCCGAGGAGCACACAGAACAAGCCGTGAGCTGTGGACTTAAGAGAGGAGCTCTATGATCTAGAGTACCACAGGACTACCACATGAGTCTTAAAGACAGTCATGAAAGAGAGAGACACACAATAGCAACAGTGACTATTTCAAATTAAATACAGATATACAGTTCAGGTTGACTCCGTCTGTGAACCCCGAAGCAATTTGTATATAAGGAAATTGAATTCAATTTGTAGTAACTTGGCATCCACTAACCTTTTTTTTTTCTTTTAAATAAATAAGCTCCAATTAGGGAATTCACCAAATACTGAATAAAGCTACCGTCCCAATTCATAAGGAGAAAAATGACTGATTCTGAAACCTACAATCTAATATGCTTGATAACTAATCTTAGCAATTATTAGGCACACTAAGCAAATTGAATAGATTCTGGTGAACAAAATAAGCTAAGAGTTTCTAATAGTTAACTGTTCTTCACAAATAAAAAGTCATGTCCAATGCATTGATTTCAAATAAGGAATGCTACACACATTCATATGATCAGGTACCCTTATCAGTGCAGCCATATGTAACGGTCTAGTTAGATAAGTGTGTTTCAGTTCCCTCCTGTTTATGATCACAGGCTGAGGAAGTTAGGCCTATGTGAATGGCATGAAGCAATCAGATTGTTGGGTGAAGTGTTGCTTTTGGTCCTGAAATTGTTACAACATTTAGAAACTTTCATATTCAAAGTAGGAGCTGACCACAAAGTTGAGTCTTGAAGGAGTTAAGGATGCACTATCTCAAAATATGCCAAAATGATAAATTGGTTATTGTGAGCTAAATCCCCAAGGAGTGATTACTGCAGAAAGGGCTGTTTGACCCGACTCTCCCTACCACAGCCAGCCTGCAGATTCTTTGGAAGAGGGTATGGTCCTTGTACTAAGGTGGGAAAAGAGCCAGATGACCAGAGCCTGGTGGTGGGGGTCGTACTGTTGGTGAATAGGACGCTCACGGAGGCGTGTCCTCCATTCACCCACCCTCCATGTCTTGGTGACATCCCTAGAATATGGCCCAGGGTGCCATCTGTCTGGTTGCTCCTCCACAGATGCATTGCTATTTATCTAAAAAGCACAGAACCATCTGGCTTTGGTCCTTCTTCAACCCCACTTTTTGGTGAAGACCTGCACGTGTAAAATCTGTGAGACTTCTATGCTAGTCCCTGGTATCAACTTGGTATTAATTTGATTCCTAGATCCAGCCAAAGAGCCCACATGAGAACCCGGAGGGCCACAGGTGTAGCCCGGCGGTCAGCACCTGCCTAGCCCTGGGTTTCATCCCCAGTCCTGGGAGAAACAGAGAAACCCCAGGAGTGCAGGAGGGGATCTGGCCCCCCACATCCCGCTTGCCCAGAAAACAGGCTGACTGGGCTGCCCCACCCCTGAGGGTTCCAGAGGAGATGCGTCTCTTTGACACCTCTGCATCCAGAGGGTCCCTGTCCCTGGCTGTGGCCTCTCCGACCTTGATGGCCAGGAACACAAGACAACAGTGGCGGCGGGGCCAGTTCCACCCCTGCTGCCTCACGTCCACATCTTCTCTTCCCTGTCCTTCCCCCACCCTTTCAGGGCCCATGGTCACAGGTGCTGCCAGTCAGGACCTGGATATCTGTTGGGGCCTTTATCACACCTACCATGGTGGTATTCTTTGTTTAAAAATAAGAACATGCGCAGGAGAGTGAGCATTTCAAAGTGAACATGTGAATGAAGCTGCTAAAATGGCAAAGATCTTCCTCTCTCCAAGTCCAGGAAATACACACTAGTGAGTAGTATTGCATCGCTTTCTGAAATGCAAGCTGAACTTGGTTTAAATAAATCTGACAATCTAAGTATGCCTTGAAAGACCTTTCCTGCAATTCAACACAAGTGCAGCCAAGCTGCAGAAGCTGGTGTCAGGGATGCTTTAAAGAAAGAGACTCCCGAAGATTTGAGAGTCTGGGCTTAGTTCTCTCACCTGGCTTGGGTTAGAGGTTCAGCAGATACCATCAACATTTAAAAATGGGGCATAAGCAGCTTACAGTTCACAGCGCACGGGGCACAGGCCTACCTGACCCGGAGAGCTCAGCCTAGAGGACCGTTCCCGCGGGCATTATGGAGAGAGAGGAGAGCGTGGGCCTGTTTGTGATCCATGCTCCTCCAGAGCATGAAACGCAGGGCGTGTGTCATCATGGCTTCCAGTGTGTGGCTCGAGGGCTGAGTGGAGGGCCAGGGAAACTGTCTTCAAGATCTGCTTTGCAACTTAACCCCTCCTTAGGGTAGTGGGACAGACACAGTTGTTCCTGGATCTGTTTCGTATGGGTTGAGAAGGCCCATAAACAAATCCTGTGAATTTCACCAGGACTGGAAATCACAGGGGAAACAGACCCCGTTGCCAGTCGAGAGCAGCGTCGCCCCGCCTCTCCTAACCTCCTCCGCAACCAGACCAACCGGCCAGGCGCAGGACGACTTCCCTGCGGAAACCAGGGGGTGGACCATGCGAAGATGGGAAGTTGATGACTTTGGCTGCCTCTTCTGTTACCTCCTTTTTCAACCTGTGAAAGATGGTTGGTCCGAGTTTTCACAGTGTGAGATGGCAACCGCAGTGCAGAGAAGCCTCTTTCTGGACTAAGCAAGAGAGTGCAAACACCTAACACGCACTTGCTCTCCAATGCGGGAGCCAGCCCTGCTTCCCTGGTGTGTGTCACAGGTCCATCGGCTTCCCTGACTTCCAGGAAGGCGGGCCCTTTCCCATCGCCACGTCCTGGTCCACAGCTCTGAGGACAGAGGCTGGCAGATCCAGGTGCAGAGCAAGCAGCCTCCTTAGCTGACTTCAAGCACCAGAGCCCAAGAGAACAGGGACCCGCCCTCCCGGAAGGTCCTTCAGGCTCCGTCCCCTGAGCTACTCAGGATGAATGCGTCACCTCGAGTTTGACTGCTGTCTGTACAAAGGCGGCGCACCATCTGGCGAGCCCCTTAGAATCTGGGCAGGCCACACACCAGCGGAAAAGGTAGGTCCAGAGTGAGAGCTTCTACCGTAAGAGCATTGATAAAATACAGAATGTGGTTCCATTAAAAACATCAGTACAACGTGTGAGCTTGGTGCCAAGGTGTATTTCCGCAGTAGATCCCGTGCCTGGCACGCGTGAGGGCCTGGGTTCAACCCCCAGGACTGAGGGGGTGAACAGAAACACTGAAGGGTGGAGCACCACGGAGCACCGCTGTTTCAGGGTGGACCCAAGCCAGCGCGTGGGAGAGAAGCAGGAGCTGTGGCTGAGGACGCCGAGGTCCCGGGACCCCAGAGGGAAGCAGCTGCAGGAGGGAGGTGCTGAGCCGCAGCCGAGGGGCCAGAGACGGCCATCAGGCCCAGGCGGACCTCGTCCTCCCAAGTCTGAGGCAGCCGCTGGATCAGGCAGAGGCTCCTGGCATGGCCCAGGGGTACAAATGGTACCATGGTCTTTGCGCCCACACTCGCACTCACACTCACACTTGAAGTCGCTGTCGGGTGACACTTCCCATGCGATGACCGCAGGGACTCAGTTAGGCCCTCCTGCCTGGGGTTGCAGTGGTGTGTGGTGGCGCAGTGCTCCACGGGGGGGCCAGTGTCTGGGGAAGAGCAGAGCCCCACAGAGCCAGGGGACGCAGGCGGCAGCTGCACCTGAGGGAGCCCGGGACGCCCAGCCACGCCTGCGGCCCACACTGCCACCTCTCTGTCCCCACCCCACCCCATGGGCTTGATGTGAGGGCATCACAATGTGCGCACACATCACACCATCACATGCAAGTTTTATTTGCCAGTTATACCTCAGGGAAAAAATGAGAGAAGAGAAGAAAACGAGAGTTTTCTTGAAGACCTAGCTGTCCCCAGGGACTGAGCACTGCTATTCTTAATTGCCTGTTTTGAATAATTACATAATTACTACCCTCCACAGTGTGGCAGATAAGAAAAGAAAAGAGAAACAATATTCTTCTTATCACCAGCTAATATTCAAGCTGGCACCATTTTAAAACAATAATATACACATTAAAATCCATAGGCATTTGGTTGATAGCTTCCCATGTGAGTTTATGGAGTGTTGCTCAAAATAAATCAAGTACAGACGCTACTGTACAGAAAGAACAGTGAGTCTGCGCTTGAGAAGGTCAGACTCCGGCAGCAGCTGCCCCAGCCCCGAGGGAAGCCCACCCTGGGGTGTGGAAGTCTCCTCCCTGCTGTGGGAAACGGGAGGGAGCAATGACTCACCGTCCTTATCTTGACCTTGAGTTTCTCCTTCAACCGTGGCCATTTCCTGCCTGCAGGGAGAGAGACAGTGAGCGGCGGGTTCTCTCTGAACCTCTGATGCCCTTCTCACAGATGGGGCAGTGCAGTGGTAGGAGCCCGTCTCCCCAGCCTCTGAAAAGTGGGGGACTCCAGGAAGGGTGGGAGCTGGAGACGCCACGGCCAGGAGGTCAGGACGTGCCATTACCACACCTGCTGCTGCACACGGACAGCGCGCAAGCAGGGCAGTCAGGACGGCTCCAGGAGGCCGCCATTGCTGTCTCTGCGCTTCCCGATGGGGTGCAGATCCTGCAGGTGCTGACAGGGCCCCCAGGTTCTCAGACTCACCGCGGCACGCGTGGGAGAGTGTGGCCGGCAGTGACAGGTGGAGACCGTCTTCATGGGGACCAGAGAGAAGGCTAGGGACGGTGGGCGGCCAACACGTCACCTTGATCTCCTTCCTCCGGGCCCCTAAGTCTACGGGGAGGTATAGAGGCAGCCGAGGACGCCACCTGTGACGACCTGCACCTCGGAGGCGGCAGCCGGGGCTCGCAGAAGAGAGAGGAAGCCCAGGGAGGAGGCCCTCGAGTGCGACCCGCCAATGGAGGCCAGCCCCAGCACACTCCCCTCTGCACCCTCAGACACCTGCGCACACATGTGCACAACACACGTGTGCAGCCTGCAGCTGGGGGACACACAGCTGGAGAGTGGAGTGACACTCACACAGCTGTGACTATAAAAATATGATCCAAGAATCACCAAAAGAGAAAGTGTATTGCCGGGTGTGGTGGCGCACCCCTGTAATCCCAGCGGTTAGGGAGGCTGAGACAGGAGGATCACGAGCTCAAAGCCAGCCTCAGCAACAGTGAGGCACTAAGCAACTCAGTGAGACCCAGTCTCTAAATAAAATACGAAATAGGGCTGGGGATGTGGCCCAGTGGTCGAGTTCAATCCCCCTAATGAAAAAAGAAAAGAAAAGGTGCACTGTCAAATGTGTCATTCCTCTGAGAATATATGACCTGTGAGTTTTTAGGAAAAAGGAGGTGAACATGCCTGTGCAGCCACCTTGAAGCCACCTTGAAGTCTGCGGCACGCAGACCTGTTGCAGACAAGCTGGCAATGAAGAGTTCAGTGCCCCGCTCGCCTGGCTCTGAGGGTCTGGCCACAAATCCAACCCACCAGGTGCAGGTGAGGATGTCGCACGTAGCGCTGGCATCCACTCCCCAGCGGAGCAACCCCGCACCCTGTCTAGGAGTCAGTTCCAGACAGTGGCAGTAACTCCAAATTCCCAGGAATCTGCTTGGGGTTTCTTGGCTTGTGCTTTGAGCTGAATTGTGTCCCCTTCAGAATTCATATGAGGGCTGGACTCTTTGTCCCCAGGACCTCAGAATGCTGTGGACCTGTACAGAGTTAATTTTGTTAAAAACAAGGTCCTGTGAGGGTCTCTCTTTCAATTTGCCTGGTGTCCCTGTTAGAAGCAGACACTGGGACACAGGAAGGTGACGTGAAGACACAGAGGACAGCCACCCGCCAGCCAAAGACAGTGAGCTGTGATTTCAGCCTTGCTGACACCTTGATCTCAGTCTTCAGGCCTCCAGAGCCATGAGAAAGCTGTTTATGCCACCCGGCCTGTGGCCTGGGCCACCTGGTCTGTGGCACTTTGCTGTGACAGCCCAGTGAACCAACTCAGACTCCTCTGTGGACACGGGGCAGAGGACAGCAGGAGCTGGCTGAGGCCGTGGCCAGCGGTTCCCTCCTCTCCGCCTGCCTGCGCCTCCCTCACCCACAGCCCTCCAGAGGGCAGCGACTCCAGCAGACCACCTCGGTGTCTCAAATAAAGGGCCAGACTGACAAGACGAAAGCCACCGACTCCTGCGGCAGCTCCCAACTCTGACACACCCGGATGCACGTGAAGCAGAGCAGAAGAAACCATGAGATCAACGGAAATGCAATGACAGCACAGTGCTCAGTCTCAGCAAGGAGGAGAGAGGCGGGGCAGGGCATGTCTGAAGCTCGTAACGAGCTAAGCCTCTGCAGCAGCAGGTGCACTTCAAAGTTATGGCCTGGTACAACAGGTGCAGAACATAGTCTCAAAGTCGCTGGGGCGCAGCAGACCCCCGCCAGCCGGCATTTGCCGCCTGAGCTCCTGACGGACACCCGGGAAGGACAGGCGCTGGGTAAGGGTTCTGCTTCTCACGGCCGAGGGGTTTCCGCACATCTCCTTCACTCAGAAAGGAAGCTCCCTAACCCCGGGCACCCTCGCCCACCCTCCAGCCCGCCCAGGCACCTGTCTCCCTCCTGCCCCTGCTCCTCTCACCTGGGCATTGTTTGTCCTCCTCCTACCCAGCGCAATCACGAGGCCGTGGCCACCCTCCCCAGCCACGGCCCGCCCAGCCTCCTGCAGCCACGTTCTCCCCACCTCTGTGAGATCGGTGTTTTACGTAGGAACGAGACCTTGTGGTGCAGACAAGATATTAAAGTTTATATTCTATCATCTTCCCATTCCTCAACAGGAAAGATGGAGAAGAAACAGAAAACTTGGGATTCAAAATAATTAGAGTAGCAACAATTTAGGGAAAAAATAAGAAAAGTAAGATATAAGAATCCAGAAAAGATAAAACGATGATGTACGACTTCCTGCAAAAAGCAAAACAGAAATCAGATCAGTGGTTACCAAGGACTAACAGGAGGGGAGAGGCAATGGAGGTATCTGTGGGGGTGACATGATTGTGTATGTTTTTCTGAACTTATTAAACTGTATGCATAAAAGGTGAATATTATTGCATTATAGCTTCAAAAATCAAAATTTAAAAGTTAAATACATTGAAAGGTGTCACACACTCCTTATTGTAAGTATAATTGAAGCTGTGAATTAACTGAATAGTATTCTGGTAAAAAATAATACCAATTTTACAAAGAAAGACATAGAGAGTGTACACTGCTTTCAGGAGCACGACCCTGCAAATTGAGCCAGGAAGAACACTGTCTGTGGTCCAGCACATGGACAAAATGCCTCCGAGGAAATGGATAAGGAGAGTAACAGGTTCCCTCGGCCTCAACACACGGCGGGCTGAAATTCCTGGACTCATGCTCCTGACCTACCTAGTGCATGGATGGCTTAAAAAGGCCTACCTACCATGACTTATTTAGGTAGTGTCTGATTGTAATAAGGACTGCTCCACTAGCGGATGTGAAAGCTTCACTTCTTTAGCCAGAAAAAAAGTAGAAGATCTACTGCAGACCACAGTTACTGACAGACTGTCTGAGGGCTGGGTGGAGGCAGGCCTCAGGTACTGACTGACTGACTGACTGAGGGCTGGGTGGAGGCAGGCCTCAGGTACTGACTGACTGACTGACTGAGGGCTGGTGGAGGCAGGCCTCAGGTACTGACTGACTGACTGACTGAGGGCTGGGTGGAGGCAGGCCTCAGTTACTGACTGACTGACTGATTGCGGGCTGGGTGGAAGCAGGCCTCAGTTACTGACTGACTGACTGACTGAGGCCTGGGTGGAAGCAGGCCTCAGTTACTGACTGACTGACTGACTCAGGGCTGGGTGGAAGCAGGCCTCAGTTACTGATTGACTGACTGACTGACTGAGGGCTGGGTGGAAGCAGGCCTCAGTTACCGACTGACTGACTAACTGACTGAGGGCTGGGTAGAAGCAGGCCTCAGTTACTGACTGACTGACTCAGGGCTGGGTGGAAGCAGGCCTCAGTTACTGACTGACTGACTCAGGCCTGGGTGGAAGCAGGCCTCAGTTACCAACTGACTGACTAACTGACTGAGGGCTGGGTGGAAGCAGGCCTCAGTTTACTGACTGACTGACTCAGGCCTGGGTAGAAGCAGGCCTCAGTTACTGACTGACTGACTGACTCAGGCCTGGGTGGAAGCAGGCTTCAGTTACTGACTGACTGACCAACTGACTGAGGGCTGGGTGGAAGCAGGCCTCAGTTTTACTGACTGACTGACTCAGGGCTGGGTGGAAGCAGGCCTCAGTTACCGACTGACTGACTCAGGCCTGGGTGGAAGCAGGCCTCAGTTACTGACTGACTGACCAACTGACTGAGGCCTGGGTGGAAGCAGGCCTCAGTTACTGACTGACTGACTCAGGCCTGGGTGGAAGCAGGCCTCAGTTACTGACTGACTGACTCAGGCCTGGGTGGAAGCAGGCCTCAGTTACTGACTGACTGAGGGCTGGGTGGAAGCAGGCCTCAGTTACTGACTGACTGACTGACTCAGGCCTGGGTGGAAGCAGGCCTCAGTTACTGACTAATTGACTGCAGGGGGTTTGGAAGTTGGGCTTTGTACATAAGCCATGTCTCAGCCTCAGTTCTGGCTCTGTTGATTAGGAAACAATAGCCCTCTTTAAATTGCTAATTGTTGTGTAAATTAAATGGCTTAGGAGAATCCCTGGTTCAGTACTCCCGCACAGACTGCGTTGCTTGCTGCCTGAGACCAGAGGCGTGTCTGTCCTAGGACAGGCTCTGCCACACAGCTTTCTGAGGATTGACACACCAAGTGAACTCTTTGCAGAGAAAGTCAAGGTGAAATGTCTGTGAGAGGGCCAAAGCTGCAAAACTCAGCTTCCCTCTGGCAAGCAGCCTCCCTCCTTCATGAGGAGGAGGAAGTATCCAGCCCTGAGATAGAGACCAAGACCTTGAGATGACATGATCAGGAAGGAAATTGACGGCAATGATATGAAGCCCGTGGTTATCAAGTCAGTCAGGTGTTTCTGCGTTTGGGAGTTGGGGCCATCGAGGGCCAGCGAGCTATCGTGCACTCCTTTTCTTCTTTCTTCCACTGAGGATTAGACACTGATGCAATCTAGGCAGTGGAACACATGAGGCTGCTGCCTGTAAAAGCAAGCGGTCTGCAAACGGAGATAAAGAACAAGAAGCTACAATAAGGGCCCGGTTGCAGTTCCGATATGGACACGTCAGTGGGATGTGTACGTGCCAGAAAGCTGTGGGTGTGCCGCCACCCCCATGCGCCCCCAGAGCAGACGGCAAGGTCTTTCTGAGGAGGCATGAGACTGAGGACCTCCAAGAGGCGACACTGTCAATCAGCCTGAGCTGGAGGAGTGGCTTTGAAGAGAAATGGTTGTGCAGGGAAACAGCACATGCACAGAGCCCGGGGCGGCACTGAGCGGGGTGGCTGAAGAACGCAAAATGGAGGCCGGAGCCTAGAAGGCTGTGGACAGGGCGAAGGCTGAGGAATGAGGCTGGAGAGGGGCAGGAGCCAGTCCTACACACCTGGGGGTCCTGGTGAGGAGTGTGGGCTTCACTCTGGATGCAATGGAAACCAGTGGTCTCAAGCAAGGAAAGGGTGTCATTAGACCTATGTTTCCCAAAACTTCTCCTGGCTCCTCCGTGAGAAATAGGTTGAAGGAAGCCCACTGCACACAGTCAACTGGGCACAAGCATCCTTTCCTCCAGCTAACACCCCTGCGTGTGTGTGTGTGTGCGTGTGTGTGTGGTGCTGGGGGCGGGACCCAGGGGCACTCCACCTCGGAACCACATCCCTTTCTAGACTCTATTTTGCGGCAGGACCTCACTAAGTTGCCCAGGCTAGCCTGGAACTTGTGACCCGCCTGCCTCAGCTCCCAGGTCCCCGGGACTGCAGGCGTGCGTATGTGTCACCAGGCTGGAGCTGGATCCCTGCGTTCCTCGAACAGCCAGCAAGAAGGGAGCCACGCACTCACTCCGCCTCTGTGGCCATCAGGGGCCACCTAACCTGCCCCCGAGGTGCGAGGCGATCCCAAGGCCTGCAGCTCTGTGGCACTGATGCGTCCCGGAGACAGACTCTGGGAGGGGGCCCGAGGAAAACACCTGCCAGGCCTGCTCACCGTTTCCTTTTCACGGCTTGGTTTTCCTTCCTGTTCTTCTTTTGGTTCTCCCCCAGGCAGCTGGATGGAAACACACAGGGAAAGAGACCATTACCCTCTCCGAAAGTTCCACGCCCTTCCCCAGCTTCCTTAACCGTGGAAATCTCCTCCTCTGCCCAGACACCTCTTTCTCTCAGCGTTGACGGGGACTCACAAAGCAGAACACATTTCTAAATGAGCCAGAGCTGCAGACGGAATGTCTGTAGTCTGACCTTTTATTTTCTGGATCTGTGTTTAGGAATCCGACAGGCTCTGGGGTTGGGGTTTATCACGATCAGGCCAGCAAATTTCCCGAGTCTCCACGAGGCCCGGGTGAGTCGCCAGGCAAGGTGTGAAGACCCTAGCACAGGGGAGGTGTGGCGTCGCCCACAACCCAGACAGCCACAGCCGGTCCTCAGCCCTGCGGGGCACAGCCCGTGGGTCCTGGCCCCTGAGTCGGAGCCAGCTTCTCAGTCATCTTTCTGATATCAAGCAGTAGCTGAATGGTGAAGCTGAGGTGAGGCCGCAGCAGCGGCCAGGAGGGCGGGCGGGGTGGACGTTGCCTGGCGGTGTCCAGCTCACGTGGCCTCTCACTGCCCCTCAGCGCTGCCAGTCAACACTGTGCCCGGGAGCCCTATCAAACCTGCCAGTCTGAACTGTGATGGGGCAGCACTGAGTGTCTAGCTAAATTTGGCGGCTAAGGGCGACACCTACGCAGACATGCTCCTCCGGCCAGTACTTCTGCCGACCCCCGGGCGTGCTTTGTTCCCTTCTTGGGTCACTTTTAGGCTGAGTTCTAGATGCCATCCGTGATGGCGACGAGTCTGAGGCCACCATTTCTTGCCTGCCATTGTTGGGGTGCTGCTGGATTCTGTAAGACGACTGTGCCACCAACCTCGCTGATCGCCTCCCATCCACTACTGATGGCCGGGCGCCTGGGCTTCCTGCCTGGCTGATGCCCACAGCGCACAGGCCTTTTCTTTTCAGTGTCATTACTGCACCCGTGTTCGTGAGCATTCCTGTCCTGTCCTGACCTCAGCACTCTTCCCTAAGTGGTCTCCATTAAGTCTGCGTGTACTTCTGGCCTGCTGCCTTCGTCAGAATGAGAGCCTTTCATGTCAGAACAAGCAGGATGAGAATTTTTATGGTTAACGGGGGCTAAACCTTATCAAATGGATTTTTAAAACTATTGAGATAACTTCATAATTTTTCTGCTAGATTTATAAATGTTTTTTATGTTAATAGATTTTTTCCACCTGCCCACCCTCCTGGCAGCTGCTGCCAACTCTCTGGTGGCAAATCGGGTGCCGTCCACAGGGCCAGGAGGCTTTGGCTCCTCCTCTGACAAACAGGGCACAGCAACGGAACCTTCTTTGTGTCGAGTTCTAGTGTCCACTCCGCAGCCTTGCAGAGGGCACTGGGGAAGCTTGAATGTGAAACTCTCACGAAGCCGCCTGGCAGTGCCAGCTTCCCGGGCTAGCTCTCAAGCCCTCGTCCCAGCCACCCCGCGGCCGGAGGCGCCCACGGCTCTGTGTCGACGCCCTCCGCACTGAGAACCCTGCGCATGGTTCCTGTTCCCCACAGTGACCGTGACTAAGGGTTGACACTGGAGCCGGCCATGAGCACGCGGCAGTTACACCAAGAAAACAGCGTGGGGCTCACAAAAGGCTGCGGCAAAGAGAAATTGCAAAGCCGTGGAGAGCACTGCCTACAGAGACAGGTCCAGGTACAGACACTCTCTGCACGGTCTACAGAAAGGGATCACACTCAGTGGGAAAAGAATGGATCTTCCAAAGACAAACTTGCAAAATCTGTCTTACATTTTGGAGAAAAGACAGCTAAACCCCCACTTTATGCCATATAGTAATAGAGAGTCAAGGTCTAGAGGGGAAGGCAAAGCATAGCGTCAGTGGAAGAAAATCAGAAAAATGAGTTTGTGATCACGTGGCAAGCAGAGCTGGGGGGTGCAGCTCAGTGGTACAGTGCTCAGGGCCTACTGTGCGCGAGACCCGGGGTCCTCTCCCAGCACCAGAAAGCGAGCGTGAGGGGGCAGGACTTTATCATGAAGCCCACAAGAGTAACCTAGAGGTTCCCAAGAGCAGCAGAGGCCGACACCACGGCAACATGGGGACGTGAATGGCCACAGCAGCCTCCGCGTGACCATCCAAGCTGAAAGCAGCCCAGACGCCGGCAGTGGAGGAACGTGTACGCGCACTCCGGCGTACGTCCACACAAACAGGCTCTGGCATGCTCAAAAACGTTAAAAGTAAAAATTGAATGAAATAAAAAGAGGAAGCTGTCGGTGCCTGCAGCGTGGCCGAGTCGCTCTGACACGACGTGGGAGAAAGAAAGCGGGCACAGAAGAGGGGGCACCATGTGCGTCCACTTGCAAGGTGACCAGCCCAGCAATGGGAACCACAGCAGCATTTTGAGGTGACTGACTGGGGAGCACTGGGAACCTCCTGGGTCGACAGAGATCATAGCCATTGTCACTGTGGGCGCGAGCACTCGGCAGTCAGCGAGTGTCACGACCAACGTGCCCATTTCACTACGCACAGACCTTCCCTCGGTGCAGAATCCACTCAAGGAAACGAGACCAAAAAACGCAGAAACCCTGAGACAAAACCAATGGATTTGCCTACCTCGGTGTTTAAGGTTTCTGGTCAACAAACACATGAAGTGAAGCGTGCCAGGTAGGACAGAGGCCGGCAGTGGCCAGGTCACAAGGGGCGTCCGCGGCACTCACAGAGCGTGCGCCAGCTGAAAGGACTCCAGAAACCCCATGGAGCACGGCGTGCAGAGCAGGGGCCGCAGCACCTTCCTCCCGTTAAGGAGACGGGCAGAGAAGAGCCCTGGGACCCACTGAGATCCCGCGGGCTAAGTTCACCCTGAAAGGGTGTGGGCGGCCCCCGAGGTCCAGCTCTTAACTTCCTGTGCCGGGATCGAACCCAGGACCTTGCACGTGCTGGGCACACACTCTACCATCCAGCCACGCCCCCAGTTCCTCAGATTTCCTCAAAAGCCGAGGTCTAGGCCCTGCTGTCTGAAGGAACGTGGGCTGAGTCTGAGGCCACCAGGGATGGCATGACTCTTCTATGACTGAGACTTTCTGTCAGCTCTCATCCTCCCCCACTGACGTGCACTGGTGGTGCAGGTTAACGGGTTCCCGTGGCATTTCCACACGGGCACGCAGTGCGCATGGAGCACGGCGAACCTCTCTTCTCCCACCCTTCCCCCCACGCTGAACTGTCATGGTTGAAGAGCTGGGTGATCAGGAGCAGAGTGGAGGGACGGGAAGGGGAGGCAGTGCGGAGCGACTCTCAGGCAACCTTGTCACGTGCATACGTAAACACAGCACAGGGACTTCACCGTTGCGCGTAGCTAAAGGGCCAATCATAGATTAGTAGACGAGCGAAAGGAACTCCAGTAGAGGGAGGAGAATGGGGGAGAGGAGGCAGGACCAGAGAGAAGACGGGGGCTCGTGCACAGGAGTCGAAGCCATGCACGGGTCAGCTTGCTGGGACGAACCACACTACTACATAAAGCCCTGATAAAAAAATGGAAAAAGAAAAGCTGGTTCACATGGACATCGTAAGATATCCAAGATGATCAAGAACAAAAAACTAGGGATCTACAATTCAGATTTTTGCCATGACCAAGAACTGCTCTGCTGTTTGTAGGTGACTGAGCGTGCTGTGCACACGCGCCTCGCTCGCGGCACAGACAGGTGGAGAGGACCCTGCGTTCTAGGTCTGACGCGTGCGCCAGCTGGAGGTCTGCGAAAGAAGAGCCCCCGCTCTCTGCTTCGTGGTCCCCCACAGACGAGCGCACGCAGAGGCCGCACGGCTCCCCTGACTCCCCTTTGGACACCAGAGGCCAGCTTCCGTGAGGCCTGGGGGAGGCACGGCCCACCCCTCCCGGGACAGGAGCCCTAACAGTCCCCTTACCCATCAAGGCTATCCGAGAGGTCCCATGGGCTTCGGGCTCATGCCCAGGGCGGAAACCACCTCCCAGAACCGAGAAACTAACCCTCTTCTGACGCATATCACCAGGGGAAGGAAGCCCCGCTACAGCTATCTACTGTGCGATTCCAACTGCAGAACGTTCTGGAAGAGATAAAACCAGGGAGCCAATGAATGAGAGATCCGCGGTTTTCAGGGTGAGAAGGGAGGGGGAGGGACAGGAGGAGGGCAGAGGAGACGGCAGTGACTGCCCTGCAGGAAGCCGTGTGCATGTCCTGATTCGCCCAAACCCACGGAGCACACGTCACCAAGCGGGGACCCAAGTGGAAACTGTGTGCTTGGAGTGACAATGAGGTGCCCAGTCGACACTGGTGACGTGTGCCACTCTGATGGGGGATGCTGACAATGGGGAGGCGTGCGAGGGTGGGGCGGGGAGCCATGGCACGGGGCGTCTCTATCTCCCACTCAATGTCTCTGTGCGTCTCAAATCTCTCTGAAAAATTAAGTCTATTAAGCCGGGCGCGGTGGCGCATGCCTGTAATCCCAGCACTTGGGAGGCTGAGGCAGGAGGATCGCGAGTTCAAAGCCAGCCTCAGCAATGGCGAGGCCCTTAGCAACTCAGTGAGACCCTGTCTCTAATAAAATAGAAAAAAGGGCTGTGGGTGTGGCCCAGGGGTTGAGTGCTACTTAGTTCAATCCCCAGTACCAAATAAATAAATAAATAAATAAATAAAAATAAAGTCTATTAAAAAGTATTGGAATTCTATGGTCTGAAGGTGTCCCCAGACTGCACCTGTGGGAAACTTAGTCCCCAGTGCCACAGTGCTGGGGCACCTTCAGAGGTGGCTGGGTCCTGAGGCCTCGCCCCAGCAATGTACTGCCTGTCGAGGCCTGGTCACCAGGGAGCGGGCTCCTGACGCAGGACGAGCCGGCCTCTTCCTTCTCTCTCCCGCCCGCTCGCTGGACCTTCCTCCTCGAGCAGACGCAGCCCGAGGCAGGCCCCGGCTGGACTGCCCAGCCTGCAGAGCTGTGAGAGATCGACCCACGTTCTCCAGAAGTCACGCCGTCTCAGACTCTCTTACAGCGACGACAGGACTGGGCGAGACAGGGAGGCAGCGATGCCCGCTCCGCGGAGCCACAGAGGATCCCGTCCACCGGCCCGATGCTGGGCACCGTTGGTGCGCACAGTGTGGCTTCTGTTTGCTGTCCATGCCACTGGAATGGAGTGCCAGGGCAAGGCCCGGGGAGGCCTGGACAGCCTGGGAGCTCTGGTTGCACGAGTGGGGGGGTACTGTTGGGTCCCAGTAAAGAGAAGTTCGCTATCGAGGAAGAAGGAGGAGAGTCCACAGAGAGGCCGCTGCCCCCTGCCGCCTGCCCCTCCCTCTGGGAGACACTGGGGTCCCAGGCCCCCGCCCAGCACGCCCGCTGCTCTTGCTGCCTCCACTCCCCGGGGTCAGACTGCAGGGCCTCCCCAGGCTCTGCTGATGGACAGGGGCCTGGGAGAGGCCGGCAGCCCTGGCTCGGCCGAGGGCCATCAGCACGACCGCCCTCCAGGGTCGGGATCTGAACAACCAGCAAACACAGGACGGCGCTCGGGACTGCACTTACTTCCCTGCATTTTCTTTCTATTTCGTTGATCCTGATGAATTCCAGCTCTTTGCCATCTAACGTTTGGTGTCAGTGTCTTCACTCGCCCTGTTCCTGTCACTGCACCTCGTCTCGAGGACAGACGCTCTCCCTGACTTGTGGGCCATGTGGCCTCTCCTTCCAGCTCACCCACGTCCACCGCCTCACCACTCCCCAAGGGCCTCTGAAGGCCCTTCAGCCCAACCCCCGAGGCTCCCGGGTGGGGTCCATCCTTCCAAATACGCCCCAGTGATTGACAACCGACTTCCACTTCCTGCAAAGCTATCCCCTCCCAGCGCTTGCAGGGTCCCCAGGTTGTCCCTGGGCTGGGAACGTCTCCCTGCAGTGGCCAGCCTGCCTCATCCAAAGGCCTCTGCTCAAACGCTCCCTCCTGCCGGCCGCTGTCAGCAGCCCCGCCCTCCCGTCCTCTGCCTTACCTGACGGGAGCGGCCACCGTGGTGGTGACCGATGACCTCAGCTCCTCCCAGCAAGCCGCCCTTGGCAGCTTCATCCCTGCCCAGCCTCACACCCGGTGACGTGCTCTCTGGGGCGTGAGCACCGCAGCCTGAGCACAGAGCTTTCCAGGGGCCTGTGCTGTCACCTGTGCTTCACAGCCCTCTGCCCTGCTTCCTCTCCCCGAGGTGGAGCCTGCGGCCACACGGGCTCTGTCAGTATCGTCACCTCCAAGGGCCACACCCGGGGCACATGCGGAGTCGGACTCGGAGCTCGGTCCCGTTGCCCCTCCACCTGCACAAGGTCAGCTCCCCTGGGTGGTGCTGCCTGGCCACCACGGCCCTTTGGTCTCTTTAAGAAAGACCCAGTGGAGAAACCAAGGGGCAGCTGTGCCTTGGCCATGGACAGGAGAGACAGCGTGGGCCACTGAGTGGACAGAACACTCTGCAGTCTCAGAAAAGCGCTTTCTGCCTGGCTGGGTGGCCAGCGGCACTATGACGTAGGCACAAGGACCTGAAGGACCACGCGGTGCCAGGCAGTGAGAGGAGTACCAAGTTGGAGGGGAGAGAATTCAGAACAAGCTGCTGGGTGGGGAGTGGTCCCGGGCCCTGGAGCCTGCCCCCTCCCTGTCCCAGCACTGCCCTGCTCAGCCCTGGCCCAGGGCCCTGTGGCCTCTGTCTGGAAGCTAAGCCCACAGAACCTCGACCTCTGGTTGTCTGAGTGTCCCCATCAAAGCCCGGGTCAACACTTGTCAGCGATGGTCCTGGGAGGTGAGACCTTCGGAGGGAATGACCGTGGGGACGTGGCCTGGTGGGGGGCTGGCCGTGGGGCGTGGCCCTGGTGGGGGGCTGGCCGTGGGGCGTGGCCCTGGTGGGGGGCTGGCCGTGGGGCGTGGCCCTGGTGAGGGCTGGCCGTGGGGTGCGGCCTCCCGCACTCACTCTCTCCTGGCTTCCAGCTCCTCCACCTGCCCTGCCCCGCGCTCGGACTTCTCAGCTCCAGAACCAAGAGAAATAGCCTTTTTCTTTATAAATCACAAATCTGTGGTGTTCTGCTGCAGCAGCAGGAAACGGGCTGAGACCGGGCATTCTCCTCGCCGAGGGCCCACGAGGGCAGCCCCCCGGCCACCTTCCAAGCCCTCCTTCTGTACTCTGTTTAAGTGGCATCCCAGTCAGAGCTGCGGCGGCCAGCACAGACGTCCACCTTCTCCTGCTGGAACACTGAGGCCAGGTCTCTGACCTAGGCCTTGGCGCTGCCTCTAGTACGTTTGCACGAGGCTCCCCCGAGCCAGACAGCCCGCAGGGGGCTCTTACCCAGGGAGCTCAGGGAGACAAAGCAGGTGGTGACAGCAGCCGCTGCCTCTGAGCAGTCGCCAGGCTGCTCCCTCCACCCCGTGCCCAGATCTGAGCTCTCCACGGCAGGACCAGGACACCCCACCCCAGCCCCACCGAGAGAGGCCCAGGATACGCAGCGCTGAAGCGAGTCCTCCTGCTCTCCTAGACCGTTTGGCCCGCAGAGCGCCCTGAGAGCCGGCAGGAGCCTGCTGAGGGAGGGCCGCAGGGAAGCCGCAAGACCCAGTAAAGCTAAGAGCCCAGGTGGGCCCACAGGGAGGGCCGAGGGACCGTCCCTCTGCGTCCACACGGGAGACGCTGCGAGGGAAATCTGCTTGGAGCTGGGGTTCGAGGGAAGGGAGGCGGGAGAGCACAGGTACCCCAGGACAGCCGGGTACCAGGAGGGGCAAGTGGCTGCGATCTTGGTGTGAGGAGACGCTTGGCCAGCTGCACACCAGCGGTCCTCGCGTGTCCTCACCGCACGCTGCCCGGTGGTGAAGTGAGGCGACCGGGCGGCTGGTTGCCTAGGTGGTAGTGACCACTTACAACGTGTGTGTGCGTCCGCGCGTGGGGTTGTGCATCCTAGGTGTACGTGGTCTTAATTCACCAATCATGCCCTAGTAAAGTTGGAAAAGAGAAGCTAACTTATCGAAGAATGGAAGAGCCTACCTCCTCTTCCTCTGGTCTGTAAGCTGCTAACTTGCTAACTTGCCTTCCCGATCCCACCGTCATGGGGCTCTAGACAGACCTTTCCTATGTTTCGCTTACTGGGAATAAAAGCTCTCCCAGAACTCACTAAAACGCATCCGACCACATGGTCTGTCAACACTTCACCTGTGCTTCCCCGCGCTCACGGTAAGGGACCGTGGCAGTAGCAGCCACCTCACGGAGCAGGTCTGGTGGTCAGCAGCTGCTCCTGTGGCTTCCTACGACCGCCACAGGGGAAAGCCCGAGATGGTTCTGGTCCCCAAACAGAGCTGGAATCCAAAGCTGTCTGGAAGGGAAGCGTGGGAACCTGAGCAGAAGGCATGAGCCCAGGGGCAGAGCGAGGGGGGCCTTGCAAGCCCAGGCGTGAAGGAGCCCTAATTAGGAAGGGCTGTTGCAGCTAGCTGGAAGCCATAAGTTCCACCTGATATGTATGTGACGCACCTGTAGGCACCCGCAAAGCTGAAGGTATATAACCGGGTGAAAGCGGTCCGAGTTAGGAGAACGGAGAATTCAGTCAGTCGGGCAGTCACTCGGTCGGTCAGAAGAATCAGAGCGGCCAGAACGTAGGCAGAGCGGTTACAGAAGAGAAATCAGATAGAAGAAGTAATGACTGGTCAGAGTTAGGCCGAGGCTCCCAAGGAAGACAGAAGACAGAAGAAAGAAGAAGGAAGAAAGAAGAGAGAAGAAAGAAGCTCTAATCTTTCTCTAAGCTAAGCTCTATCTTTCTTTCTCTCTAAGACTCTAAGACTCTAAGCTAAGAAGACAAGAAGAAAAGCTCGCTTTAATCTTTCTCTCTAAAAATCTTTCTTTCCCTCTCTAAGAAAGAAGAAGGAAGAAAGAAGAGAGAAGAAAGAAGCTCTAATCTTTCTCTAAGCTAAGCTCTACTCTAAGCTAAGAAGACAAGAAGAAAAGCTCTCTCTAATCTTTCTCTCTAAAAATCTTTCTTTCCCTCTCTAAGCTCTAAGAAAGTAGAAGTAAAAGTAGTAAAAGCTTTACTCTGCCTCCGAGAGTTTTCCTCCCGGGTTACGGTACCAGGCAGCTTACACAGGCGGCCACGCTGGGTCTCGGGTCCGCCTGGACGCGGCTGAGCTGAATCTGCATCCTCTCGCTGCTGTGATTTTTACAAAGTAAGTGAGGGCCAGCACTGTCCCCAAAGAGGCTGCCAACACGGCCACGGGTAGAAGTGAGAGCACTTTACAACAACACACAGCCCGGGAAAGCGAGAGCGAAGGGCCCTTGGGTCCCGGCTCTCCAGAGCAGACCCTCACTTCCCTGGACCTCCCTAGCATCACCCTGCTCCTGCGATCCAGCCCTGGTTCTGCAGTGTCAGCACACGCTTCAGGGCTTCAGAGAATGTAAAAGAGGCATTGTCCCCGAGGTCAAGTCATCCGTGATCTGACGGACTCACGCAGGGGCGCCACGGCAAGGGGCATGTGTGTCCAGTGTTGTAGCTGGACACAAACCGTCTACGAGAAGTGTGAAAGAAGGATTTCTGGCAGCAGCAGGAAGAGGAATCATTGGATCAGAGAGTTGCAGACTGGATGTTTTGACAAGTAAATATGATTGAAGGTCAGCTTTGGAGCAGGAGACCTGCCCACCAGGGCCCTTGAGATCAGAACGTCAGCCCTTGACCAGGCCGACAACGGCATAGGATGCATACAACACATTCACGACAGAAAGGGCCAAAAGCCTATTTAATTAACTAAGCAGGCGCACGATCCTCAGACCCTGCTGCGTGCTGAGCCCAGGGAGGTGGCAGGGCTGTCCACCTGTGCCTGTGGGGGAGTGTCCACCAGGCAGGAGGCACCACACCCGGGGCTGCAGCAAAGCCAGGGATGGAAGCGCCGGCCCAAGGAGAAAGGGCACAGAGGCTAAGAGCGCCAAGCCAGGGGTGTGCCTGGCATCAGTGGGGAGGGACACAGCCCTGGGCACAAGAGCCGTGCCAGGGTGTGCCCTGGGCAGACCCATCTGGTCGAGCTCAGTGAGAGTGTCCGGAAGGGCTTTGGGAGAGGGCCCCGGAGTGGATACCACAACACCAACCCTTTAAGATCAGGGAAATGTTCACTTCACTCCAGTCAGCATGGCAGCCGTCAAGAACACAAACAACAATGAATGTTGGAGGGGATGTGGGGAAAAGGCACACTCATACATTGCTGGTGGGACTGCAAAATGGTGCAACCATTATGGAACCCAGTATGGAGATTTCTTGGGAAAATGGGAATGGAACCACCCTATGACCCGGCCATCCCACTCCTGGGTTTATTCCCAAAGGACTTAAAAACAGCATATTACAGTGACACAGCCACTTCAATGTTTATAGCAGCACAATTCACAATAGCTAGGCTGTGGAACCAACCTAGATGTCCCTCGGTAGATGAGTGGATAAAGAAAATGTGGTATGTATACACAATGGAATTTTACTCAGCAATAAAAGAGAATAAAATAATGGCATTCGCTGGTAAATGGATGAAGTTGGAGAATATAATGCTAAGTGAAATCAGTCAATCTCAAAATTCCAAATACCAATTGTTTCCTCTGATATAAGGAGGCCGGTTCACAGTATTGTTGGGTTGGGGTACATAGGAGGATTAGAGGAACACTACAATGGTCAAAGGGAAGGGAGGGGAAGGGAGGAAGCAAGGGGGAAGGGGAGAACAAAAAACACGAAAAAGTGGTTGAATAAGATGGATATCATTATTCTAAATGCATGATTGAAGACTTGAATGCTACGAATATACTTTGTATACAAACTGTTTTGTGTAAAAAGATGCTCTATATGTGCAGTATGAGCTGCAATACATACTACTACTATAAATAAAAATTGAAGAAAAAAAAAAAGATCAGGGAAATGTAAGCAGGGCTGCCCCTGGGCCTGCACCTGTCCCACCACTTGCAAGACACAGAGGAGGGGTTGGAGACCACCCGCCACAACCACGCCTTGACAGCACTCGCCGGCCTGTTCCGCATCACCTTGTCGGGCCCTGGCCGTGCATCTTCTTGCCAACCCCAGAAGCTGGGGGTCGGAGGTCAATCCTACACCCCAGATAAGGAAAAGGAAGGAGTGGGCGATTGGAGTGGCCGTGGTCTGGGCCTGCCTGAAGAGCCCAGAGTCACACTGTGGAGTTCCAATTCCAGAGGAACATGAGTAGCTCTCAGTGTCAGTGCCACCCACAAAGTAATGCCCCCAGTGTCACACGAGGCGCTACCGCAACAGCAGAACCAGCCTGCTTTTCTGGGATTCGGATTTGACCCAGCATCCGTCACCTTCCTGGTGTGCACCCAGCACCCCACCAGGGCTCCACAGCGGGAGTGGCCACGCGCCCTTCAAGGACGCTGCCCTCAAAGCAGACCTCCATGGCAGAGCCTGGCCCACCCGCCTGCCCCCCCCCCCCTTCTCCCAGGAAAGGCGGCGTCCCGCCGGGACTCACCAGAGCGCTCTCAGGAGCGAGTTCCCCATGCTCCCACGGGCTCTGCTCCTCAGCTCCAGCTTCACTCCCCGGGGCCGTCTTGACCAGAGCAACGCCCTGCAGAACGCCCACGGTCCTCGTGGCATCTGACCACTCCCTTGAGCTCCTGCCAAGGCTGGCTGCCCGGGGAATGGGCAGAGCGAGCAGGCAGGGATGGCCCTGAGGGGAGGGGAAAAGAACCGTGTGCGCGTGCACAAGCGTGTGCGAGAGAGTTCATGCCCACACGCAGGGCGTACAGGGCCTGGGCAGACCAGGTGAAACAGCAGCCAATCTAAGACTCGGCCCTCGGCCTCAGAGAAACCGCAGGCTCAGGCCCGGACAGGGAGGCTCTGCCTGTAAGACTCCCAGATGCCGGCCCCTCCGGGCACTCAGAGAAAGCATCTTCCTGGGCAAAGGAAAAAAATAAAATCTATTTTTGTGGCTCTGGCCGTCCAAATCAAACCACACGTCAGAGCCCCTCTCTCAGCGTCTGACACTTCCAGGGACAAGGTGGAGAGAGAGGAGTGTGTGCAGGGGTCGCTGAGACCTCCCGCAGCAGGTGGAGGAGCAGCAGCCGTCACCCCAGGGCTGACGTGGCAGGAGGAAGGATGCAGAGCCGACCGGCCTCCGCCATCTGGCCTGTGCTTCCTGCGGGCTGCCCACTGGAGCCACAGGGCAAGCTGGCCCTGATGATAACGTCAAGGCCCGGCGTCAGGGGCGGGAGATGAGCCAGCAGCTGACCGAGCCGTTGCCGTCAGGGGAGGGGAGCCCTGAGCTTGGCCTCCTGCCTGGGAGGTGCTCCCCAGGGAGGGGCTCCCTTGCGGGATTCGGAAGCTGCAGCTGGGCCGCCTCAACTCTTTTCCCAGGGGGAGGCTGGAGCTGAGGAGGCCCACCTGCTGGCCAACAGCAGCACGCCGGGGTCTGGAGGACTGCGCCCCGAGGCATCAGCTTCACACTGTTCCTTCTGCAGTTGATGGAGAACACGAGGAGATGAGGTGGGAGCCGGGTGCTGCCACCTTGGTTCAGGGCGGGGCTCGCCTGAGTCGCACCCGAGAACCAGCACACCAAGCTCCGCTGCCCAGACTCCCTCACCTGTGCCCGTCACCCAGTCCCTGCCAGGCTGCAGATTCTGACTCTGTCTGATGGGTCAGCCTCCTGCCTTTGTGACAGGTGCCCAAGGACGCCTGCAGGTCCTGCAGTCACAAGGCACCTGGCCAGGTGTGCTGCCCGGTGGTCCTTGGCCGGCAGCAGCAGCACTGAGACCCCAGCTCAGACCTGCTGGTCAGAAGCCCTGGGGTGGGGGGCTCCTGCTGCCTGCCAGAGGGCAGGACCACAGACAGCCCAGGCCCTCCTTCCACATGTGACTCCTCAGTCCCCATGGCCCTGCAGGACGGGCCTGCTGAAGGCCTCTGCGTCATGCAGCATCGCTGTCCCACGCTAACGGGAACGGGGCTGGGGAAGGGCGTACTCAGTCCACCACCACAACCAAGCAGCAGCTTCCGCCTGCCTGCCTTCTCCCCGGCAGGGCCACCTCCAGCCTGCAGGACGTGCTTCTGCCTAGTCTCTGCCCGGCTCCCGTCCACCGGCAATTCAGGGCTCACCTAACTGGAAAGACAGACTCATCTTCCATCTGCTGACGTCAGCCCTGCCGGCTCACTGGGCCTCGGCGCCGGGTGTCCAGGGAGCAGTGCTTCTTTGCTCACTGAGTCACTGTGTGCTTGGTGTGGGAGAGTCTAGGAACTATAGAGAAGAGAAAATAAAACCTCTAAACCCTACATCCCAAACACTCCCACAGACCACTACTTCATACGCCATTTTTTTGTTGTTGAGACATAATATTCATATCATTTTATGGGGTAGAACATGATAATTCAATACGGGTAGTCACTGTAGTGATTTAGTCAGGGTGATTGGCATGTCCATCTCCTCACACACTCCTCATCTGCCTTCAGACGCTCTAGCAACTACCCCTCTCCAATTGCCCTGGCCAGCACCTCCGCAGCCTGCTGAGAGCACCTGAGTACCCTGGCCAGCACCTGCACAGCCTGCTGAGAGCACCTGAGTACCCTGGCCAGCACCTCCGCAGTCTGCTGAGAGAGCAACTGAGTACCCTGGCCAGCACCTCCGCAACCTGCTCAGAGCACCTGAGTACCCTGGCCAGCACCTCCGCAGCCTGCTGAGTGCACCTGAGTACCCTGGCCAGCTCCTCCGCAGCCTGCTGAGAGCACCTGAGTACCCTGGCCAGCACCTGCACAGCCTGCTGAGAGAGCACCTGAGTACCCTGGCCAGCACCTCCGCAGCCTGCTGAGAGAGCACCTGAGTACCCTGGCCAGCACCTCCGCAGCCTGCTGAGAGCACCTGAGTACCCTGGCCAGCTCCTCCACAGCCTGCTGAGAGAGCACCTGAGTACCCTGGCCAGCTCCTCCACAGCCTGCTGAGAGAGCACCTGAGTACCCTGGCCAGCACCTCCGCAGCCTGCTGAGAGCACCTGAGTACCCTGGCCAGCACCTCCGCAGCCTGCTGAGAGCACCTGAGTACCCTGGCCAGCACCTCCGCAGCCTGCTGAGAGCACCTGAGTACCCTGGACAGCACCTGCACTGCCTGCTGAGAGCACCTGAGTACCCTGGCCAGCACCTGCACAGCCTGCTGAGAGCACCTGAGTACCCTGGCCAGCTCCTCCACAGCCTGCTGAGAGAGCACCCTGAGTACCCTGGCCAGCTCCTCCGCAGCCTGCTGAGAGAGCACCTGAGTACCCTGGCCAGCTCCTCCGCAGCCTGCTGAGAGAGCACCTGAGTACCCTGGCCAGCACCTCCGCAGCCTGCTGAGAGCACCTGAGTACCCTGGCCAGCTCCAGCCCGCAGCCTGCTGAGAGCACCTGAGTACCCTGGCCAGCACCTCCGCAGCCTGCTGAGAGAGCAACTGAGTACCCTGGCCAGCACCTGCACAGCCTGCTGAGTGCACCTGAGTACCCTGGCCAGCACCTCCGCAGCCTGCTGAGAGCACATGAGTACCCTGGCCAGCACCTCCGCAGCCTGCTGTGAGCACCTGAGTACCCTGGCCAGCACCTGCACAGCCTGCTGAGTGCACCTGAGTACCCTGGCCAGCACCTCCACAGCCTGCTGAGTGCACCTGAGTACCCTAGCCAGCTCCTCCGCAGCCTGCTGAGAGCACCTGAGTACCCTGGCCAGCACCTCCGCAGCCTGCTGAGAGCACCTGAGTACCCAGGCCAGCTCCTGCACAGCCTGCTGAGTGCACCTGAGTACCCTGGCCAGCACCTCCGCAGCCTGCTGAGAGCACCTGAGTACCCTGGCCAGCACCTGCACAGCCTGCTGAGAGCACCTGAGTACTCTGGCCAGCTCCTCCACAGCCTGCTGAGAGAGCACCTGAGTACCCTGGCCAGCTCCTCCGCAGCCTGCTGAGAGAGCACCTGAGTACCCTGGCCAGCTCCTCCGCAGCCTGCTGAGAGAGCACCTGAGTACCCTGGCCAGCACCTCCGCAGCCTGCTGAGAGCACCTGAGTACCCTGGCCAGCACCTGCACAGCCTGCTGAGAGCACCTGAGTACCCTGGCCAGCACCTCCGCAGCCTGCTGAGAGAGCAATTGAGTACCCTGGCCAGCACCTGCACAGCCTGCTGAGTGCACCTGAGTACCCTGGCCAGCACCTCCGCAGCCTGCTGAGAGCACATGAGTACCCTGGCCAGCACCTCCACAGCCTGCTGTGAGCACCTGAGTACCCTGGCCAGCACCTGCACAGCCTGCTGAGTGCACCTGAGTACCCTGGCCAGCACCTCCACAGCCTGCTGAGTGCACCTGAGTACCCTAGCCAGCTCCTCCGCAGCCTGCTGAGAGCACCTGAGTACCCTGGCCAGCACCTCCGCAGCCTGCTGAGAGCACCTGAGTACCCTGGCCAGCTCCTGCACAGCCTGCTGAGTGCACCTGAGTACCCTGGCCAGTTCCTCCGCAGCCTGCTGAGTGCACGTGAGTACCCTGGCCAGCACCTCCGCAGCCTGCTGAGTGCAACTGAGTACCCTGGCCAGCACCTGCACAGCCTGCTGAGTGCACCTGAGTACCCTGGCCAGCTCCTCCGCAGCCTGCTGAGAGCACCTGAGTACCCTGGCCAACACCTCCGCAGCCTGCTGAGAGCACCTGAGTACCCTGGCCAGCTCCTCCGCAGCCTGCTGAGAGCACCTGAGTACCCTGGCCAGCACCTCCGCAGCCTGCTGAGAGCACCTGAGTACCCTGGCCAGCACCTCCGCAGCCTACTGAGAGCACCTGAGTACCCTGGCCAGCACCTCCGCAGCCTACTGAGAGCACCTGAGTACCCTGGCCAGCACCTTCACAGTCTGCTGAGAGCACCTGAGTACCCTGGCCAGCACCTGCACAGTCTGCTGAGTGCACCTGAGTACCCTGGCCAGCACCTGCACAGCCTGCTGAGAGCACCTGAGTACCCTGGCCAGTACCTCCGCAGCCTGCTGAGTGCACCTGAGTACCCTGGCCAGCACCTCCGCAGCCTGCTGAGAGCACCTGAGTACCCTGGCCAGCACCTGCACAGTCTACTGAGAGCACCTGAGTACCCTGGCCAGCACCTGCACAGTCTGCTGAGTGCACCTGAGTACCCTGGCCAGCACCTGCACAGCCTGCTGAGAGCACCTGAGTACCCTGGCCAAAACCTCCGCAGCCTACTGAGAGCACCTGAGTACCCTGGCCAGCACCTGCACAGTCTGCTGAGAGCACCTGAGTACCCTGGCCAGCACCTGCACAGCCTGCTGAGAGCACCTGAGTACCCTGGCCAGCACCTCCGCAGCCTGCTGAGTGCACCTGAGTACCCTGGCCAGCACCTGCACAGCCTGCTGAGAGCACCTGAGTACCCTGGCCAGCACCTCCGCAGCCTGCTGAGTGCACCTGAGTACCCTGGCCAGCACCTGCACAGCCTGCTGAGTGCACCTGAGTACCCTGGCCAGCTCCTCCGCAGCCTGCTGAGAGCACCTGAGTACCCTGGCCAGCACCTCTGCAGCCTGCTGAGAGCACCTGAGTACCCTGGCCAGCACCTCCGCAGCCTGCTGAGAGCACCTGAGTACCCAGGCCAGCTCCTGCACAGCCTGCTGAGTGCACCTGAGTACCCTGGCCAGCACCTCCACAGCCTGCTGAGAGCACCTGAGTACCCTGGCCAGCACCTCCGCAGCCTGCTGAGAGCACCTGAGTACCCTGGCCAGCACCTGCACAGCCTGCTGAGAGCACCTGAGTACTCTGGCCAGCTCCTCCACAGCCTGCTGAGAGAGCACCTGAGTACCCTGGCCAGCTCCTCCGCAGCCTGCTGAGAGAGCACCTGAGTACCCTGGCCAGCTCCTCCGCAGCCTGCTGAGAGAGCACCTGAGTACCCTGGCCAGCACCTCCGCAGCCTGCTGAGAGCACCTGAGTACCCTGGCCAGCACCTGCACAGCCTGCTGAGAGCACCTGAGTACCCTGGCCAGCACCTCCGCAGCCTGCTGAGAGAGCAATTGAGTACCCTGGCCAGCACCTGCACAGCCTGCTGAGTGCACCTGAGTACCCTGGCCAGCACCTCCGCAGCCTGCTGAGAGCACATGAGTACCCTGGCCAGCACCTCCACAGCCTGCTGTGAGCACCTGAGTACCCTGGCCAGCACCTGCACAGCCTGCTGAGTGCACCTGAGTACCCTGGCCAGCTCCTCCGCAGCCTGCTGAGAGCACCTGAGTACCCTGGCCAGCACCTGCACAGCCTGCTGAGTGCACCTGAGTACCCTAGCCAGCTCCTCCGCAGCCTGCTGAGAGCACCTGAGTACCCTGGCCAGCACCTCCGCAGCCTGCTGAGAGCACCTGAGTACCCTGGCCAGCTCCTGCACAGCCTGCTGAGTGCACCTGAGTACCCTGGCCAGCTCCTCCGCAGCCTGCTGAGAGCACCTGAGTACCCTGGCCAGCACCTCCGCAGCCTGCTGAGAGCACCTGAGTACCCTGGCCAGCACCTCCGCAGCCTACTGAGAGCACCTGAGTACCCTGGCCAGCACCTCCGCAGCCTACTGAGAGCACCTGAGTACCCTGGCCAGCACCTTCACAGTCTGCTGAGAGCACCTGAGTACCCTGGCCAGCACCTGCACAGTCTGCTGAGTGCACCTGAGTACCCTGGCCAGCACCTGCACAGCCTGCTGAGTGCACCTGAGTACCCTGGCCAGCTCCTCCGCAGCCTGCTGAGAGCACCTGAGTACCCTGGCCAGCACCTGCACAGCCTGCTGAGAGCACCTGAGTACCCTGGCCAGCACCTCCGCAGCCTGCTGAGTGCACCTGAGTACCCTGGCCAGCACCTGCACAGCCTGCTGAGTGCACCTGAGTACCCTGGCCAGCTCCTCCGCAGCCTGCTGAGAGCACCTGAGTACCCTGGCCAGCACCTCCGCAGCCTGCTGAGAGCACCTGATTACCCTGGCCAGCACCTTCGCACCCTACTGAGAGCACCTGAGTACCCTGGCCAGCACCTGCACAGTCTGCTGAGAGCACCTGAGTACCCTGGCCAGCACCTGCACAGTCTGCTGAGAGCACCTGAGTACCCTGGCCAGCACCTGCACAGTCTGCTGAGTGCACCTGAGTACCCTGGCCAGCACCTGCACAGTCTGCTGAGTGCACCTGAGTACCCTGGCCAGCACCTGCACAGTCTGCTGAGTGCACCTGAGTACCCTGGCCAGCACCTCCGCAGCCTGCTGAGTGCACCTGAGTACCCTGGCCAGCACCTGCACAGCCTGCTGAGTGCACCTGAGTACCCTGGCCAGCTCCTCCGCAGCCTGCTGAGAGCACCTGAGTACCCTGGCCAGCACCTCCGCAGCCTGCTGAGAGCACCTGAGTACCCTGGCCAGCACCTGCACAGCCTGCTGAGTGCACCTGAGTACCCTGGCCAGCTCCTCCGCAGCCTGCTGAGAGCACCTGAGTACCCTGGCCAGCTCCTCCGCAGCCTGCTGAGAGCACCTGAGTACCCTGGCCAGCACCTCCGCAGCCTGCTGAGAGCACCTGAGTACCCTGGCCAGCTCCTCCGCAGCCTGCTGAGAGCACCTGAGTACCCTGGCCAGCACCTCCGCAGCCTGCTGAGAGCACCTGAGTGATTGCACCTCTGTGAGCACCTGCACAGCCTGCTGAGAGCACCTGAGTACCCTGGCCAGCTCCTCCGCAGCCTGCTGAGAGCACCTGAGTTTCTCCGATTGCACCTCTGTGAGCACCTGCACATACCCAGTGGCTCAAACATTTCCAAAGTGGAGCTCATCTTTGTGTATTCTTTTCATACTGTTACAGAGGTTTTCAAAGACCACTTTTCCCCAAAATTTATTGACGCTTGCTTGTTATACAAATGTAGAATATAATTAACGTGTGCAATTGGTTGAGCTGCATTACACATACATTTCTGTTACCACAGTCAAGATAATACACACAGCCCTCACCTCTTATAATTTCCTTGTGTGTCTGTGTCCTTCTGCTTTTATTCTTGTGGTAAGAACATTTAACATGAGATCTACCCTCTTAGCAGACTGTTATGTGAACAACACCTTATTACTAACCCTGAGCACTATGGGTAACAACCCACAGGGTGAGCAGGCCTTCTGTGACATGGGACCAGAGCTTTGCAAACCATGTATGTGATAAGAGCTCAATTCCAAAATGTATAAAAGCTCGCTTGACTCAGCAGCTCAAACTATAAACAAGCAAATAAACCCCAGCTCTAGAAATGGGCGAAGGACTTGAGTAGACATTTCTCCAAGAAGTGGCAGGACTGTCCAGCAAGTGTGGGCCAGGAGCTCTCTCACCAATCACCAGAGAAACACAAATGGGTGACGTCGTGTTAAATGAACAAGCCAGGCACCAAGGTCTAGTACTGCATGGTCTCACTCGTGTGGAATCTGAAGTTGATCTCAAGGGTGAGATTGCAGTCGTGGTCGGCAGGAGTGGGGAAGGCCAGGGGCAGGGCACAGAGAGGGTAGAGGGTGGCTGACACTTTAGACAGGAGAGGCAAGCACGGTGACTTGCTCTTTGCACAGGTGAGCATGGGTAATGGTAATGTTTTATACATTTCAAAATAGCTAGAAAAGAGGACTTTGAATTTTCTTACCATAGAGAAATGATAAATGTTGGAAGTGATGGAGATGTTAATTGACCCAATTTGATCATACATGTATTGAAATATCACTCTATACCCTGTGAACATGTATAATTATTATGTGTCAATTAAAAATAAAATAAAGCATATGAAAGGGAGAAGTCATAATGCTACATCTATTAGGATGACTATTATAAAATATATCCTAATGTCATCACTGATATATATGAAGCATCCCAGTGTACAACCTTTTGACAAAAAACAAGTAGTTTTTGCAGTATTTTCAGTTTTTATATTATAATAGTGCTGAAATTAATGTTCTTATCAATAAATCTTGACGTAATATCGTTGACAGTGTTCTAAGATTTTTAATACTAGTTGGCAAATTTGCCCCCATGAAAAACTAGATATTTGTACCACTAAATCTGCATGAGCAGCTGCGAGCCAGAGGGGGCGCTGTGACCCCGCCACTTGGGCAGGCAGGGGAGCGGGGAGGCCTGCAGACCTGCGTGGGCACCTGCAGGTGGCAGCACGAATGGCGTGCCCTACCTAAACAGGGGGCGAGGAGTCAGACCCAAATCTGACGCAATCACTTCATTTTCAAGGCACGTCCAACAAAATGAGGATCAGTCATTAGAAAAGCCAATGTCCCAAGAAATTAGATATTTGTTTTCAAATACCTAAATATTGATTGACGAAATGTAAATTCCATCATGTTATTATATGAAAGAAAGACACTGGCTCGGGTTCAGGGAGGCCGACGAGGCTCAGCTGGTCTTGCTCTCAGGCTACCCTGGCAGCCACTCTCCCAGACCCGTGGGCACCGCGCATTTGCCCTGTGACAGGTGCCCGACTGAGCCTTGCCGGAGGAGCTGCCTCGCCTGCTCCACACAGCAGCTGCTCCATGGCCAGGAACCCAGGGGTGCAAAGCCAGAGCTGGTGGTGCTGGGCACAGGGAGGTGGGACTCCCGCCCGGGCATCAGGACTGGCCAGGGAGGCAAGCTGGCTTAACTCACTGCGCACGACCCATGGCTTCCTCCTGTCCTTCCACACGGACTCTGGCCTTCCTCATCACAAGCACCCACGGACCCCACCCCACCCAGCTTCCCCTCAGCTGCTGCTGGGTGCTGGGTGTGTCCCAGCATTGTCCCAGCATGTTCTTCAATCCCCGGGGCTTTGATTTTAATTCTATGACACCAGGAACTGGCAACTTCTACAGGTTCTGATGTTTACAGCTGAGTAAGATTGGAGGTTAACCTGCAGAAACTTGTTGCCGCCTGCGGCTGCCGCTTGCAGCAACGATGTTGCAGAAGAAAATTCGGAGGCAGGATGGAAATGAAAAAGTTCTTTTATTCTTCTCTCTCCAGCTCCAACAAACTTTCCAACTCCAACCACCACCTAAGTAACCCTCACCCGGTTAAATACTTTTTGCCTTAACAAGGACACGTGCTAACAGCTCGAGCTAACAGGTGCGTCATGCAGTGTTCACGGGCATAAAAAGATTCAGGTGAAAATACTTGAACACCTTAATGGCTCTCAGCTAGCCACCATCTTAGCTATCTCCTCAATTAGGGCTCTTACAGAAACTGATGGTGTTTACTTATTTATTTTGCATTTGGTGCCTATTACTTAAGAGGTGTTTGTAGTGAGTATTTGAATTGCATTAAATTACCTTAGAATCTTACTTTTTCAAATCTGTAGTCCTTAATGGAGGGAAAATATCAATATAATCCACCATTCTACGACCAAGATGCATCCACTTCTCATTAGCAATCACAGAAGTGACAAAGGGGACTTGGCTCTGGAAGTCAGGATGCAGGCAGGGTACCCTCTTCTGCCTTCAGAAGAGCAGACAATCTAATGTGGAATGTGCACATCACAGCCGCTCTGCCTCGTTCCACAGAGGCGGCATGTTCTTGAAGGCTGCGTATGCAAACCTCCCTTTTCCTTCTTTGAGCTTTATCTTATTTTTGACTGACATGCAATAATGAAAGTTGATCTCACAGAAGCTGCGACTAGAATATGGTCACCAGGGGTGGGGTGTCCGTGAAGAGGGTGGGGAGGGTTGGTCAGTGCGTCCAACACTTGTCAGGAGGAATAAGTTCTGGCTTCCTCTTGCACAATAGGGTGACCACAGTTAACAAGAGTGTAATATCTACTTCAAAAAGGCTAGAAATGAGGATCTTGAATGCCTCACCCCAAAAGGATGAATGTTTAAAGTGACAGACAAGCTCATTGCTCTGATGTGGTGTTGTCGCCTGAAGCGCTTGGAGCAACGGAGCCGCATGAAAAACTTTAGAAGCAAACTGGAGACAAACAGCTTTTTATTCTGATAATTTTTCTCTCTGGTTCTAACAACGACTAACACACGCCAAACACACCACCAAAAATGGCGCTGACCCGATCAGCAATTTCGGCCAAGTCTCTCGAGACCCCGCAACAAGTCCCATGAGACTACGGGAGGCGACAATGCCCAAATCTCCACGGCTCATAGTCAACCACAATTCAAGTCAATCTCCAAACAGGGCTCCTGCAATGTGGTCACACACAGTGAAGGCACGAGTCCCTGCTCCTAACGCTGCATTCCGAAACGCACAGTCATGCGACGGCATGTGTTCCTCCAGGTCGCCAATGGCTCTGCGTCTCACACCACCCCTGAGCAGGCATCAGGGCCGTGTGACCCGCTGGTGGGGAGGACCCAGTCCTGGTTCTTGCCCCATGGGACCCAGAGCCAATTTCATAAGTCACAGGAAAGGAGAGTGCCCAGCAGGGAGCTCAGCCCGCCTCACCGTGGGCAGCAGGAGGACGCCCGAGGTGGGGCTGCCCTGGCCAAGCACCAGGACGGAGAAACTCTGACAGGACAGTGTGTGGTGCCTGTGCAGGGCATGCAGCTGTGACCTGCTGGGATGACCTTGTGTGGGAAGGCTGGGGTGGGGGGACTGACAGAGACCCCCCCTCGCCTCCCCGGGTAGGGCCAGCACTCCTATCTACTGCAGTGACACCCTCAGGAAGTCCCTCCTCGGCAAAACTATCACAGGCTCTCTGCTTCCCCTCCCTCATGTCCCCAGCATTGAAGAGCTCTGTGGGATTCCTTCCTCAGGGGGCTCTGCCAGAGGCTGGTCTGCATTCCAGCAGAGGCCAGGGCAGGCAACATGCGCACGCGTGTGAGTATGTGCACAGGTATCCACGTCTTTACGTTGTCATTCTGCACTGATTGCAGAAGTTGGGGACAGGGACACTCCCTGGAGCTTGCTGGGGTCTAACCAGGGCCTTACAGCGCTGGCCTGGGCTCCACCCCTGAGCCACATCCCAGCTCAGCCGAGATAGATCTAGTCAGGACTAGCTGCAGAGAGCTCCTCTTTCCTGGGGGCTGGCCGCCCGGAGCCTTCTTGAAGAACACTAGAAGGGTCCAAAGAAAGGGAGGAGAAGGGAGGGAGCAGGGGGGAGGAGGGGGAAAAAGAAAAGAAAAGGTGGTTGAATGAGATGGATATCATTATCCTAAATGCATGATTGAAGACCTGAATGGTACTTATATACTTTGTATACAAACAGTTGTATGTAAAAGATGCTATATATGTGCATTATGAATTGTAATACATACTACTATTATAAAAAAAAAGAATCCCAGCCGTGTGGGATGAGCTGCTGTCCTGGGCTCCTCTCTTCTGCCCCGCCCCGACCCGGGGACGTGACTGCACAGTGGGCCGCTGACTCCTGGGCTCTCCGAGACCTCGAGTCTGCCCGCACGCGGGGCGCTGAACTCCCGCAGGCCCTGGTCTCCCGCAGCGCACGCCCACGAGCGTCCACCTAGAAGGGAGGAACACGGCAACTCTACGGAAGCCAACAGTGACGACCGAGCGGAAGAAGGGCTCTCTCTGGGACCGCCGCGGTGGGGGCGCTGCCCCGCTCGGCGAGGCCGGCGGACGCGGGCGCAGGTGGCAGCGAGCCCGGGAGGAGCGACCTGCGCGCAGCTCCACCCGGCTGCGTCTGGTGAGCGCGCGGTCGCCTTTAACTGATGGAGGTCCCCACTTCTGGCGCCTCGGTCGCCCGCGGTAACTGCAGCCACAGAAGTTAAAGGTGCCTAAGAGGGGCTGGTGGCCAGAGGTGGGGTCTTTAATACGGTGAGCGCGTTGAGACGAGGCCCTGAGGGGACCCTCAGCCAGCACGACCGCGTCTCGGTGGCGGAGATTTGTTTGTAGGAGGGAGCGCCGCAGCCCGGGCCGGTGCGGCAGCCACCTGCCAATCAAGGGGCGAGCCTCCAAGGGGCGGCGCCTGGTCCCGACTCCGCCTCCAGGGCGCGGACGGGGACCGCTCCTTCGCCTGGGTGGGCGGATTCCGTCAAGTCTGCCCTAGCAGACCCCGTGGGCATCCTCTCGCTGCACAGGCAAGCGCCCACTCTCCTCTGCGCCCCTCACCGCTGCTCAGCCTCCTGCAGATAGAGGTCCTCGTGCGCACCGGGAATTCCTGCTAGGTGGCTGTTAGCAGCCCGGGGACCACGGCGCTCCGTGCACTCACCACTGCCTTAGCAGCATCTTGGGCCGCGTTCTGCAACCGGGATGCAGAGGCGACGGAGCGGACTTCACTAGGCAACTCCAGAGCCCACGTCCTGAAAGAACAGAGCACGGGAGTAAAACTGAGGAAGGAGCCGGGCGTGGTGGCGCACGCCTGTAATCCCAGCACTTTGGGAGGCTGAGGCAGGAGGATCACGAGTTCAAAGCCAGCCTCAGCAATGGCGAGGCACTTAGCAACTCAGTGAGACCCTGTCTCTAATAAAACACAAAAAAGGGCTGGGGATGTGGCCCAGTGGTCGAGTGCCCCTGACTTCAATCCCCGGTACAAAAAAAAAAAAAAAAAAAAAAAAAAAGAAGCCAGGAGGCCAGGTGCTGAGCTGAAGGAGCAAAGAGGTAACATCTGTTTGTTAAGATGCTGAGATTCTTAAATTTTTGAACATTTCGCTGTCTCCTATATAAAGTGGTTTTTCAAGTCTCTTACCTGCTTTCCTCATGGTGTCTCTGTCTTTTCCGCTTTTATCAAAAGTGCTCAGTTATATGTGAGGTCATTATTTTCCCCATTCTGTCACGTCTCTTTGTACCTTTTGATGGTATCATTTAATGAATAAAATCATTATATATTAAAAAAAAGAAAAGATAAAATTTCACCCTGTTTTGCAATTTCCTTTTTTCTTTTCAATTGATGTAAAATGCAATCATCCCACTACCAAGGGTTTGTCATTTGGAGCGAGGTTTAGAGGGAACGGGGGCGGGAGTGGGGACAGGTGACTTGGCAGCCCCAGTAGGCATGCCCACTTGGGCACAGTGCCCTGGAGTGAGCTTTGAGAGCAGGTGTGACGACAGAGAGACGTGACCAAGCAAGAGTCAGGAAACACACCTCTCCGGACAGGTCTCCACCAGGACTAATGTGTGTGCAAGTGAGTGTCCAGCAGGTGTGAGGAGCAAACAAAGGCCCTGGGGAATTGTCACAGGAGGGGGAGGAGCTGAAGCCTCAGACCTTGGTTCTTGTGTCCTGATGAAAGAAAATTTAAATTCAGGCAGGAAAAGCCTCACAGGAGAACTTTATCCTAAGTGAAAGTGAAGAAAGGCTTAGCAAGGATCACTCCTGGAGAGAGGGTCATCTCCGAGCAGAGAAGGAGAACATCGCTCCTTCCAGACTCACTGCTGCCTGTGCTTGTGCTGAGAGCTGGGCCCACTTCTGCCCCCTCCACCAGCCAGATGTTTACCTCCTCCACATGGGGTGGCGGGCGGGGGCGTATTGGCCTAGTTGGTCCTTTCCAGAACTATCGTAGTGCCCATCTCCATCTGGGGGCTTCCTCTGCAAGTCAGTCCTGGGTTGATGCAGGTCAGTCCTGGGTTGATGCAGGTCAGTCCTGGGTTGATGCAGGTGCTGGGTTAAAGACCAGGCACACTTTACCCAAGTGTGCTGCACTACCCAAGAAATGTCCCTTTGCTATACATTGGGGAACCGATGACCATAAATCCTACATGTACAGTGACCAGATGACCCTGTCAGGGGCTAACCCTTTCCCTCTTGATGCATTTCTTAATTGGTTCCCTTTGTTTCTTCCTGTTTATTCCCAGGCGTAGCACACCTGTTATTCTTCTATAAATTACATGATTATTCGTTAGCCTTAAAAGCAATTTAAAGAAAACCCACAACCTTGCCACATTATGGGGTCACATTCCACCACCCACTACTAACTGCTGCCTGATGGAATGGAACGGGTTCAGAGGGGCCATGGAGGTGGAGGGGGCGATGCAGGGCCTTGACGGAGCCAGTGGACAATGGTGGGGCATTTCCAGGTAAGGTGGAGGTGGCCCAGTTCACCTGTCGATGCCGTTAGTCTGCTGAGGAAGCCGGAGGGCGTAGTTGTGGGAAGCGATCCTAGTCCGGATGATTCAAAGGTAGAGTTAAAAGGATCTGTGGATGGATCATGCTTGCAGGGGAGGGGGACTTGGAGAAGGACAGAGTCACAGCTGGCTCCACAGTTGGCTCCTGGAGCAAATGGAAAGACAGAGTCACCATCAGCTGGCTGGAGGCGGCTGCAGCTGGAGGCTGGGGATCAGCCATCACAGCACGTCCACCGCGGGCGGCTCTCACAGAAGTCCACCTTCTCAGGGCTCCAGGCTGGAGGTCCAGGGTCCAGGTGCAGCCGTGGCCCAGGTGAGGCCTCCTCATGACGTGTGGCGGGCTGCCTGCCTGCCAGGTCCTCACGGGCCACTCCTCTGGGCACGTGGAGCGTGGAGGTGGTCTGGTCTCTCCCTCTCCGTACAGGACGTCAGACCTACGGGCTAGGCATCACCCTCACGGTGTCACCTAATAACAATCTCACAAGGGCCAGTGTCTAAACAGAGTCCCACTGGGAGAGTGCAGGAGCCCTGTTTGGGGAGATGACTTGAATAGCGGTTGACTATGAGCCGTGGAGATTTGGGCATTGTCGCCTTCCGTAGTCTCACGGGACTTGTCCCAGGATCTCGGGTGACTTGGCCGAAATTGCTGATCGGGTCAGCGCCATTTTGGTGGTGTGTGTGTGTGGCGTGTGTTAGTCGTTGTTAGAACCAGAGAGAAAAGTTATTCAGAATAAAAAGCTGTTCGTCTCCAGTTTGCCTCTGAACTTCTTCCCGCGGCTCCACGGCCATGAGACCTGAGGTCACCTGCCCACCCACAGCTTCAGTGGCCTCACCTGTAACATGGGGACCATGAGTCAGGAGTAGCTTGGATGACTCGGGGAAGACTGAAGGAGCCCCAAGCTAGGATCGCTATGGAACGACCCAAGCGGGTTTGCAGGCTGTGGCCATGCCACCAGACAGTTCAGCAGAGTGACTGTGTTCTAAGTGACAACTAGCGCTACAATCGCTCATTTATTGACATATGTAAATGGTAAAATTTGATTAGATTTTTAATAAATGATTAAAACAACATTTGTTGGGTGCCACCAGCATACCAGTCATCAAGTCCTATGTTAGGATAATGGGAAATGGACAATCTTCTAGGGCAGATACTGTCCTCGCAGGACAGAGAGCTAGAATTTCATATCGCACATCTTTCGTATTCAGATATGAAAGCAGATGACAAGTAGGTGCAAGGGCTTGGCTGGCTGCCAGATGGCCCAGGGGCAAGGCAGTGTGCAAACCTGACTGATTTTAGGCTGAACCCTTGGTGGTTGCACCAGCCACGGAGGGTTCCACTACACAGAGCCAAAAGCAGACAGAGCATCGTGAAATGTGGGTCCACTTCTGGAAGGATCCAAATGTCACTTGAGGCGACAGTACTTACCCCCTACACAAAAGATCACAACAGTCAGATGGAGACGCCAAATGAAGTCACAGACCCATGTGACTTACAAATGTAGACACCAAAAACCAGCAAGATGCTAGCAAGGCAAAAACCCAGAGCAGACCAGATCCTGCAAGGACCAGAAGAGTAGTCTGCTCTGTGACGAGGAGGGATCTGTCTCCCAAGGGCAGCGGTGGCCCACACGTGAAAGGCCGATGTGTAAAGCATTGGCATGATTCAAAAAGGGACTTCCTCAGTGAGACGAAGCCTTCGTGAAAACCACAGAGAGGTCACACTGGACTGTGGCAGACCCAGGGATCCCCCCAGGGCCAGGAGCAAGGCACACAGGCCGGCTTTCACCCCTTCCCTCTGACACTGCCTGGGAAGTCCTGGTCGAGCCAGGTAGCACCTGAGAAAACAAAAGCTGCCACAGTGGAGGGGGGAAAGCAAGCCCCCCACATCCACAGACAGCGCGGCCTCATGGGTAAAAGATCCGAAGAAGTTACAGAAGGACACAGTGAACAGGTATGGTAGATACACGGATCTCACAGAATCCCAAAGGCGACTTTGTGGCTGTCGTTGTTCTCACTAGTCCTGCAGGACAGTAGGATGCACTGTGACCCATCATACATAAATGAAGCACAACTCCTTCTTCTGGTCGTACATGATGTAGAATCCACCAGTCGTGAAGTCACACACGTGCACAGCATAATAACCCCTGGCTGATTCTACCATCCCTCCTGCCCCTTGCCCTCTCCCCTCCCTTCACGCCCCTCCACCTGATCTAAAGCAACTCTATTCTTCCCTAGCCTCCCCGCCTTATTGTGAATTAGCATTCGCATATTGGAGAAAACATTCGACCTTTGGTTTTGGGGAATTGGCTTATTTCACTTAGCATGATACTCTCCAACTCCACCATTTACCAGTAAATACCATCATTTCAGCAGATGATTGGATAAAGAAAATGTGGTATATATATACAAACACATACACACACACACACACACAATGGAATATTACTTTATGCTTAAAGAAGAATGAAATAATGGCATTTGCCAAAGGCTATTTTTAAAATGAAAAATCCAATATTCAATTTGTGCGGAACGAGTTCTCAAATTCATTTGACCCTGAAGCGCAAAATCAGTCTTTAAAAAAAAAAAGTTGGAGGATTCACACTTCCTGATTTCAGAACTTACTACAAAGCTGCAATCATCAAAAGTGTGATACTGACACAAAGCCACATCCGTGTGGGAGTGGGTGTGGAGAGAACCGCAGAGCTGTGTCAACTGACCTCCCACACGGCCTCCTGCAGAAAGTGCGCTCTCCTCAAAAAACGGCGAGCAGACAACTGGATGTGCACCTGCTGAAGGTTGGACCCCTGCCTCACACCACACTCAAGACCACCCAAGGCCTAAAGGTGGGGGCCTAAGACTGTAAAGCCCTTAGAAGGAAACAGCAGCAACTCCACAGGCTCTTGGGTTATGCATAGTGTCCTAAACATGACACCAAAGCCACAAGAAAGAGGTAAAGCGGATTGCATTAAAATTAAGAACTGTTGTCCAGAAAGGACAGTCCCAAACGAGGGAAAGAAAGCATTTTCAAACCATACACCTCGCAAGGGTCTAGCATTCACAATACATAGAGAACCTTTATATCTCAACAATAGAAAAACAAACCAATTTTTTAAAAAAATGGGCAAATGACTTAAATAGACATGTCTCCAAAGAAAACAAGCAAGGCACCAACAAACACATTTCAAAAGGTACAACATGATCAGTCACTAGGAAAATGCAAATCAGAACTAGATGAGATATTGTTCCCACCACGATGGCCATACAAGAAAAGAGAGAGGGAGGGAGGGAGGGGGACAGGTGGCACACACCTGTCATCACAGCTGCAGGGGAGCTCAGGCAGGAAGATCACAAGGTCAAGGCCAGCTGGGCTTCTTCCTGAGACCCGGGGAGGTAGGTGAGTGGTAGAGCACTTGTGCAACATGCACAAAGCCCTGGATTCAAAGAGAAAGGAAGGAAACACAATCGGTGCTGGTGATGGTGTGGCACGCAGGGGACACACCTCCTACAGGAGAGTTCAGTCCGACCCTGTGGAGAGCCAGGCAGGTGCACATGAGGTCACCATAGGATGACGAGACCCGCAGTCCCACTCCCAGGTGCCTGAGAAAAGAGCAAAACCCCGTGTGCAAACAACAGCTGTGGGTGAAGGTGCAGCGTCTGCCCTCACCATGCCGCAGGGGAGGCCACCACGGTCACCACGCGGTGGACCCGTTGGATGCGAACACCATCCCCAGGTGGGCAGGGCAGGACGCAGGACACAGGGAAGGGCTCGACTCCCTGAGCCGGCCTCATTTCTGCGCCTGAGGTTCTCCAGGGCTAATGCGACAGTTTGGGGACACCTTGGGAGGTGTGGTCCCCACAAGGAGAACAGACAACTGCACACAGCGGCACACGCCTCCCTGAACAGCCCCTCCAAGAGGGAGACACAGCACAGCAGGCCACAGGCTTCATGATCCCTTAACACGAGTCCACAGGAGGCGAATCTGTGCACACCACAGCAGGCTCCTGGCTGGCAGGGCGGGCACGTGGCACTGCAGGGCGGGCACGTGGCTCGGCAGGGCACAGGTCTTCTGCTTGCAGGGATAAAAGGCTCTGGCACTACACAGCAGGGACGGTCACACATGGTCCTGACTTGACCTGCCCCTCAGGTGTGTGTTATCACAGCAGGAAGAAACACGCTCCAGCAGGACACTGCTCCTCGTCCCAGGGTAGGACCGCGGAGACAGAAGAGTCTGCTGCAGCCTGTGCCAGCGCAGAGCAGGGGGCAGCTCCGGCAGGCGCCCCCCGCAGCCACACGGCCTCCAGGAAGAGACCCATTCCTGGCTCTGCAAGCCATGCCCCAGCACCCGCAGGCCTTTTAAAAAACAAAACAAAACAAAATAACAAAATCACCGGAGTTCATAACAGAAACACACCGTGCCCTCGCTGCAGAGTGTGATTACCCACCGGGGAGCAGTCAGTCCCCGGGTCTCCTGCACTCACCCTGGCCCCCCCCCCCCCCCGCCCCCGCAGCCTCCTCTCCTCTGAAGCCCCAGGGGTGAGCAGCGGCTCAGGGCGGAGGCTGTGCCGCAGGCTCAGGGCGGAGGCTGTGCCGCAGCGAGTCCCTGGGGTGCCTGCGCTTCCCTCTGGAGCATGGCGGGCCGTCCTCGCCGTGGCCGTCCTCCTCTCAGCAGGGCTGGGTGCGCTCCGGCTCCAGGCATCGACCCAGGACTTAAGACACTGTCCCCAACGTGCGTGCGCTGGGCAGAGCAGAGGACGCCGCCCCGCCGAGGGGCCTCCCAGAGCTGGGATGGCAGGACCCGGTGATCTGCCCCTCCTGATCCCACCTGCTCTGAACACATGGGTGTCACCGGTTCCCAGGGTTTGTCCCCTTCCTTCAAGTCCCCTCAGGAAGCGGGAGGCGGCTGTGGCTCACCATCCTAAGTGACCTTGGGTCTGCTCCTCTCACGTGGGGGAGCAGGGCCTGGGTCCCAGCTCTCTGGTAAGTGCGCTGCGGCTGAGGGGCTCGCTGAGATGCTCCGCCCTCCTCCCCGTGGCCGGGAGTTTGAGGACAGAAGGGCTGCCTGGTCAGCTCAGGTCAGCAGGACTCTGGCTCTTCCTCAGGGTCACTGGGCCACCACTCTGATGACATGGCGCAAAGGAGGAAGCTGGTGGAGCTGCAGAGGGAGGCTTGCTGACTGTCACTGTGACTGGAGCCTGCGGGCACCGGGCTTCACTGTGGCGTGACAGCACCCCTGAGGGACAGAACTGGCTCTGCAGTGCCCAGGGCCTCCTGGCCCCTCCTCTGCCCGCTGCCCTGCTGGCCCTCCTCCTGCTTCCTCCTGGCTCCTAACTGGGGCTGCGTGTCATCGGGCGGGTCCCCGGCCTTCTCTGGTGCACAGAGCACCAGGGCCACTGGGTGCTGCGGCCGCTCCCTGACCCCCCCTCCCGCAAGCCCCTGCACTCCTCCTCTGAACCCCTGGTTTCCGTGGGCTCCCCTTCCCCTGTTTCTCTCTGCGTCCACATAGGGGACAACACAGGTGACCTCCACTCTCTGAGCCTGCCTCATTTCTGCACCTGAGGTTCTCCAGTGCTAAGGTGACTGTTTGGGGACACCTTGGAGGTGTGGCCTTTGTCCTAGGAGCTGCATGCCTGCGTAGCTCAGTGTCACTGGGCAGCTCAGGCTGTGGACGTCTGTGGACGCTTCCAGAAACAGCCCAGAGTGTCAGGAGGCTGCTGGCCTCCGAGAGTCTGCAGACTGCCCCCGCACAGGCACCATGGCGTCCACCTCTTGGTGACACTGATTGCCATGGTGTCAGCTAGGAGTCGGCAGGCTTTCTCTGTCCACAGAGGGGTCGGTCACTTCCCCCCACAAGTGACAGGGCAGGCGACAGACCAGCCTCTGCTCTTCAGGTCATCCGTGGGGACGCCTTGCAAGGACCCATCACTGGAACGCTGGCATGAGCCCAGGGCAGACGAGGAGCCAGGCTCAGCCTCCCCACAGCCCAGGTGTGAGGCCACCGCGTTCTGAGGGTCTGCACTGCCTCTGAACTGCGGAGGTGCCGCGTTCCTCCAGACGCCCCCTCCAGGGCCCAGCACCGCTGGCCGGCCACCTGCAGAGCAGACGCTGTCCCCGCACACGGGCGCCCACTCTCCCTGACGGTCCCCGGGGGGGCACCGGGCAGTGCCTGGCACTCTCTCTCTCTCAGTCCCCTTTCTACGAGTGCCGAGGAATCCCCGAGTGTGCTCTCACTTACGGGTCGTGCACACTCGTGTGTTCCGGAGGCTCCTGTGAGGTGGGATTCGGGTGTGCACCAGGGGGGCATGGACTCCGGGTGGCTAGTGAGGCACCACCACCGCGGCCTCTGCTGCCTCCTCAGGGGAGTCCCTTCACACTGCTGTCCTCTGAGAGGGACACAGGCACTGTGGTCAACCGCAGGCCCCTCTGGGCTCAGCACCTGACCTCTGCCTCACACCAGTGGTGCCTTGGAGGGCCTCTCCCCGCCCTCCCCGCACGCTGCTCCAGCCCCGTGACCACCTGCTCTGCCCTCCAGGTCCACCTGCAGACAGTGCCTGGCCCTGAGTTCCCAGGAGAAACCCTCGGGGACACGCGTGTTCCTGCCTCTCTGCTCATGCCAGGCGCAGGCCGGTGAGTCCCACCCAGGACCCTGGAATGCAGGTGGCCACCTTCAGAGCTGCCTGTCCCCAGGTGACCTTCAGAGCTGCCTGTCCCCAGGTGAACAGGAGAACCCAGTCACAGTCCTAGCTCTGAGGGGAGACGTGGAAAGGACGCCCAGAGACGTGAGGGTAGTAGACCAAACCTCAGGTGGAAGATGGCGGCAGGTGCCGGGGGTCGGGACCCGAGTGGTGAGGGGCAGAGACTGGATGGGTGACTGACAGCCAAGCTCTGCTGGTTGTGCGATTGGCAGGACTCAGATGTGACGCCTGCCCTGCGGCTCATCACATGGGACACTGTCCTCTGCCCGGTGCCGCACTCGGTGTCACCGCACACTCGGACGCAGGCCAGACGCGGTGTGCAGGGGCCTTTCCACTGAACCCAGGGCTGATGGCCTCCATGGACCTCCATGTCCCCCTGGGCCGGGCAGGTCCAGTCCTCTCCCACGGCCCTCTCGGCCTCAGGAGGCCACGCTGCGCCGTCCAGGAGCGTCCTGAGAGCCCGGGCAGCAGGCTCGGGGCCGTGGCTCCTGACTGGTGAGACCGCTGCCTGCTTCCTGGCCTGTGCCCAGCACGGGTGGCCTGCTGGCCCACCCTCTGGGCATCAGAGGCTGGCAATGACCAATGCAAGTTCTCCTGCCGTGTTCGTGCTCCTGGGCTTCTCTGCGCGCCCCTCGCTGGAGCCCGTCCTCTTCGTGGTGGTCTTGGGCTGCTATGTGGTGTCCATCCTGGGCAATGCCACCATCATCCTGGCCGTCCGCGTGGACGTGCGCCTGCACACGCCCATGTACTTCTTCCTGGCCAACCTGTCCTTCCTGGACGTCAGCTTCACCACCAGCATTGTGCCACAACTGCTGGCCAACCTCTGGGGACCACAGAAAGCCATCAGCTACGGCGGGTGTGTGGTGCAGTTCTATGTGTCCCACTGGCTGGGGGCCACTGAGTGTGTCCTCCTGGCTGCCATGTCCTACGACCGCTATGCTGCCGTCTGCAAGCCCCTGCACTACACCGTCATCATGCACCCTCAGCTGTGCCTCGGCCTGGCCTGCGCCTCCTGGCTTGGGGGTCTCACCACCAGCCTGGTGGGCTCCACGCTCACCGTGCTCCTGCCTCTCTGTGGGCACAATCGCATCGACCACTTCTTTTGTGAGATGCCCCTCATCATGCAGCTGGCCTGCGCGGACACCAGGCTCAACGAGGTGGAGATGTATGTGGCCAGCTTCATCTTTGTGGTCTCACCCCTGGGCCTCATCCTGGTGTCCTACGGACACATTGCCCGGGCTGTGCTGAAGGTCCGGTCAGCGGAAGGGCGGAGGAAGGCCTTCCACACCTGCTCCTCCCACGTGGCCGTCGTGGCCTTGTTCTACGGGAGCATCCTCTTCATGTACCTCCAGCCGGCCAAGAGCAGCTCGCACGAGCAGGGCAAGTTCGTAGCTCTCTTCTACACCGTGGTCACCCCCATGCTGAACCCCCTCATCTACACGCTGAGGAACAAGGACGTCAGGAGTGCGCTCAGACGCTGCACCAGAGCCCTGCCCAGAGTCCGCTGAGTGTCACGGTGAATGGGTACACGTGCCGCGTGTTATGGAGTGTGGCGATCGTCATCCCGCCCTGTGCACAGCGATGTGCGTGAGTGTCTCGTATCTGTGTGGTTCCCTTGCCCAGCTCGCTGTGATCGTTCTGTCTGCCTTGGAGGTGCTTACTGTGTGTGCATGCCGTTAGTTCATTTTCCATGACCGAGTAGAGACTGACCACCTGATGAAGGCTGCATGGTCACCGAGCTCTGGGGTGTGAGCTGAGTATACGTCTGGCCTGTCTGTCCACGGAAGTGCGTACACTCTTACCTCTGACGCCTTGGGGTATTGTAAGAACCACATACTTTTCTTGCCCCTCGTCCTGGCATGATCTCCTTGAGACCTACGAACTTTTGGTGGGGGATGTCAGGGGTTTCTTCTGTGATTCACAGGAGGCCCCTGAAACCATCATGAGTTTCTGCTGAAGGACATTCTTGGTGAACCCTAGATGGCTTCAGGGGGCGGGTCACAGGGAAGCCACCATGGAGCAGCGGGTGGGGACCTGCCATCCCACCCCTGGCTTCCGGGAAGGAGAGAGGCCCTTGGGGTGAGTCTGTAGCTGGGGGCTGAGGATGTGATCGCGTGGCTGCTGTGGGGGAGCCTCATCACCCCTCACGTGGAGGGCGGGGAACTTCCCCCCAGGAAGACGGTGTTGTGGGAACAGGTGTGTGGAGAGGACGCCCTCTTCCTGGGAAGCTCCCGAGGTGCAGCCTCCCGCAGAGGTCAGCCTCTGCCCAGGGGTGTGTTGCTCTCATCTCTCCAGAGCAGCGTCCACCCAGCCGAGCCCTCAGGGCCGGAGTGCCCCTAAGCCCCAGCTGCAGGAACTCTCCCCCTGGAACTCTGCCGCAGCGCACCCTGCAGTGCATGGTCTGGTCTGTGCAGAACACTGCAGCGGGCAGCCCTGCCCGCCCCAGCCTCCCTCATCCTGGTGGGAAGGGAGGGTCAGGCTGTCCCAGCCAGCCTCAGTTTCAAGCCACTCCAGCTGGCGCTCAGTGAATGAGGAAGAGGCTGGCAGCCCAAGCCCACCCCACCCGCCCAGCACAGAGCCCAACAAAAAACGCAGAAGCCAGTCAGGCATAGCAGCAAATGTCCACCTTTGTTGGGGGGCGGGGGACAGGGGATTGAACCCAGAGGCTCTTAACCACTGAGCCACATCCCAAGCCCTTCTTATTTTGAGACAGGGCCCCACTTAGTTGCTGAGGCTGGCCTTGAACTTGCATCCTCCTGCCTCAGCCTCTTGAGCCACTGGGATGACAGGTGTCCACTGATTCGACCACCTCAGTGGAGTCAAGGGGAGCCCATGTTCTCACTTTTCATGAAGAATCTTTTTCCTTATTCCTTTTTTCTTTCTTTTTTTCTTGTTGTTCTTGCTGTTCGGATTGGTTTGGGGTATATACATATACCTATTTGTTTCCCTTTTCTCATTTTCAGAATTTTTATGACAGTTATTTTTCCCATATTGTCTCTTCAGGGTTAAAAGTTTAGTTTGTTTATTTTGGTTTTCCTTTGTTTGTTTTTATTATTATTTCTCTTCCCCTGCTCTCTTCTCCCACTTCTCTCGCTCTCTCCATTTACTTTTTGTTTTCTGTTTTCCTCTTTCTCCCTTCTAACCACTGCTTGCTACGTCTCTTGTGCATTCTTCCTGTTCACCGTTTGAGCATTCTGAACTTTCTTCTACCTTTCCATCCCATTCTTTTTTAAATGAGTTTTAGTGCCTTTTAGCACTAGGTGCTCTGTATGACTCCTGCCTCTTTGAATGCCATTGCAGCTATCCCGGCGTCAGTGACACGGCTGGCAGCTACCATTTGGTGCTGGATCTAGTTCATGGTTATTGATTTTCTTGCTGCTGGCAATTGCTGACCCCACCTTTCCTGTTTCTGTTGTGGGTATCATAATAAAGACTGTGTATTTATTTAAATGCTGTGTATTTCTTGTATTGGTTGTTGCTATTATTTGTTCCCGCCCTATTCTGTGAGGTGCTGGGAATCTACAGGGACACCACAGGTTCACAAGGAGGAGAGGCTGTTGCTGAACTAATCCCAGACAAGGGACAGTGCACCTTCCTCCACACACAAAGTAACTGTAGTGCCCAGAGCATGGACCCCAAAGACCACAAAGGAATCCAGAGTGTATGGAAAAACAAAGAGCCTTTATTCGGGCTTAAGCTTGGACTCTCAGACCTCACCAACACAGTGGATCTGTACTGAGAGCCCTGAACTCAGGAGAGGCGAGTCTTTTATTGGGGTTGAAGCAAGGAGAAGGAGGGGTTCACCTGATTGGCCAGGGGAGCCTGTGCATGACTAAGGAGGTTTTCATTGGTGGAGGCTGTCCTCAGAACAATGGAATGTGCTGACTGTTCATTGCAGGGCCCTGCTTTTGACTTATCTTATTGTGCACGGGCTGGCTTAACATACCCAGGCTTATTCTTGCCTCATGACAGGAGACTTGTAACAGTTTGAGGCAACTGATGACAAAATGGAGTCACAGCAGTTTGGCTTCTATAATCTTTAAGCCAAGTATTTTACAGAAGCAAAAAGAAGTGGTTAAACTGAAAAGAGGCATGGGACTAAGTAATGACCCTCAAACTTCAGCTGTACAAAGAAAGGAAGAGACAAAAATCCAAATAAATGACCAGGTCTGAAGTAAGAACAGCTGGGGGTGGGCCCTCGGTTCCACATACAGACATCCACTACGACAGCCAATAGAGGGGATTAACCAGACCGTGGATGCCACACCTACGGGGGGTCTCCATCTAGATCACTCTAGGACACGGGCAAGTGAAGACTGTGCTCTGTAGACCCACACAGAGGGGTGGAAAAGGAAGCCACCCAACAGAGGAATGCAAGAAACAGGAAAAACAAGGTAACACAACACCTCCTAAGTTCATAATTCACTAGCAACTGTCTCCAAGGATATTTAAGTGGATGAAATATCATAGAAATAATTAAAAAGAATTATAAGATGATCAATAGATTCCAAGAAAACCAGAAAGACACTGAATGAATTAAGGAAGTCAGTACAGGATATGAATGAGAAATTCAATAAGGAGATATAGATATTGGAAAAGAATTAAATATAAATGTTGGAAATGAAAGACACGATGAATCAAATAAAATGTACAGTTGAAAGTCTCTTTAACAGAGTTGACCATATACTAAAGACAGAATCTCAGAGCTAGAAGACAAAGTGGCCAGCCTTGAACACAAGACTGCATTAAATAAAAGAAAAAAAGTAACCATAACCAGAACATACAATACCTCTGGGACAACAGTAAGATACCAGGTTTAAGAAATCTGTCCATGACACCTTGTAATTACAATGCCTAGCATACAGAAAAAAGGACAGGATTTTAAAAGTCTCAATAGAAAAATAGCAGGTCACATTTAGAGGCAAGCCAAGCAGAATTTTGATTTTTCAGTAGAAACTCTAAAAGCAAGGTGGGCCTAGAATGATGTGTTCCAAGTCCTGAAAGAAAACAGCTGTCAAACAAGACTGCTATCTCCAGCAAAGCTAACCTTCAAAGTTAAGGAAGAAATTAAAAACCTTCCAAGTTAAGAAGAAACTAAAACAATTCACGACTACTAAGCCAGCATTGCAGGAAATATTTAAATACCTCACGCACAATAAATAAAAACAAACCCCACAACTCACAAATGGACAAAGCTTTCTTGAAGAGGAGCTGAGCAGATGAGAAACAGGACTGAGTCAAGCATCAGAAATAAATCTAAATGCGAGTATTAATATAAATCCCTCTATAATGCATTGAATGTAAATGCTCTCAACTCTCCGATTGAAAGACTTATGTCTGGCAGAATAGTTTTTTAAAAAACCCACCATGTGTTGTTTGTACAGAGTCTCACCTCACAGGCAAGGACAGACACAAGTTGAAGGTGCAAGGATGGAAATTGCTGTACCAGGGAGTGGAGCCTGGAAACTAGGAGAAAGCTGCTTTCACCTCTGAAAAAGCAGATACCAAGCCAAAGTCAACCAGGAGAGACAGAGAAGGTCCCTGCACACCGGTGAGGGAAGCAATGCAACATGAAGATATGTTCATAGTAAATATTCAAGCTCAGATGTTGGCAAGCCTGATTACATCAATGGACACTGCTCAAATGTAGGCCACGGATAGACCCCAGGACAATAGCACTGAGTGGTCACCAATGGGTGGACCATCCCAACATCAGCTCAGTAAAGACTGTTTGGACCTGAAAAATATTATAAATAGGTAGACTTAACAGACATTTGCAGACTACTTCATCCAACAAGAGCCAAATACACTTTCTTCTCAGTGGCTTATGAATCCTTCTCCACAATACACCATATTTTAGGCCACAAGGCAACTCTTAGCAAATACAAAAAAATTGATATTCCTTGCATCTTATTAGATCATAAAGGAATAACATTATAAATCAGAAAAAAACCACAGAAACTACATAAACACATGGAAATTGAACAATACAGTATTGAATAATGATTGGGTGATGGAAAAAATCAGGGGAGAAATTTAAAAATTGTCTCGATCAAAAAAATTTTTTGACACAACATACCAGAACCTCAGAGATAATACAAAAGTGATTCTCATAGGAAAGTTTATGGCTATGAGTACCTACATAAGAAAATCAGAAAAATCCCAAATAAATAACACAATGATGCATCTCCAGGTCCTTGAAAAACAAGAACAAACAAATTCCAAAACCAGTTAGAAGGAAAGAAATAATTAAGATCAGAACCAAAATCAGTGAAACTGAGAATTTAAAAATAAAATACAAAGGGTCCAAAACAGTTGATATTTAAAAGATAAACAAGATTGATAAGCCCTTAGCCAAACTAACCAAATAAAAAGAGAGATAACCCCAAATGAATGAAATTACAGATGAGAAAGGAGAAATCACCACAGACATCATAGAAATCCTGAGGATCATTAGGGACTATTTTGAAAACATATATTCCAATAAGTTGGGAAACCTAGAAGAAATGGATACATTCCTAGATACAGGTGACCTGCCAAAATTGAATCATGAGGACATAGAAAACCTAAGCAGACCAATCACTAACAATGAGAAAGAAGCAGTAATAAAAGGCCTTCCAACAAAGAAAAGCCCAGGACCGAATGGATTCTCAGCTGAATTCCAATAGACTTTTAAAGAACTAATGCCAGTGCTCCCCAAATTACTCTATGAAACATAAAGGGATGGAACATTTCCAAATTCATTCTATTATGCCAATATCGTACTCATACCAAAACCAGATAAGGACATATCAAGGAAAGAAAACAACAGGCCAATATCCCTGATGAACTTAGATGCAAATACTTTAAAAGTAGTAACAAATTGTATTCAACATATTGAGAAGATTGTACACCATGATCAAATTGGTTTTAGCTCAGGGTTGCAAGGATTGCTTAACACATGCAAATTGATAAATTTAATTAATCACATAAAGAGAGATAGTGACAAAAACTACTTAGTCATCTCAACAGATACAGAGAAAGTCTTTGACAAAATTCAGCACCATCATGATAAAAACACTGAAGAACTGGGGATAGAAAGACCCTACCTCAATATTGTGAAGGCTATATATGAAAAAAACCAAGCTAAAATCACATGAATGGAGAAAAACTGGAACCACTTACTCTAAAATCAGGAGCAAGCACAGAATGTTCACTTTCACCATTCCTATTTCATATAGCACTAGAAATTCTAGCCACAGCAATTATGCAACAGGGGAAATAAGAGGAATAAAAACAAGAAAGCAAAAAGTCAAATTGTAACTGTTTGCAGGTGAAATGATCCTATACTTAGAAAATCTGCTAGAACTAATAGATTCAACAAAGTAGCAGGTTACAAAATCAACATACAAAAATCAGTAGCTTTCCTATATACCAGTATTAATCTGCTAAGGAAGAAATCATGGAAATAATTCCATTCACAATAGCCTTAAAAAAATACCTAAGACTAAATATAAACAAAGAGGTGAAAGACCTCTACTATAAAAACTATTACACTAAAGACAGAAATTGACAAAGACATAAGAAAATGGAAAGACCTCCCTTGTTCATGGACAGGCAGTATTAATAATGTTAAAATGGCCATACTAATAAAAGGCAATATACAGATTCAATTCAATCACCATTAAAATACCAATGACATTCTTCACAGAACTAAAAAAAAAAGTTCTCAAATTCATTTCGAGAATTAAAAGACCCAGATAGGCCAAATAAATCCTACAAAAAGAGAGAGGGGGGGGAAGGAAGGAAGGAAGGAAGGAAGGAAGGAAGGAAGGAAGGAAAGAAGGAAGGAAGAAAGGAAGGAAGGAAGGAAGTTAGGAAGAAAGAAAGAAAGAAATACCTGAGGCATCATGATGCATAACTTCAAATTATACTACAGAGCTAAACAACAGAAATTTCATGGCACTGGCCTGAACACAGACACATAGACCAGTGGAACAGAACAGAAGACACAGAGACAAACCTGCACAGATGCAGTCATCTGATCCTTGACCAAGGTGCCCAGACCACACACTGGAGAAAAGTCAGCCTCTTCAACAAATGGTGCTGGAAAAACTGCTCATCCATATATAGAATGAGACCAGACCCAAATCTCCCCCTGCCCCACCACACAAAAACAAACTCAAAATGGATCAGAGACCTAGGAATTATACCAAAAGCTATGAAACTCCTAAAATAAAATGTGGGGTCAATGTTCCAACATGGAGGGACAGGCAATTAATTTCTCAATCGTATCTCTAAATCTCAGGAAATAATTCCAATAGTTAATTAGTGGTATGCTACCAAATTAAAAGGTTCTGCACAGAAAAAAAAAAGCAATGTGAAGAGAGGGGCACCCAGAATGGGAACCAACCTTTGCTAGCTACTCTTCCAACAGAGGATCAATATCCAAAATACCTAGAACTCAAGACAGTACCAAGAACAAACAAAAAGACCAAATAACCCAATTAATAAATGGGCAAATGAACTAAACAGACATTTCTTAAAGGAAGAAAAACAAATAACGAACAGATATATGAAAAAAATATTCAACATCATTAGCAATTAAGGAAATGTAAATCAAAACTACTGAGATTTTATCTCACACCAGTCAGAATGACAGCCATCAAGAAGACAAATAATAGTAAATGCTGGAGAGGATGTGGAGAAAAATGAACACTGCTACACTGTTGTGGGTTATATATTAGTACAACCACTATGGAAATCAGTATGGCATCTCCTCCAAAGACTAGCAGTGGAGCCACCATGTAACCCAGCTATGCCACACCTCAGTATTTGTCCTAAAGAATCAAAGTCAGCGTACTATAGCAATATGTGCATACCCATGTTTAAACCAGCACCATTCACAACAGCCAAATCTGGAACCAGCCTACATGTCAATCTGTGGGTGAATGGATAAAGAAAATGTGGCATATATGAACAATGGAGTTTTATTTAGTCATAAAGACAAATGAAATTACGTAATTTTCAGGAATAGATGGAACTTGAGACCGTTATGTCAAGCAACTCAAAGGTCAACTCAGCAAGTCAAGGGTCACATACTTTATCTCATTTGTGGAAGCTAGGGAAGAGAAAGGAAAAGATGGGAACATATGACTAAAACTGAAGGGAAATCAGTAGAGGAAAGGAAAGGGATCTGGGTGAGGGGGGATGGAAGGGAGGGAAGAGATACTGTGGAATGATTCTGGCCAATTATTGTGTGTACTTATAAATACATAACAACAAACCCCACCATCATGCACAACTATGATTCACCAGTAAATATGTATGGGAAAATTCCTGGCAAATGTTAAATCTAGATAAAATTTATAAAAACTTTGTTTTCTGACTGTTTTTGTGTATGTGTGTGCAAAGCTGGATTACATGTTGTGTCTATACTTGTGCTCTTACCTGTGTATTACTTGATAGGGGCACCAAAATTGGCTAATGGATAAATGAGTGCTCATAAGAAAACAAAAGAAATGGATCCAAATGCCTTTTGGTTCATGTGACTTAAATAAACCTTTGACACAAAGTTCACCTCGGGGGGTCAGAAGGTGGCAGAGTAGAGGAAAGCTGTGTTCCTTGTCTGTCTGATGCTCTGTCTGAAGCAGCAGGAGTACTGCTTCTCAGCAAGGTGGGCGAAAGCGGGATTTCACTAAAATTCTATATTGAACGTTCAGTGGCTGAGGAACTTAGATATTTGGAGTCAGTAAACAAAGAAGAAATAATACACTGGAGCCCACCTGACTGCTGTACCAGTGACATCAGGGGCAGCGATAATGGCACTGAGTCACCCCAGGAGGAGGGAGAACAGAGAAACCCAGATTAGGTATGGATAAACCTGAGAACAAAAACGCTGCCTGAACTTACTGACCCAGAGGCCGCACTGTGCACTGGTGCTTGAAAAGCACTCTTTGTTTCTCAGTTGGCCACAGAGAGCAGAGGCAGGAGCCACCCTGAAGCAACCTTGCTGCAGCTGCTGCCATGGAGCCCAGATGGCAGAGCAAACACTGCCACACTGTCCAAGCCAGCACCGACCATGTGGCCTGGGTGTACCCAGCAGAATGTGAGTGAAACAGACACAGAGAAGATTGTGCCCAGGGGATTTGAATCAGAGAAATGGGGGGAGTGCACCTTACTTCCACTTTGAGTCAGGCGGCTCACAGAACCAGCTGAAGTGGGCTGGGAATCTGAAAGGTATGAATACACCCAGGCACGAAGCCTGGGAAGACTGTGTCGGAGGCAGCAGAATGTGGGGAGGACTGGCTCCATGATACCTGGAGTAGAATTCTTGGGAGGCGCATGAGGTCCAGCCCCTGACAGAGATCAGCAACTGCCAGGCCCTAGGGGTGTGTTGATCTAAGCTCCCCTGAGACCTGATTATCCCTGAGCCTCCGCCTCTGGAACCCCACTCTCGGAACTCTGCAGCAGCCCCACCCTGGAAGTGCACCTGGCTGGTCTGTGTGGACAAAACTCCAAACAATAGCACTTTCTGACCCACCGACCTCACACTGGTCAGAAGGGAAGTTGACACTAATTTCAAACAGTTTCAGACTTAGGCCTCTGCAACTGGCAGCTCAGAGAGCAGCACAAAAACAGGAAGTGGTCAAAAACCGCCAGCCCATGCTCTCTGTCTCAGTACACGGCTCAAGAAGAAAGGAAAAACAGTTGGGCATAGACTGTGACTGTCCATTCTGGTCAACTACTGACCACCTCAGTGGAGGTTTTTCCTGCATAACCACTCCCTCTAAAATCTTGTGTGTGTGTGTGTGTGTGTGTGTGTGTGTGTGTGTGTGTGTGTTGGGGGGGGCGGAATTCTTGCTGTGCTGATTAGTTCAAGGACATATATAATATACTTATTTGTTTCTTTTTTCTCATCTTTAGCATTTTTCAATGTAGTTATTTTTTTCTTTCTGTCTCTTTTGAGGGATATGGGCTTTTTTGGTTTGATGATTTTATTTTGTTTTGTATTGTTTTCACTGTTTGTTTCTCTTGTTTCTCTTTCTCTCATTTCTTCTACTTGTAACAGCCAATATTTTTTAATGTTCTCTTTTAATTTTTTATTTGTTCTTTTTAGATATAAATGACAGTAGAATGTATTTTGACATGTTTGTACAAACATGCATTATATCTTATTCTTATTGGGAAGATGGAAAAACCTCTCATGTTCATGCATAGGCAGAATTAATATTGTCAAAATGGCCATATATACCAAAAGCAACATACAGATTCAATGAAATCCCAATTAAAATACCAATGAAATTCTTCACAGAATTAGAAAAAAAAACAACAAATTTTGAATTCATTTGGAAGAATTAGAGACCCAGAATAACCAAAGCAATACTAATCAAGAAAAGCAAAGCAGAAGGCATTACAATACCTCATCTGAAACTATACTCAGAGCTGTAGTTAAAAAAAGAAACAGCATAGGGCCTGGGATTGTAGTTCAGTGGCAGAGTACTTGCCTAGCATGTGTGAGGCACTGGGTTCAATTATCAGCACCACATACAAATAAATGTAGAAAATAATGTCCACCATCATCATCAACAACAACAACCCCCCCCCCAAAAAAAAAAAAAACAGCATGGTATTGGCATCAAAATAGACATGAAGACCAGTCTATTTTGAAGGCACAGAGATAAATTCACATACCACAAGATGGACATCATTACCCTAAGTCCATGTATGAAGACATGAATGGTGTGACTCTACTTTGTGTACAACTAGAGATATGAAAAACTGTGCTCTATATGTGTAATATGAATTCTAATGCAATCTGCTGTCATATAACAAATTAGATTCAAAAAGAAAAAAATATCACATATCTACAGCCATCTGATATTTTACAAAGGTGCCTAAAATATATTTTGGAGAAAAAACAGCCTTTTTAACAAATGGTGCTGGGAAAACTGGATAGCTACATGTATAAAAATGAAATCAGACCCAATCTCTCACCCTGCACAAAACTCAAACAGAACTGGATCAGACACTTAGGAATTAGAACAGAAACCTTGCAATCACTAGAAGAACCCACAGAGTCATCACTCCATCATGCAGATGCTGGCACCGCCAAGACCCCCAAAGTGCAAGGAATAAAACAGAATCAATAAGTGGGATGCCATCAAACTAAAAATCTTCAGAACAGCAAAGGATATAATTAAGAGCATGAAGAGAGAGCCTACAGAAGGGAGAAAATTTTGGCCAGCTGCTCCTCTGATAAGGGATTAATATCCAGAATACATAAAGATCTCAAAAATCAACACCAAAACAACAACCCCCAAATAACCCAATAAAAAAATGGGCAGAAGGACTAAACAAAAACTTTTCAAAAGAAGAAAAAACAAATGGCTAACAATTATATGAAAAAAATGTTCAACATCTCTAGCAATCAGGGAAATGCAAATCAAGACAACACTAAGATTTCATCTCTACTTGAGTGCAGCCAGGCCCAGGTCAGTCCTGCTGACCTCCCTCTTAGTGCAGGCAGGCCCAGGTCACCCCAGCCAACACCCGCAGGGCTCAGGCAGGACAGCTTCACTGACCTCTACTCAGAGGACTGCCTCTTCCAACCAGCAGACCACCACAGAAGCTCAGATTCAACCAGTTCTGCCAACACCAACCTGTGTGGGACCCAGCCCCAGGGTAGGTCCAGAGTCCACTACCCCACCCCCACCTGGGAGCACAAGCCTAACCCACTTCCACCTTGAGACACTGCAGAAAGAGCCATAGCCTTCCCCATGCAGTAGCCCCTACCTTTTTTAAAAAATATTTATTTATTTGCTTTAGTTGTACACAATGCAATGCATTTTATGTTTACGTGGTGCTGAGGATCTAACCCAGGCCACGCACATGCCAGGCGAGCGCTCCACCACTGAGCCACAACGCCAGCCCAGGTCCCTACCTTTTGACAATAGACAGGGCCTAAAAGCAACCACATCTCAGAGCAGGCATCCCAAAGACATTATAAGGCCCACCCTTTCAGCTCCATCTCTGGAAGATGTTGCATTCATCTTAGGGCACCTTCACTGTTATCTCAAGTTACCTCTGCTACTGCTGACACCACCTTTAGTTGCAGTAGCATGCATCCAGAGAAACCTGCAGGTTCTGAAAGCCCAACATTAAGGTGAGGCACAGACAACCTGCATAGATATTACAAGAATATAGTGTAGAAACTGTAATATCTCAAATCTACACTGAAAGAAAGGAAAGCAAATAGACAACATGAAAAAAACAAGGGAAGAAAGTACCCCCAAAACAAACCAGGATACTACAAAAACAGAACCCATGCTCAGCGAAGTTGATGAAATGTCAGAGAAGGAGTTCAGAAGGTTCATAATTAAAATGATCTATGAATTAAAGAATGACCTAAATGAGCAAATACAGGCAAAAATTGACCACTACAACAAGGATATAAGAGAGCAAATACAGGTAGAAAAGATTACTTCAAAAAAGAGATAGAAACTCTGGGGGAAAAAACAGTCAGACGTCCTTGAAATGAAGGAAACAATTAACCAAATTAAAAAAAAAAAAAACTATAGAAAGAATCACCAACATACTAGATCAACTGGAAGAAAAAACTTCAGATAATGAAGACAAAGTATATAATCTTGAAAATAAAGTTGACCACACAGTGAAGATAGTAAGAAACCATGAACAGAACATCCAAGAATTATGGGACAGCAGCAAAAGACCAAATATAAGAGTAATTGGGATAGAGGAAGGCACAGAGTTTAAAACCAAAGGAATGCACAATCCCTTCAATGGATTATATCAGAAAATTTCCCAAGCATGAAGAATGAATTGGAAACCAAATGCAAGAGGCTTATAGGACACCAAATGTGCAAAATTACAACAGATCTACACCAAGGCACATTATAATGAAAATGCCTAGCATAGAGAATAAGGATAGAATCTTAAAGGCTGCAAGAGAGAGAAGAATCAGATCACATATAGGGGGAGACCAATTTGTATCACGGCAGATTTTTCAACTCAGACACTCAAAGCCAGGAGATCATGGAAAAAACATATACCAAGCTCTGAAGGAAAATGGATGCCAACCAAGAATCTTATATCCACCAAAATTACGCTTTATATTTGAGGATGAAATAAAAATCTTCCATGATAAACAAAAGTTGAAAGAATTTACAAGTAGAAAGCCAACACTACAGAACATCCTCAGCAAAATATTCCATGAAGAGGAAATGAAAAACAATGATGAAAATCAGCAGAGGGATGTATTACACTAATGGAAAAAACAATCAGAGGAGAAACCATGTCAAGTTAAATACCAAAAATAAACAAAAATGTCTGGGAATACAAATCATGTCTCAATAATAACTCTGAATGTTAATGGCCTAAATTCACCAATCAAAAGACATAGACTTGCAGATTGGATCCAAAAAACAGACCCAACAATGTACTGCCTTCAAGAGACTCATCTCATAGGAAAAGACATCCACAGGCTAAAGGTGAAAGATTGGGAGAAATCCTACCACTCACATGGACTGAGGAAACAAGCACAGGTTTCCATCCTCATATCAAATAAAGTAGACTTCAAGCTAAAGTCAATCAAAAGGGATAAAGAAGAACACTACATACTGCTCAAAGGAACCATACACCAACAAGACTTAACAATTATAAACATATATGCTCCAAACAATGGAGCATCTATGTTCATCAAACAAACTCTTCTCAAGTTCAAGAGTCAAATTGACCACAACACAATAATTCTTGGAGACTTTAAAACACCCCTTTCACCACTGGCTAGATCTTCCAAACAAAAGCTGAACAGAGAAATTATAGAACTCAAAAATACAATAAACAACTTAGACTTAGCAGACTTATATAGAATATTTCATCCTTCAATGAGCAAATACACTTTCTTCACAGCAGCACATGTATCCTTCTCTAAAATAGACCATATACTAGGCCACAAAACAACTCTTAGCAAATATAAGAAAATAGAGATACTATCCTGCATTCTGTCAGGCCATAATGGAACAAAATTAGAAATCAATGATAAAATAAGAAATAAAAGCTACTCCAACACCTGGAGACTAAGTAATATGCTATTGAATGAACAAGGGATTGCAGATGACATCAAAGAGGAGACTGAAAAATTTTTAGAGGTGAATGAGAACACAGACAGAACATATCAAAATCTCTGGGACACTATGAAGGCAATTCTAAGAGGAAATTTCATTGCATTGAGTTCATTCCTCAAAAGAATAAAAGAGTCAACAAATAAATGACTTAACATTACATCTCAAAGCCCTAGAAAAAGAAGAACAATCCAACACCAAAAGCAGTAGAAGACAGGAAATAATTAATATCAGAGCTGAAATAAATGAAATTGAAACAAAAGAAACAATTGAAAAAATTGACAAAACAAAAAGTTGGTTCTTTGAAAAAATAAATAAAGTTGACAGACCCTTAGCCAGGCTAACAAAGAGAAGGAAAGAGAAAACTCAAATTATTAACATACATGATGAAAAAGGAGATATCACAACAGACACTATGGAAATATAGGAGATAATTCAAAATTAGTTTCAAAACTTGTATTCCAATAAAATACAAAACATTTAAGGCATAGACAAATTTCTAGAGTCATATGATTTGCCCAAATTGAAGCAGGATGATATACACAATTTCAAACAATGAAATAGAAGATGCCATCAGAAGCCTACCAACCAAGAAAAGCCCAGGGCCAAATGGATACACAGCCAAGTTCTACACGACCTTTTAAGAAGAACTAATACCAACTCTTCAATTTATTTCAGGAAATAGAAAAAGAGGGAGCACTTCCAAACTAATTCTATGAGGCCAATATCAACCTGATCCCAAAACCAGGCAAAGACACATTAAAGAAAGAAAACTTCAGACCAATATCTCCAATGAACATAAATGCAAAAATTCTCAATAAAATTCTGGCAAATCGGATACAAAAACATATCAAAAATATAGTACACTACGATCAAGTGGGGTTCATTCCAGGGATGCAAGTATGGTTTAACATAAGGAAATAAATAAATGTAATTCATTACATCAATAGACTTAAAAATAAGAATCATATTATTATCTCTATAGATGCAGAAAAAGCATTCAACAAAATACAGCAATACTTCATGTTTAAAACACTAGAAAAATTAGGGATAACAGAAACATATCTCAACATCATAAAAGCTATCCCAGGCCAACATCATTCTAAATGCAGAAAAATTGAAAGCATTACCTTGAAAAACTGGAACAAGACAGGGATGCCCTATTTCACCACTTCTATTTAACATAGTACTTGAAACACTGGCCAGATCAATAAGACAGATGAAAGAAATTAAAGGGATACAGATAGGTAAAGTAGAACTCAAATTATCACTATTTGCTGACAATATGATTTTTATACCTGGAAGACCCAAAAAATTCTACCAGAAAACGTTTAGAACTCATAAATGAATTTAGCAAAGTAGCAGGATACAAAATCAACACCCATAAATCTAAGGCATTTCTACATATCAGTAACAAATCCTCTGAAAGGGAAATGAGGAAAACTACCCCATTTATAATAGCATTAAAAAATAAAATAAAATACTTGGGAATCAACAAAAAAAGGTGAAAGACCCCTATAACAAAAACTACAGAACACTAAAGAAAGAAATTATAGAAGACCTTAGAAGATGGAACTATCTACCTTGTTCTTGGATAGGCAGAATTAATATTGTCAGAATGACCATACTACCAAAAGCACTATACAGATTTAATGAAATTCCAATCAAAATCTCAATGACATTCCTCATAGAAATAGAAAAAGTAGTCATGAAATTCCTTTGGAAAAATAAAAGACCCAGAATAGCTAATGCAATCCTTAGCAAGAAGAGTGAAGCAGGTGGCATCACTATACCAGACTTTAAATTACACTACAGAGCAATAGTAACAAAAGCAGCATGGTATTGGCACCAAAATAGACTGGTAGACCAGTGGTACAGAATAGAGGACACAGAGACTAACGCATATAATTTCAGTTATCTTATATTAGACAAAGTGCCGTGACTGCTGTGTTACTTATTAATGGGGCCGAGGTCTAAAGCTACCCCCCTTTTTGGGCCCTAAAAGGGGGGGTTCTTTCTGCCAGCAGAAAGAGTTAAAGTAGCTTACCTGGCGAAGATAGGCTTAGCGGGCAAAAGTCGTTGAGTGTCTCTATCCCCGCCTGATTGACAGACACCACGCCACACCCGGGGAGTTTTGGTAGAAAGCAAGGCCAAAAACTCAAATTTATTGAACAGTGAACTGCACTTATATAGGCCTAAAAATAACCAATCCTTGACCAGCAGGGTGGTTCTGGCTCTCACGATACGTCATAGCCACACCCCCTTGCTTAGCCCCGGTCCTCCAAAGGGCGTGGTAAGCAACCAGAGCCCAGCCCCTTGGCAGACAGTGTCCAGAAAGTCCCAACAATTCCCCTTTTTTATTTTTTTCAAAATGGGGCTTCTCCATTTTATATTTCAAAAATGGGATGTCCCATCCTGTATTTCGAAAATTAGGGTGTCCATCTCACTCGAGAGTGTGCCTGTTTAGGTTGTTTTTCCTCTCTGGGAAAAATCTTACCCATCATTGGCTACCACCCTAGCACTTCAGGTGGACACACCCAGGGCCAGCAAGTGACCAGGGGAAGGACACGGGACAGGACAGTCACCTTTGGGAAGGCTAAACTGGATGGCAAACCTCCGCATCTTGTTAAGGACCATGGCCAAGCCTGTAGGGCTTTGGCTCAGCATGACAGCAGACCACCCAGCTGTATCAATCTGGTTAGTTATATAGGGCCCAAAAGTGAACACAAAGACAATGACAATCAGGGATTTCACCAAAGGGAGAAAGTCCACCTATTCCGTTTAGTCTAAAGGAAGCCATCTGGCATAAAGTCCGGACAATTGTCACAGGAATAGCATTCTTCTCTCTAGCATAAAGTCCGGACAATTGTCACAGATATAGCACTCTTCTCTCAGAGTCCAAAGGAAGCCGTCTAGCACAAAGTCCAGACAATTGTCACAGAAATGGCACAGTCCCTCAGAGTCCCAAGGAAGCCATCTAGCACAAAGTCCAGACAATTGTCACAGGAATGTCGCAGAAGGTTGAGATACTGACAAAGAAGGAGTCCAAGACAGTGTTTTTGATGAATTTTGGAATGGATGTGATGAGAAGTTTAATCACAACAGGACAGGAGATTTGTCATGGTGTTTTTTCTTTCTTTTCATTTCTGTGGAAAAAAGAAAGGATCACCCCTCAAGAGCTTGTGCTCCTGGGTAGTCATTTTGGTCGGACTGGCAGTATTTGAGATCTCTGGCAGGTACCCATATAGGGTTTTGTTCTCCCATTGGGAAGACACATCCAAAACCTCTGCCAGCACTTATTAACGGATCTGGACCTCTCCAGAATCCAGTTAATGGGTCTTTCCATCAGACCTCAACCTTTACATAAGGCGTTTGGTTAGACCAGTGTCTTTGAAACGCAGACAGAGGCTGCTGTTTGGAAAAATTTAAAATATTTAAGGTAAGCATAGCTGTCTTTAACTGGTCATGGGGGTTGCTTACCCCATTTTGTTTTATTAATTGGTCCAAGAATAGCAAAGCATTGTAAAAAGTGACTTTCAGCATGTTTAGCCCTTTCTCCAGAGTGTGCCGTGGCCCAACAAGCATGTGAATAAGTATCTATGGACATAAATATATATTTTAATTTTCCAAATGGCACATAATGGGTTACATCAGTCTGCCAGACAGCTTTGGGCCATAGGCCTCTGGGATTTACCCCAGGGGACTGGAGAGGTGGGACCTGTAAGAAGGGCAAAGAGGACTTACATGTCCTTATAATCTTTTTTAAATCTTTTATAGGAACTAAAGGAAATTTATGATGTAGTCCTCTCCAATTTAAATGAGTAAGGTTGTGAAGACCTTGGGCTAACTGAAGGTCTTGTTGATATGGGACTGTAACTGTTAGTACACCTGTGGTGGCCAAACGGTCAGCAGCCTGATTTCCCTCAGAGAGGGGCCCAGATAAGCCTTGATGTCCCCTAAGATGTTGGAGGAAAATAGGCTCATTAAGCCCCTTTAACAGGGATCGAACCTGAATCATCAGAGGAGTGATAGGATTATTATCTATCTTTATATATGAGGCATTTAGAGTAGGTAAACTATCTGAGATGAGATTCATAGGCTCATAGACATGGGTCAAGGCTAATGCAACAGCATATAATTCTTTAAATTGAGCAGAACCAGTAACTGCTTCAAAGTATTGTGTCCTTTGGCCTGAGGATGGGTGAAAAACTACAACTGCTGACCCTTCTTTTCCTCCATCTGTGAAGACATTTACTGCCTTGGGGAGTGGCTTGATGGAAAAAAGGATGGGGGGAGTCCACTCCAGTTTGGGAAAAGAAGAGGTCCATTTGGTTGACCCGTAATGACAGTCAACTTGTCCTAAAAATCCTTCTAAAGCATAGGAGACTCTAGGGTTGTTTCTCTGTATCCACTCAAAGTCTGACAAATGGTAAGGAATTGTTAAAATATCTGGGTCTTTTCCATAATGTCTCAATGATGTATCTCTCCCTTTTATTATAAGATCTGCTAATTGATCTAATTGGGAATAAACTCGAGGTGCTCCTCCCACAGAGGAATGTATCCATTCTAATGGATTTCCCATCTGGGTGAGAACAGCTGTAAGGAGCTTAGCACCTGAGAAAATCCACAGATATAGAGGTTGCTTTGGTTGGTATCGAGCCAATTGGGCTGAATTGAGGGCATCTTGGACTTTTTGTAATATTGACAGATGACCTTTTTCTAGTATAATCACATCAGAGGGGGATTTTCTCCGTAGCAACTCAAAGAGAGGTAATAAATCCTCAGTAGAGATATGAAGCCATGGTCTTAACCAGTTTAGCTCTCCTAATAGCTTCTGTAACTCTGCCAAGGAATAAGATTTTTGAATGACTAGTTGAGGTTTGAGAGGACAAACCGAGTCTAGGTTAAGTTTTGTCCCCAATATTTTGAAGGGAGGAATAGTTTGGACCTTGTCATTGGATATGCGTAATCCTCCTTTTTCTAAGAGCTCTCGAAGGGTCAGGTAAGCTGAGCCCAGTTGCTGGACATCAGCAGCTCCCAGGATGATGTCATCCATATAAACATATAGGGTGAGCTGCGATTTTTTCATTAATGGTGACAGGAGACATGAAACATAATATTGACAAAAAGCTGGGCTGTTAGCCATACCTTGAGGGAGAACTATCCATTCATATCGCTCATCTGGCCTCTGAAAGTTATTAGAAGGGATAGAAAAAGCAAACTTTTCATAATCATCTGGATGAAGAGGAATAGAAAAATAACAATCTTTAATATCAATAACAATTAAGGTTAAATCTCTTGAAATAGAAGGGATCCAGGGGAGGCCACGCAGAGGTGTGCCAACAATGAACATCCTATCATTAATTTTTCAGAGGTCTTGTAACATCCTCCATTTCCCTGTGGCCTTTTGTATAACAAAAACAGGACTGTTCCATGGGCTAAGAGAGGGTCTAATGTGTCCTAGGGCTAACTGTTCTTGGACAATTGCCCTCAAATGGTTTAGTTTTTTTCAGTAGGAAGAGGCCACTGCTCAACCCAGATTGGGGGGGCCATCTCACCATTGAATGGCAGGAACTTGGGGAGCAGTGGCCTTTAGGATTGGGGGTGAGACCCTATTTGATGATTGGAAGTTTCTCTCCCCGTATCTTTAATTAATATATCATTTTGAAGCTCTCTATGGGTTGTAGTAATGTAAGCTTCAGCTTCTCCCAAGATGTCCTGGCCTAATAAATTAGAGGTTAATCCAGGGGCCACAAGGGGGCGAACCTCCCCTTGATTTCCATCTATGTCTCTCTATCTAAGCCAATCTCTGGTTTCTTCTGAATGAGTGTTTCCACCTACCCCGAGTAATTGGGGCCCTGGAATTAGTTCCCATTGAGGTGGAATCTCTTCCTTCCTTAGTATAGTACAATCTGCCCCAGTATCCATCAGGCAACGAAATTTCTTTCCTGATATATAAATATCCATCTTTGATCTAATCCCTGGAACAATAGGAACTGTCCAATGGACCTTAGGGGGACTGTGAGCAGGGGAACCTCCTTGGTGTAACGGGGCTGGAGGATGCCCCTTTAGGAGTTTAAAGGTTTCCCCTGACTATCAAATTTAGATCTGCAATCTTTTCTCCAATGATATCCTCTTTTACATCTAGGACAAAGTGTTCTAGGGGCAGCTGGACTCTGAGTCTGGCTAGGGGAGCATTCTGGGGGCCGACCAGGGCCATTGGGGCAGTCTTTTTTTAAATGGCCCTGTCATCCACACTTAAAACAGGTCCCTTTTCCATTTAAAACTGTTGCTAATACCTCAGTATGGGCATTAAGGGCAGTGGTTAAGACTTGAGATTGATGAGTTTGAGAACCCACATCTTTGGTGGCAATAATCCATCTCCCCATAGATCTATCCTTTAACCCGGCACAGGCCAGTTTGTGATCTGTGGTCATCCCTTCCCAAACCAGCATTTTTGCAAATTGATCCCTCATCGTACCAGGTGGAAATTTCCTTTGAAGGCTTTTTTCCACTCTCTCAATAAATGTGGCCAGATCCTCATTAGCTTTTTGAGTGATTCCAGCTATAGGAGGCTCTGTAGGGCCATCCTCTAGCTTTTTTCATGCTGCCAGCCCTAAAGCTTGCACCTACTCTCAGTAAGGGGCTGGTATTGCTGCCTGTTGAATGCCGGTGGCATATTGGTCATTAACTCCTGCCAGCATCCCAAAGGTTATTGGTATGGGAGGATTCATAGATCGGTTCCTCTCTGCCTGCATATGGCATTCATCAGTAAAATATGCACACCACTTTATAAATAAAGGTCCTGGAAGCACGGCTTTGGTTAAATTGTTCCAATCTTTTGTCGTGCAGGCTTGATGTGCCAGACTTGATAAAATACATTCTGCCCATGGAGAGTTGGGACCGTCTTCCGACACCGCATCGCTTTTTTTAACTCTTTTAACTCTTGAGTTTCCCAGGGGTACCAAATATTCGGCCTATTTCCTCCTGGATTTAAATTAACTGGAAACGCCATTACAGGTGAAATCCCACCAGGGGGCGCTAGCAGCTGCTGTGAAACTGGCGCCTCTGGTAAAGCAGTGGTGCAGAAGGCCCGGAAGGGGCGGGCTCATAAAATGGCGGATCCCGCTCACAGGGTGGTGAGCCATGTGGCCGATGGCCTTTGTCCTCAGGGAATTTTTTTAAGCTCTCCAAGGGAGGGGCTGTAGGTTCCTGATTGCTAGTTTTTCCTAATTCCGCAGAGCGGGATTTCTCTACTTCTAGGGAGTGGTTAGGCTTCTCCAAATCCGCAGACCAGGAGGGGCTGTTTAATTCCCCAGACCAGGAGAGATTAGATTCAGATATTTTATTTTCCCATAGGGCCTGCTCCGTTACCTCAATTCTTATAATTTGAGGTGCCTGATCTGTGGCCTCTGCAGATTCTTTTATTGGTTGTATGAGAGAGCATGTTTTTAGGGCGGATAATGTTGGATAAAACTCCCGGAGGTGGAATTTCCCCGTATTCATTTTCTCTCTCTCTTAAATCTGTTCCGCACAGTGCCATATCTTCCATGCGTTATAATCAGCTTTCAGGAGCCAGGGAGCCGCCTGTATTAATGAGCTTCAAATTTTTTCAGCTTGAGCATCAGAAATCTGGAGACCTTGCTTTCTTAAAATACACCGCCATGCCTCGAGGGCTGGGTCCTGAGATTTCTTAAATATTAAAGCTTGCCCCATATTAGAGGATACTTTTGCCAGAGAGACGCTGCGTCTCTAACCGTGCTAAGCCTATCGATAATTTTCTTTTTGTTTTCGTGCCCCGCGCTTGGGCACCAACTGCCTTGACTGCTGTGTTACTTATTAATGGGGCCGAGGTCTAAAGCTACCCCCCTTTTTGGGCCCTAAAAGGGGGTTCTTTCTGCCAGCAGAAAGAGTTAAAGTAGCTTACCTGGCGAAGATAGGCTTAGCGGGCAAAAGTCGCTGAGTTTCTCTATCCCCGCCTGATTGACGGACACCACACCACACCCGGGGAGTTTTGGTAGAAAGCAAGGCCAAAAACTCAAATTTATTGAACAGTGAACTGCACTTATATAGGCCTAAAAATAACCAATCCTTGACCAGCAGGGTGGTTCCGGCTCTCACGATACGTCATAGCCACACCCCCTTGCTTAGCCCCGGTCCTCCAAAGGGCGTGGTAAGCAACCAGAGCCCATCCCCCTTGGCAGACAGCGTCCAGAAAGTCCCACAATCTGGGATTTCACCAAAGGGAGAGGAAAGTCCACCTATTCCGGTTTAGTCTATAAGGATGCCATTCGTGGCTTAAAGTTACGGGACAATTGTCACAGGATTTGGCATTCTTCTACTCTAGCTTAAAGTCCGCGATCAATTGTCACAGTTTAGCCACTCTTCTATCAGAGTCCAAGGAATATAAGCCGTCTGTACCTCTCTTAGCACAAAAGTCCAGAAAAATTGTTCACAGAAATGGCACAGTCCTCAGAGTCCAAGGAATGCCCCATCTAGCTACAAAGTCAGACAATTGTACAGGAATGTCGCAGGAGAAAGGTTTGAGATACTAGATACTGACAATAGAAGGAGTCCTTCACAGACAGTGTTTGTGATGAATTTTGGAAATGGGATGTGATGAGAAGTTTATTCACAACAGGACAGGTGATTTGTCATCGGTGGTTTTTCTTTCTTTTCATTTCTGTGGGAAAAAAAGAAAGGATTCACCCCTCAAGAGCATGATGCTCCTGGGTAGTCATTTTTGGTCGGATCTGGGCAGTATTTTGAGGATCTCTGGCAGGTTACCCATATAGGTTTTGGTTCTCCCATTGGGATGGACTACATCCAAAAACCTCTGCCAGCCATACATATTAACGGATTCTGGGGACTCTCCAGAATCAGTTTAATGGGTCTTTCCATCAGACCTAACTTTACATTAAGGCGTTTGGTTAGACCAGTGTCTTTGAAACGCAGACAGAGGCTGCTGTTTGAAAAATTTAGAAATATTTAGGTAAGCTAGCTGTCTTTAACTGGGTCGATGGGGGTTTTTGCTTTATCCCCCATTTTGTTTTAATTAATTGGTGTCCAAAGAATAGCAAAGCATTGTAAAAAGTGACTTTCAGCCATGTTTTAAGCCCATTTCTCCTAGGAGTGTGCCGTGGCCCAACTAAGCATGGTGAATAAGTATCTATGGACATAAATTATATTGTAATTTTTTTCCAAATGGCACATAATGCGGTTACATCAGTCTGCAGAACAGCTTTGGGCCATAGGCCTCTGGGATATTTACCCCAGGGGACTGGAGATAGGTGGACCTTCGTAAGAAGGCACAAAGAGCACTTTCATTGTCCTTATAATCTTTTTTTTAAATCTTTTATAGGGAATACTAAAGGAAATTTATGATGTAGTTCCTCTCCAATTTAAAATGAGTTAAGGTTTGTGTGAAGACCTTGGGCTATCTGAAGGTCTTGTTGTATGGGACTGAATGTTAGTACAACCTGTGGTGGCCCCCAAAACGGTCAGGCAGCTGATTTTTCCCTCTGAGAGGGGCCACAGATAAGCCTTGATGTCCCCTAAGGATGTTGGAGGGGGAGGTAAATAGGCTCATTAAGCCCATTTAAACAGGGATCGAACCTGAGATCATCAGAGGAGTGATTTAGGAATTATTATTCTATCCTTTATATATGAGGCATTGTAGAGTAGGTTTAAACTATCTGAGATGAGATTCATAGGCTCATAGACCATGGGTCAAGGCTAAATGCAAACAGCATTTAATTCTTTAACTTGAAGCAGAACCCAGTAACTGCTTCAAGTATTGTGTCCTTTGGCCTGAGGTATGGGTGAAAAGAAAAACTACAACTGCTGACCCTTCTTTTTCCTCCATCTGTGAAACATTTACTGCCTTGGGGAGTGGCCTCTTGTTGGAAGGGAAAAAAAAGGATGGGGGGAAGTCCTCTCCAGTTTGGGGGAAAAGGAAAGAGGTCCTTCCATTTGGTTGACCGTAATGACAGTCAACTTGTACTAAAAATTCCTTTCCTAAAGCTTAGGAGACTCTAGGTTGTTTCTCTGTTCCACTCAAAGTCTGCCAAATGTAAGGAATTTGTTTAAAATATTCTGGGTTCTTTTCCATAATGTCTCAATGATGTCATCTCTCCCTTTTATTTATTAGATCTGCTAATTGTTCTATTGGGAATAATAAAACTCGAGCGGTGCTCCTCCCACCAGAGGAATGTATCCATTCTAATGGATTTCCCATCTGGGGGAGAACCAGGCTGTAAGGAGCTTAGCACCTGAGGGAAAAATCCACAGATATAGAGGTTGCTTTGGTTGTGGTATCGGAGCCCAATGTGGGGCTGAAGTTGAGGGAAAATCTTAGGACTTTTTGTAATATATTGACAGATGACCTTTTTCTAGTTTATTAATCAATCAGAGGGGGATTTTCTCTCGTAGCAACTCAAAGAAGGTAATAAATCCCTCAAGTAAGAGATTATGAAGCCATGGTCCTTAACCAGTTTTATGCTCTCCTAATAGCTTCTGTAAATCTCTGCCAAGGTATAAGATTTTTGGATATGACTAGTTGAGGTTTGAAGAGGACAAACCGAGTTAGGGTGATGTTTTTTTCCCCCCAATATTTTGAAGGGGAGGAATAGTTTGGACCTTGTCATTGGGATCATGCGTAATCCTCCTTTTTCTAAGGAGCTCTCGAAGGGTCAGGTAAGCTGAGCCCAGTTGCTGGACATCAGCAGCTCCCGGGCTGATGTCATCCATAATAATACATTTATAGGGTGAGCTCGCGGGGATTTTTTAAATTAATGGTGACAGGAGACATGAAACATAACTAATTGACAAAAAAGCTGTGGCCTGCTTAGCCATACCTTGAGGGAGAACTATCCATTCATATCGCTCAATCTGGCATCTGAAAGTTATTAGAAGGGATTGAATATAAAGAAACTTTTCATAATCATCTGGATGAAGAGGAATAGAAATAATAACAATCTTTAATATCAATAACATTTAAGGTAAAATCTCTTGATATAGAAGGGATTCCAGGGAGGGTGAGAGAGTGGGGCCACGGCAGAGGATGTTGTTGGCCACAATGAACATCCTATCTTTAATTTTTTCAGAGGTTCTTGTAACATCCTCCATTTCCCTGTGGCCTTTTGTATAACAAAATACAGGGGGATGTTCCATGGCCTAAGAGAGGGTTTTCTTAATTGGTGGTCCTAGGGCTAACTGTTCTTGGACAATTGCCTCAAATGGTTTTTTTTAGTTATTTTTCAGTAGGAAGATGGGCCACTGCTCTACCCAGTATTGGGGGGCCATCTCACCATTGAATGGCAGGAAACTTGGGGAGCAGTGGCCTTTAGGAATGGCGGGGTGAGAACCTCTATTTGATGATTGGAGTTCTCTCCCCGTATCTTTAATTAATATATCATTTTGATGCTCTCTATGGGTTTTTTGTTAGTTAATGTAAGCTTCAGCTTCTCCAAGAGTCATGGCCTAATAAATTAGTGGTTAATCCAGGGGCCACGAACGGGGGCGAACCTCCCCTTGATTTCCATCTTATGTCTCTCTATTCTAAGCCAATCTCTGGTTTCTTCTGAATGAGGTGTTTCCACTACCCGAAGTTAGTAATTTGGGGGCCCTGGAATTTAGTTTTCCCATTGAGGTGAAATCTCTTCCTTCCTTAGTATAGTACATCTGCCCAGTATCATCAGGCAACGATATTTCTTTCTGATATGATAAATATCCAAATTTGATCTAATCCTGGAACAATAGGAACTGTTCCAATGGCCTTAGGGGGAACTGTGTGCAGGGGAACCTCTTGGTGTTGTGTTAACGGGGCTGGGGAATGCCCTTTAGGAGTTTTTTTAAAGGTTTTTCCCCTGACTATTCAAAATTAGATCTGACAATCTTTTCTCCAATGATATCCTCTTTTACATCTAGGGAACAAAGGTTTCTAGGGGCAGCTGGACTCTGAGTGTCTGGCCTTGGGAGCATTCTTGGGGGCCGACCAGGGCCATTGGGGCTGCAGTCTTTTTTAATGGCCCTGTCATCCAACACTTAATACAGGTCCCCCTTTTCCGTTTAAAACTGTTGCTAAATACCTTCAGTATGGGCATTAAGGGCCGTGGTTAAGACTTGAGAATTGATGAGTTGGAGAAACCCACATCTTGGTGGGCAATAAAATCCATCTCCCCATAGATCTTTCCCTTTAACCCGGCACAGGCCAGTTTGTGATCTGTGGGTCATTTCCCTTCCAAATCCAGCATTTTTGCAAAAATTGATCCCTCATCGTACCAGGTGGAAATTTCCTTTGTAGGCTTTTTTCCACTCTCTCAATAAATGTGGCCAGAATCCTCATTAGCTTTTTGAGTGATTTCCAGCATATATGGAGGCTCTGGTAGTGGCTCTATCCTCTAGCTTTTTCATGCTTCGAGCCCAGCCTAAAAGTCTTGCAACTTACTCTCACAGTAAGGGGCTGGTATTGCTGCCTGTTGAAAATGCCGGGCGGGGTGGCATTATGGTCATTAACTCTGCCAGCGCATTCCAAAGGTTATTGTATGGGAGGATTATTTAGATTCGGTTCCTCTCTTGCCTGCATATGGCATTCAATCAGTAAAAAATATGCACACACTTTATAAATTTAAAAAGGTCCTGGAAGCACGGCTTTGGTTAAAATTGTTCAATCTTTTGTGTGGCAGGCTTGATTGTGCCAGACTTGATAAAATACATTGCCCATGGAGAGTTGGGACCCCGTCTTCCGACACCGCTTTTTTTTTAACTCTTTTAAACTCTTGGAGTTTCCCTGGGGGGTACAAATATTCGGCCCTATTTTCCTCATGGATTTTAAATTATCTGGTAATACGCCATTTACAGTGAAATCCCACCAGGGGTGCGCTAGCAGGCTGCTCGTGGGAAAAAAACTGGCGCCTCTGGTAAAGCAGTGGTGCAGAAAGAAGAAAGGCTCCGGAAGGGGCGGGCTCTATAACAAATGGCGGATCCCGCTCACAGGGTGGTTGAGCCATGTGGGGCGATGGCTTTGTCCTCAGGGAATTTTTTAAGCTCTCCAAGGAGGGGCTGTAGGTTCCTGATTGCTAGTTTTTCCTAATTTCCGCAGAGCGGGATTTCTCTACTTCTAGGGAGTGGTTAGGCTTCTCCAAATCCGCAGACCCAGGGAGGGGCGTTGTTGTTTTATTAATTTCCCCAGACCAGGACGAGAGATTAGATTCAGATATTTTATTTTCCCATAGGGCACTGCTCCAGTTTACCTCAATTCTTATTATTTGAGGTGCCCTGCCCTGATCTGTGGGCCCTCTGCAGGATTCTTTTTATTTGGGTTGTATGAGGAAGAGCATGAGTTTTGTAGGGTCGGGATAATGTTGGATAAACTCCGGGTGGTGGAATATTGTTGGGAATTTCCCAGTTATTCATTTTCTCTCTCTCTTAAAATCTGTTCCGCACAGGTGCCATATTGCCATGCGTTATATCAGGCTTTCAAAGTGCCGTGACTGCTGTGTTACTTATTAATGGGGCCGAGGTCTAAAGCTACCCCCTTTTTGGGCCCTAAAAGGGGGTTCTTTCTGCCAGCAGAAAGAGTTAAGTAGCTTACCTGGCGGGAAGATAGGCTTAGCGGGGCATAAAAAAAAAAAAGTCGTTGTGAGTGTCTCTATCCCCGCCTGATTGACAGAGACACCACGCCACAACCGGGGAGTTTTTGGTAGAAAGCAAGGCCAAAAACTCAAAATTTATTGAACAGTGAAACTGCACTTATATAGGCCTAAAAATAACCAATCCTTGACCAGCAGCGGGTGGTTCTGGCTCTCGACGATACGTCATAGCCACACCCCCTTGCTTAGCCCCCGGTCCTCCAGAAGGGCGTGGTAAGCAACCACGAGCCCAGCCCCTTGGCAGACAGTGTCCAGAATGTCCCACAATTCCCTTTTATTTTATTTTTTTTCAAAAATGGGGGCTTCTCCATTTTATATTTCAAAAAATTTTTGGGAAAATGGGGATGTCCCATCCTGTATTTTCGGAAAAAATTAGGGGTATTGTCCATCTCACTCGACGAGTGTGCCTGTTTAGGTTGTTTTTCCTCTCTGGGAAAAATCTTTACCCATCATTGGCTACCACCCTAGCACATTCAGTTGTGGACACACCCAGGGCCAGCAAGTGGGACCAGGGGAAGGGACGGGACGGGGGACAGGACAGTCACCTTTGAGGAAGGCTAAACTGGATGGCAAACCTCCGCATCATTGTTAAGGACCCTGGCCAAGCCTGTAGGGCTTTGGCTCAGCATGACAGCAGACGCCACCCAGCTGTATCAATCTGGTTAGTTATATAGGGCCCAAAAGTGAACACAAAGACAATGACAATCAGGGATTTCACCAAAGGGGAGAAAGTCCACCTATTCCGTTTAGTCTATAAGGAAGCCATTCTGGCATAAAGTCCGGACAATTATGTCACAGGAATTAGCATTCTTCTACTCTAGCATAAAGTCCGGACAATTGTCACAGATATAGCACTCTTCTCTCAGAGTCCAAGGAAGCCGTCTAGCACAAAAGTCCAGAACAATTGTCACAGAAATGGCACAGTCCTCAGAGTCCCAAGGAAGCCATCTAGCACAAAGTTCAGAACAATTGTCACAGGAATGTCGCAGAAGGTTGAGATACTGACAAAGAAGGAGTCCCCAAGACAGTGTTTTTGATGATGAATTTTGGAAATGGATGTGATGAGAAGTTTTAATCACAACAGGACAGGAGATTTGTCATGGTGTTTTTTCTTTCTTTTCATTTCTGTGGAAAAAAAGAAAGGATTCACCCCTCAAGAGCTTGTGCTCCTGGGTAGTCATTTTGGTCGGACTGGCCAGTATTTGAGATCTCTGGCAGGTTACCCATATAGGGTTTTGTTCTCCCATTGGGAAGACAACATCCAAAAACCTCTGCCAGCACTTATTAACGGATCTGGGGACCTCTCCAGAATCCAGTTTAATGGGTCTTTTCCATCAGACCTAACCTTTACATAAGGCGTTTGGTTAGACCAGTGTCTTTTGAAACGCAGACAGAGGCTGCTGTTTGGAAAAATTTAGAAATATTTAAGGTAAGCATAGCTGTCTTTAACTGGTCATTGGGGGTTGCTTATCAACCCATTTTGTTTTAATTAATTGGTCCAAGAATAGCAAAAGCATTGTAAAAAGTGACTTTCAGCATGTTTAGCCCTTTCTCCAGAGTGTGCCGTGGCCCAACTAAGCATGTGAATAAGTATCTATGGACATAAATATATATTTTAATTTTTTTCCAAATGGCACATAATGCGGTTACATCAGTCTGCCAGACAGCTTTGGGCCATAGGCCTCTGGGATTTACCCCAGGGGACTGGAGAGGTGAGGGACCTGTAAGAAGGGCAAAGAGGACTTACATGTCCTTATAATCTTTTTTTTAAATCTTTTATAGGGAACTAAAGGAAATTTTATGATGTAGTCCTCTCCAATTTAAATGAGTAAGGTTGTGAAGACCTTGGGCTAACTGAAGGTCTTGTTGATATGGGACTGTAATGTTAGTACACCTGTGGTGGCCCCCAAACGGTCAGCAGCCTCCTGATTTCCCTCAGAGAGGGGCCCAGATAAGCCTTGATGTCCCCTAAGATGTTGGAGGAAAATAGGCTCATTAAGCCCGCTTTAACAGGGGATCGAACCTGAAGATCATCAGAGGAGTGATAGGGAATTATTATCTATCTTATATATGAGGCATTTAGAGTAGGTAAACTATCTGAGATGAGATTCATAAGGCTCATAGACATGGGTCAAGGCTAATGCAACAGCATATAATTCTTTAAATTGAGCAGAACCAGTAACTGCTTCAAGTATGTGTCCTTTGGCCTGAGGTATGGGTGTGAAAAGAAAAACTACAACTGCTGACCCTTCTTTTTCCTCCATCTGTGAAGACATTTACTGCCTTTGGGGAGTGGCTTGATGGAAAAAAAAGGAAGGGGGGAGTCCACTCCAGTTTGAAAACGAAGAGGTTCATTCCATTTGGTTGACCCGTAATGACAGTCAAAACTTGTTCCTAAAAATCCTTTCCTAAAGCATAGGAGACTCTAGGGGTTGTTTCTCTGTATTCCACTCAAAGTCTGACAAATTGTAAGGAATTGTTAAAATATCTGGGTCTTTTCCATAATGTCTCAATGATGTATCTCTCCCTTTTATTATAAGATCTGCTAATTGATCTAATTGGGAATAAACTCGAGCGGTGCTCCTCCCACAGAGGAATGTATCCATTCTAATGGATTTACCCATCTGGGTGAGAACCAGCTGTAAGGAGCTTAGCACCTGAATGAAAAATCCACAGATATAGAGGTTGCTTTGGTTCGTGGTAATCGAGCCCAATTGGGGCTGAATTGAGGGCATCTTGGACTTTTTGTAATATATTGACAGATGACCTTTTTCTAGTATAAATCACATCAGAGGGGGATTTTCTCCGTAGCAAAACTCAAAGAGAGGTAATAAATCCTCAGTAGAGATATGAAGCCATGGTCTTAACCAGTTTATGCTCTCCTAATAGCTTCTTGTAACTCTGCCAAGGAATAAGATTTTTGATATGACTAGTTGAGGTTTGAGAGGACAAACCGAGTCTAGGGTTAAGTTTTGTCCCCAATATTTTGAAGGGGAGGAATAGTTTGGACCTTGTCATTGGATATGCGTAATCCTCCTTTTTCTAAGGAGCTCTCGAAGGGTCAGGTAAGCTGAGCCCAGTTGCTGGACATCAGCAGCTTCCCAGGATGATGTCATCCATATAAACATATAGGGTGAGCTAGCGATTTTTTTCATTAATGGGTGACAGGAGACATGAAACATAATATTGACAAAAAAGCTGGGCTGTTAGCCATACCTTGAGGGAGAACTATCCATTCATATCGCTCATCTGGCCTCTGAAAGTTATTAGAAGGGATAGAAAAAAGCAAACTTTTCATAATCATCTGGATGAAGAGGATATAGAAAAATAACAATCTTTAATATCAATAACATTTAAGGTTAAATCTCTTGAAATAGAAGGGATCCAGGGAGGCCACGCAGAGGTGTGCAACAATGAACATCCTATCATTAATTTTTCAGAGGTCTTGTAACATCCTCCATTTCCCTGTGGCCCTTTTGTATAACAAAAACAGGGGGATGTTCCATGGCTAAGAGAGGGTGTCTTCTAATTATGTGTCCTAGGGCTAACTGTTCTTGGACAATTGCCCTCAAATGGTTTAGTTATTTTTCAGTAGGAAGAGGCCACTGCTCAACCCAGATTGGGGGGCCATCTCACCATTGAATGGCAGGAAACTTGGGGAGCAGTGGCCTTTAGGAATTGCGGGGTGAGACCCTATTTGATGATTGGAAGTTTTCTCTCCCCGTATCTTTAATTAATATATCATTTTGATGCTCTCATATGGGTTTGTTGTTAGTAATGTAAGCTTCAGCTTCTCCCAAGATGTCTGGCCTAATAAATTAGAGGGTTAATCCAGGGGCCACAAGGGGGCGAACCTCCCCTTGATTTCCATCTATGTCTCTCTATCTAAGCCCAATCTCTGGTTTCTTCTGAATGAGTGTTTCCACTACCCGAGTAATTGGGGCCCTGGAATTAGTTCCCATTGAGGTGAATCTCTTCCTTCCTTAGTATAGTACAATCTGCCCCCAGTATCCATCAGGCAACGAAATTTCTTTCTGATATATAAATATCCATCTTTGATCTAATCCCTGGAACAATAGGAACTGTCCAATGGACCTTAGGTGGGACTGTGAGCAGGGGAACCTCCTTGGTGTAACGGGGCTGGAGGGATGCCCTTTAGGAGTTTTAAAGGTTTTTCCCCTGACTATCAAAGTTAGATCTGCAATCTTTTCTCCAATGATATCCTCTTTTACATCTAGGGACAAAGTGGTTCTAGGGCGCAGCAGCTGGACTCTGAGTGTCTGGCTAGGGGAGCATTCGTGGGGGCCGACCAGGGCCATTGGGCAGTCTTTTTTAAATGGCCCTGTCATCCACACTTAAAACAGGTCCCTTTTCCATTTAAAACTGTTGCTAATACCCTCAGTCTATTGAAATATGGGCATTAAGGGCTAGTGGTTAAGACTTGAGATTGATGAGTTTGAGAACCCACATCTTTGGTGGGCAAAATAAAAATATCCATCTCCCCATAGATCTATCCTTTAACCCGGCACAGGCCAGTTTGTGATCTGTGGTCATTCCCTTCCCAAACCAGCATTTTTGCAAATTGATCCCTCATCGTACCAGGTGTAAATTTCCTTTGAAGGCTTTTTTCATCCACTCTCTCAATAAATGTGGCCAGATCCTCATTAGCTTTTTGAGTGATTCCAGCTATAGGAGGCTCTGTAGTGGCCATCCTCTAGCTTTTTCATGCGAGAATGCTGCCCGGGGAGCCTAAAGTCTTGCACCTTACTCTCAGTAAGGGGCTGGTATTGCTGCCTGTTGAAAATGCCGGGCGGTGGCATTATTGGTCATTAACTCCTAACTCCTGCCAGCATCTCCAAAGGTTATTGGTATGGGAGGATTATAGATCGGTTCCTCTCTGCCTGCATATGGCATTCAATCAGTAAAATATGCACACCACTTTATAAATAAAAAGCCGTGTCCTGGAAGCACGGCTTTGGTTAAATTGTTCCAATCTTTTATGTCGTGCAGGCTTTGATGTGCCAGACTTTGATAAAATACATTCCTTGCCCATGGAGAGTTGGGACCGTCTTCCGACACCGCTTTTTTTTTAACTCTTTTAAACTCCTTGAGTTTCCCAGGGGTACCAAATATTCGGCGCCTATTTCCTCCTGATTTTAAATTAACTGGTAAACGCCATTACAGGTGAAATCCCACCAGGGGGCGCTAGCAGGCTGCTGTGAAACTGGCGCCTCTGGTAAAGCAGTGGTGCAGAAGGCCCGGAAGGGGCGGGCTCAATAAAATGGCGGATCCCGCTCACAGGCGGTGGTGAGCCATGTGGCGATGGCCTTTGTCCCTCAGGGAATTTTTTAAGCTCTCCAAGGGAGGGGCTGTAGGTTCCTGATTGCTAGTTTTTCCTAATTTCCGCAGAGCGGGATTTCTCTACTTCTAGGGAGTGGTTAGGCTTCTCCAAATCCGCAGACCAGGAGGGGCTGTTTTTTAATTTCCCCAGGACCACTGGGAGAGATTAGATTCAGATATTTTATTTTCCCATAGGGCCTGCTCCAGTTACCTCAATTCTTATAATTTGAGGTGCCTGATCTGTGGGCCTCTGCAGATTCTTTTATTGGGTTGTATGAGGAGAGCATGAGTTTTTAGGGCGGGATAATGTTGGATAAACTCCGGAGGTGGAATTTCCCCGTTATTCATTTTCTCTCTCTCTTAAAATCTGTTCCGCACAGTGCCATATCTTCCATTGCGTTATAATCAGCTTTCAGGAGCCAGGGAGCCGACCTGTATTAATGAGCTTCAATTTTTTCAGCTTGAGCATCAGAAATCTGGAGGACCCTTCGCTTTCTTAAAATACACCGCCATGCCTCGAGGGCTGGGTCCTGAATTTCTTACAATATTAAAGCTTGCCCCAAAATATTAGAGGATACTTTTGCCAGAGAGACGCTGCGTCTCTAACCGTGCTAAGCCTATCGATAATTTTCTTTTGTTTTCGTGCCCCGCAGCTTGGGCACCAACTGCCTTGACTGCTGTGTTACTTATTAATGCGGGGCCGAGGGTCTAAAGCCTACCCCCCTTTTTGGGCCCTAATAGGGGGTTCTTTCTGCCAGCAGAAAGAGTTAAAGTAGCTTACCTGGCGAAGATAGGCTCCTTCTCTTTCTTAGCGGGACAAAAAAAAAAATAAAAAAATAAAATAAAAGTCGCTGAGTTTCTCTATCCCCAGCCTGATTGACGGACACCACAACCCACACCCGGGGGAGTTTTGGTAGAAAGCAAGGCCAAAAACTCAAATTTATTGAACAGTGAAACTGCACTTTATATAGGCCCTAAAAAAATAACCAATCCTTGACCAGCAGGGTGGTTCCGGCTTCTCACGATTACGTCATAGCCACACCCCCTTGCTTTTAGCCCCGTACCTCCCAAAGGGCGTGGTAAGCAACCAGAGCCCATCCCCTTGGCAGACAGCGTCCAGAAAGTCCCAACAACAAAGGGTGCCAAAAATGTACAGTGAAGAAAAGATAGCCTCTTCAACAAACGGTGCTGCGAAAACTGGAAAAAATCCAATATGCAACATAATGAAATTAAACCCTAATCTCTCACGCATGCACAAAACTGAACTCAAAGTACATCGAGGATCTAGGAGCTAGACCAGAGATGCTATGCCTAACAGAAGAAAAAAGTAAGCTCTAATCTCCAACAAGTTGGATTAGGCCCCAAGTTCCTTAATAAGACTCCTGTAGCAGCAAGGATTTAATATCAAGAATCAATAAATGGGATAGATTCAAACTAAAAAAGCTTCTTCTTGGCAAAAAGAAACAATCAGTGAGGTGAATAGAGAGTCCTACTAATTGAGAACAAATTTTTTACCACATGCACAGCAGATAGAGCACTAATCTCTAAAATATATAAAGAACTCAAAAATCTTAACACCAAAAAAAACAAATAACCCACCCCGGGACAACCCGCGCCTGCATTTTCTAACAGCAGCAGGTCACAGCCTGCCCTAAAAACAGCCGTTTGTCTACTGTGGGGTGAGGGAAGAACCACGAGCACCCCGTGGAGGACAATTCATTCTGCTGGGTCCCTGACCCATCCAGCAGGAGAGATGTCCCCCTGTGGTCCCCATGATTCTCTGACTCTCTGGCCATCACGCTGCACACCAAGACAGTCACCTTCTCTTCCTGGTGAAACCTCAATGGTCCGCACGCCCACGTACATCCCTCCTCAGCACCCCGTCCCTCGGCTTTGGCTATACCCAGCATCCTTCCGGGCCTGCTGGTCAGCCTCTGGGCCCAGGAAGAGACCACCACAGACCAGGTGAGCGTCCCACTTCCGCTCTCTGCCCGTGGGGCCATTGGTGCGTGACTCCCCTGGGGCGAGGGCTGCTCACAGCCATCTGCAAGCTGCTCCGTAACGTGGTCACCGACGCGTCCACAGCTGTGCATGGCAGACAGCAGCCCACGCCTGGCTCAGTGGGACCACCAGTTTCCACCAGTGTCCCCACGCCCCTGGGGCAGCATGTCATGCTGACACTGATGCATCAATGTGTTGTACGTGAGGGGTGCCGGCCACCATCAACCCGTCCTGCCTGGACACACCATCCTGTGTCCATCCTGAGCCTGGTCTCCTACAGCCGTTGTCCCTGCTGAGAGGCTGGTATCAGCCTTCACCAGGTGACAAGGCTGTCACCCCACCTGCTCCTCCATGCTGTCGTGGTCTCTGTTCCACAATACTGTCCCTCACCATGGACGATGGCTGGTCAGCCCAGGCACACCCACCCTCTTCCTCGCCTAGCGAGCCTCCTCTGAGTCCATTCACCAGGCATGCTTAGTGATCCCAAGATTTTTTGGTGTTCTTGTATATTTAAGATTTACGAAGCATCTCCTGAACAAAGGCACTTGTTCAAAGCACTTCCATGGAGATCGAGGCCATACTCTGCCCCCTCCCACAGCAGGGGGACCGGGCAGCCGAGGGCCTGAATCTCTGGGTGTGGATCAGCCGACTCCAGCTCTCAGCAGATTCTTTCACCGTGGACAAGGTGGGTTTCCATCTCGCCTACTCAACCCAGGCCCGGTGGGCCCTGCTGCCAGCCCTCCTCATTCACGGATTCCCTTGAGGAATGAAGATCCCCTTATTTGAGACAAAATTTCTTATGAATTTAGTCCATGTTTGATGAGAGAATGAGTAAAGTTTTTTAATATCACTAAGAACTATGTGGAAAAAATTCAAAAGAAAAATTTGTATCAGAAAATCTGATTTAAAAAAAAAAAAAGAATTAAACGTTAAGCAGTGAGAAAGACAACATTGCTGGAACGAGTGTGGACCGCCACATGCTATCAAAAACCCTCCACCTGAACCTCATCCCTTCTACAATCACAGCTGACTGATGTGAAATGTAACGTCATAGGAGAGTTCTAATGGGAAAACAAAAGAAAAACAAGGCTGGTTTGGCTTAGAAGTCCTCATAGCACACCGAAAGCCAACAGGGGGCGGAAAGGCTGCCAGTAGGTGGAATGTCATTCACGGTTGCAAGTGCTGCTCAGAGTCACTGTGTGAGAGCAGGAAGGCCTGTGAGAAGCCGGGATGAAACGTTCGCAAGACCATCGTCTGTCCATCGACTCCGACCGTCACTTGCTGCAGACTGTGCCAACTCTACAGGGAAAACAGAAAAGCACTCACTGAAATGAGGTGAGTGAACGCTGGGGGAAACGGCAATCTTACAGGACAAGGGTGTGGTAGGTGGCAGATCCAACACGGAATAAAAGGGCCCCTGGGTCATCACGCCAGGACGTTGGCATGGCATGGCCTGCACTGGGGGCCCGGGGGTGGGGGGTGCTGCGGGGCCTAGCAGGAGGCCAGCTCGCCTCTGGTGCAGCTATGGTCAGCTGGCGGCAGGGTGACCACACACCACTTGTGCGGTGCACAGGCGGCCACAGTGAGGGGACTTGGCAGCTTCTGAGGGCACCTTTACATTCCCTGGGGGAAACTCGTATTTAGAAGTGTATAGCACTCTATTTATCATCACCCAGAACTGTGCACCGCCCAGATGCCCTTCGACCGTGCAACAGCACACCGAGGCCACCCCTGCAAAGGCATTCTGCTCAGCACTAAGGCTACCTGAGCGCCAGCAACCGCCCTCAAATGGCAGCACGTGCCGCCCGCTGACCTTGAACAGGCAACCTTAGTCAGCGTGGTTCCTTCATAAGGGTCCTTCAGGATGACACGTATGCCATGCTGTCCCCAAGAAAACCGGTAGTGACCAGCACAGATGCAGTTTCAGAGCTTTCAGGGCTGGCCAGAGTGCGGGGACATGAGGGTACCAGGCTCTCTCGAGGTGGGGACCGCTGGGTACCCTGCTCTTTGACCGTCGTCATATAAGTCTATGTGTTACAAAATCAGTAGAAACTGCACACCGAAATATCTACAATTCTACTTCAGGACAAATATTAAAACGGTTTTTTTTTTTTTTTTAAAGCGACCCAAAGAAAGTGTCGCTGCAGCCTGTCTTTTTTCTTAGGCTTATTGTACATACATATGGACTCTTGGCACTTATTCGGGAAGATGCGTGCACAGAAGAAGAAACATTTGAATTTGAAATTCACTTCTCCCTCTGGACCGAGGAGGACTAAGAGGAGGTGAGGAGCCGGCGGTCCTGAGCGGGAAGCCCCCAGGGGTCGTTTAACCTGCGGCCGGGCGCCTGGAGCTCCCCAGGCCGAGAGCGCTCCCTGCTGTTGGCGGCACTGCACCCCCAGGGCCTCGGAGGGCACCAGGCTCCCGGCTCCTCTGGCGGGCCGCTCCTCCCGAGGCCCCCAGACACACGGCAGGCTTCTCAGTGGCTCGCGCCTCTGCTGCCAAGAGGGCATGGCGCCCCGTGCCAGGGGCTGTCTTGGAGATGGTGGTCCCACAGCGCTTGTACCCCCGCCGTCCTGACCCCTGACGTCCTTGTGATTCTTCCCACTACTCTGAGAGAGAACTGCCAACTGCCAGCTACCACGATTCAACCTGAACCGTCAGCCACCCCCGCCCCCAGCGTGTCCCCCGGCCCAGTGAGGCCAGGACCCAACCTTCCTCCCACGCCCAAACCACGCGCAGCCCGACCCCCCAGTCCTCGCCCTCTGTCCCCAGACCCGACTCCTGACCTCCCGCACTCTCCTGTCCCAGTAACTGACCTTGCGTAACTTCCTCCTGGGTTGTTAAAAGGCTTCTCTTCTTGATTTTCTCTCACACGTGGAAGCTAGAGCACGGTGATGGGAAAAGGGGGGCAGAGCCACCTGGAGCAGAGGCCCCCCGCAGGGGCGGTGGGGCGAGGGCGGACCAGGGGAGTAGGCCCCGCACCACCCCCCCCCGCTCCGCGCACTGACCTCCACCACGCTGCGGCGGAAAAGGGCCGATTTAAACAGTTTAAGGAAGAACCTTGAACGGAACCGGGGGGAAGGAGGGGGGAGAGGAAGCTCGAAGACTGAAGTGAGCGGAGGACACTGCTATGTCCAATGAGCCCCACTACCCTGTGGCATCCGCGGGTGGCGCTAGGATGTTGCGTCCTAAAAGGCGCTTCTTCCTCTCTCTCTCCAGGGCACACTGTAAACTGCAGCAAGTGACCTGACTGAAAATGTACCCTGTTGATGCCAGGCTTGTCCTAGGGGCCCGCACATTTTCTTTCTGTGAGGGGCAAAACCCACCCAGTCAGCCTGACACTGGCGGGGGCGTCCTGCGTGCCTGAACCCCGGGGTGCGACGCACAGGCGGCCACCTCCCGCCGCCCGCATGGCCCTCCCCACGCTCCCTGCTTTCCAACACTCATTCCTCAGATACCAGCGGCTGTGTCTCTGACAGGACCCCAAACCTCATGAACCGAGTGAGGGCCCCACCTGCTCCTGCTTCGCAGGCCATCATCATGGACGTCCTGATTTCCCCATCAGTCTTCACGTCTGTCTCCACCATCCTGGCGTGGTACACTCGTTGAGTGGGGGGGGAAACTGACAAAGTGCAAATGATGACTGCGTGAATGATTGGTCATTAGTCATGAACCCCTCTGTCCCCTGTGGGGGACAGGGGATGTATGCGTCACGGTAAGATTTGTGGTAAGTCAGTACAGCAGTATAAGCTACGTGCGGCGACTGAGTGCTCCACAATGCCTGAGTTTTGACTTCTGCGTTCTGCTTCGAAGGTAAAATCAATGTATTTTGCAAAGCTCTGCTAAGTAACGCGGCTCTCACGCCAAGCTCTAGCCAAGAGACGGGAGAAACCCTGCACTGTCTGCACCTGCGAGGGGCGATCACTGAAGCTCCGACTATTTTGGATGGAGCATGAGCTCAGCTCTGCAGGTCTACCTGTGACCTGGGAAACCTGAGCCTTCCTCCTTGGCAACAGCCCCAGGTCAGAGCCTCAGCCCTGCACTACAGTGTACACTTTGAAATTCCATTTTTCTCCCCTTTCCCAAAGCAAATTCATGTCAAAGATTGCGGGGGGGGGGGGGGGGGGGCGCAGCTCCAGAGGCGAGAAAAAATTCAGAGCACAAGCTGTTAGTGGAACCATGGAATGAGCACCTGTGTTGATCAGATGAGTTTCATGGGAGGAGAGAGAGGCAGATGCCAGAGTGACAGCTCACCACGACCTTCAGGAAGCTTCCAGATCTGTGAAAGCATGAGCGAGCCGCGAGCTAATGCTAGCAGGGGGCAGGGGTAGAAGCCAGAATCTGAGGCTCTGGTTCAGACCTTGCCTCCACAGTAACACCAGCTAACTTTTTATTATCAAAGCATAGAAACCAGTTTCCACAGATTTGTATCCACAGGCCTGGAGGGCAAGTTTGCATGAGTTTTTCATCTTCAGAGGCTGACCTAAGAAAGCAAAAAAGAGCTCCAGGGAGAGGTTAATAAAACACACTGGACAGGCACAGACACACCATGGCCCCAGGGCCCCAAGTCTCAGGGAATACTACACGGCTTTGCACTTGGCCCTGACCTCAGTGAACCATGGCCCACTCTGCTCCTGGCCCTGAGCCCCCAGGCCCCACCTCTGTGCCTGGCCTGGTCCTGGACACAATGCCCTCCACCAACAGAAATGGGCCGTGGCCTCTGACATCACCTCCTACCTTGGTTTTTCAGCCTAGCTGCAGAAGAGTTGTCAGATGTTTTCTTAATTTCATAACTTAGGAAATCAAAAATTAGAGATCTTAAATATGAGACCTGAAAGTGGGAAAATAGCTAGTAAAGAAAACATAGATCCAAAGCTCCTTGACAATAACTTCTTGGATACAACCCAAAAGCATAGGTGACAAAATGTGTGGGAAATGAAACAGAAATTCCATCAGACAGACGAGCTTCGGCACAGCTAAGGACACAATCAGCAGCAGAGAGGAGGACAGAGGAGATCTCTGCAGGCCACACCTGCAGGGTTTAGGATCCAGGACACACCAGGAACACAAAAAGCTCAACAGCCAGAAAAACAAGTACTTTGATTAAAAAATGGGAGAAGGATCTGAATAGGGTATTTCTCAAAACAGGTTTTTTTCTAACAAGGAGCTTTCAAACGCCCAGCGCGTATACAAACCTTCAGAACACTGACAAATCAGCAATGCGAGTTTAAAACCACAGTGAGATGTCACCTCATTTAGATTGGTTTTGTTAGAATGGTTGTTTATCAAAAGACAAGAAGTAATAAATGTCAGCAGGGTGCAAAGAAAAGGGAACCCTCGGGTGCTGTGGGTACAGCCACCTGGAGAACGGCAGCCCTGTGACGCAGCAGTCCGGCTCCTGGGCACTATGCAAAGGAACAGAGGGTAAGCTTTATGGCAGACATCCACTCCCCACACACTGCAGCAGAGAAGGGCGCGCTGGGCAGTGCTGAGACGCCCGTGGGGGGAGGGAGGCGTAAAAGCAAGAATTGGGAGTGTGCTCCTTAGCTGGCTTGTGTGTTCCCTTGAGCCAAACCAACCAAAGCCAAGCAGAATCCAGGAGGAGCCAGGCGAGGAGCCACCCACTTGAACACAGCAGTCTGGCCGTTAGTCTTTCAGGGCGCCACTCTATGACACGGGGGCTGCATTTATGCCTGTGTGACAAGGAATGCCAGCAAGCAGAGCTTCCTCCCTGTGTGGCCAGGAGACAGTCTCCACAATCCCGTCACCCACTGCTCCAGCGAGGGTCTTAGTAAGCTCCACGGCCTCGGCCTCTGCAGCAGAATCTGCCTGAGCCTGAGATGAGGTGGTGCCACCTCGGGGCATCTGCGCTAAGCCAAGGACAGGGGCACAGCGCAGCACGCCCGTCAGGAAGGCACGCCTGTGGCCACGGAGTTACGAGGAGGGCCCGCAGTGCTGCTGCCTCTCGCTGCTGGACTGGCCCCCGTGCGCCGAGACTCCCAGCCACGCGCTCCGTCTCACCCTGGCACCAAGTTGCCCCTGCGCACCGTGGCCAGCATCTTCCTCAGAGGAACGGTCCCCACGGGTGGTTCCTTGGGAGGAAGGGGTCAGCGGTTTCCGGAGGGGACCTAGCGGAGCTATTGCAGGTACAGCCGCTGTGCCTGGCTGCAGGTCCCGGCTATTCAGCGTGCGCTGCCGCCAGACAGGCTCTCTGCTCCTGGCTTCTGTATCCCCGCGGGTCAAACTAAAGCCAGGACTTAGAATAAGCCAGTCCAGGAAAGGGACCACCGGTTCAACGGGAACAGCACGGGACCTGCTGAACGGGAACCAGGGCGGGCTGAGGCTCGCCGCCACTATTCCGCCCCCACCCCAGGGCGCTCATGGTTCAGGACCTGGGAAGGAGGCTGGGCAGGAGAGGAGCGGGCTCCACTGTCCCCAGCAGGCAGAGCACTCCCAGTCGTCTGTCACCAGAGCCTGGGGGGTGTCGGCGTCCTGGTCAGCGCTGCTCTTGGTGACTCGGCTGCGCTGGCCTTGTGAGATCGCCAACAGCGGAGTGTCTGGTGAGGGTGGCCACGAGTCTTCCGAGGGGACCAAGGTGGTCGGTCCCCTCTGAATGCAGACCGTGGGCTCGGCTTTTTCCAGGCCCCTCTCCCCGGCTGCTCCCCGCTCCTGGGAGCAGGCTGTGAGCGCAGCCGAGGACAGGCCCGCCAGGCCCTCCTCTCCCGAAGACACATCCCTGCTCCTGCTCCTGCTCCTGAGGGCAGAGGGTCCTCCCTGCCCACTGGAAACGCCACCACAGTCCTGGGCACGGGGCGCTGGGACAGGCTGCTGCTGTCTCTCTTTGGCATGTAGGACACAGCTGCAGACTGCCTGGTGCTTGTGTGACAGGGCACAGGTGGCCACAGGGCCTCTGCCATTTGTGGATGAGCCACAGGAGGAGGGAGCAGAGCAGAGCTCCTGGACAGCCCGTCCCACGCAGACCCGCGGGTGAGCCCAGGGCACCCTGAGGGCTGTGCTGTCTTCCTCACGTGGTGGCTCTCAGGTGACCAGGAGTGGCTCCAGCAAGTCACCCAGAGGTCGAGCACCCCAATCTGAGCTCCCGGTATCCCAGTGCCCCAAGACCCGAAGCTTCCTCAGCACCCTCTCCACCCCACGGTGGGACGCCCCACACCTGACCGCAAGCCAGCCAGTGGCCAGTGGAGGCAGTGCTGTGCAGGGCCGCCCGGCCACTGGGAGGCACGTGTATGTGCCCGAGGAAGCAAACGGATGCCATGTTTGTGCTTGCAACTCAAGTGTGGACTCAAGATACCAAGGCTGTATGTGAGGACTCCAACCCCGTGCCCCCACCCCCCCACCCCGCCTCCCAGAACACCCGGAGGCTGTGGACGGCCGCGCCTCCTCACTTAAGCCGGCCCCGCCCCCTTCTCCCAGCCCAGCAGCCTGGCCACGGCCCCCTTCACGTCCTTGTTCCGCAGGGTGTAGATGAGGGGGTTGGCGCTGGGCGTGACCACCGTGTAGAAGAGCGTGAGGAACTTGCCCTGGTCCTGCGAGTAGCTGCTGGCCCGGCTGCAGGTACATGTAGATGATGGTCCCGTAGAAGAGGGACACCACCAGCAGGTGGGAGGAGCAGGTGCTGAAGGCCTTCCTGCGCCCCGCGGTGGACCTGATCCTCAGCACCGCGGCTGCGATGGGTGTGCCGTAGGAGAACGAGGATCAGGGACAGGGGCACCAGCAGCAGCGCCACCCCCAGGGCGAAGGCACAGGCCTCCACCACCATGGTGTCCTCGCAGGACATGGCGATGAGCGCCGGCATCTCACAGAGAAAGTGGTCCACCCTGAGGCGCCCACAGCGCGAGAGCCGCATGGTCTGAGGACACATGACGAAGGCGTTCAGGAAGCCGCACCCCAGGCCACGGCGACCAGCTGCAGGCAGAGGCGGGGGTGCATGAGCACCGTGTAGTGCAGCGGCCGGCAGACGGCCACGTGGCGGTCATAGGACATGACGGCCAGCAGGACGCACTCGGCGGAGCCCAGCACCATGTAGACGTAGAGCTGGGCCACGCAGCCGGGGTAGCTGATGGTCTTGTCCGGGCCCCCGAGGTTCCACAGCAGCTGGGGCGCGATGCTGGTGGTGAAGCCCAGGTCCAGCAGGGACAGGTTCCCCCAGGAAGAAGTACATGGGCGTGTGGAGCCTGGTGTCCACGAGGGACAAGAGGACGATGGCAGCGTTGCCCACCAGGGCCAGGATATAGAAGACCAAGACCGAGGCAAAGAGGATCCTCTCCAGCCGGGGCCGGTCCGAGAAGCCCACCAGGATGAACGCGGGGGGGGGGCGCTGTCGTTGCCGCTCCCATGGCCGCTGCTGTGTGCAGAAACAGCGGGCGCACTGGTGAGAGAAGGCAGTGGCCCTGCCCCAGCTGCACCTGGGCTGCGGACTCAGGAGGGGCGCGGCCTTTTCCTCCCCTACTGGACTGCGCGGCAGTGGGCCCGCCCCGGGTGGGGGTGACTCTGTCCTGGAGTCTGCCTCCCTGGGGAACGGCGCAGGCACGCAGTGACCGAGGCGGGGGCTCAGAGCTCAGCCAGAAGAGCTGTCGAAGGCTGGGTGTCGGCCAGGGGCTCCAGGCGGGTGGGGGAGCCCCGCAGCGTGCCTGTGCTAACCGAGGCCACCGACCTGAGCCTGGTCTTGGGCTGCGTTCCACAGGACGGGAACGTGACATGTGGCCAGCTGAGCAGAATACTGCCACCAGGGCCAGCGGTATGTGCAAAGGTACAACAGCCAAACTCCGGGGGTGCTCAGGGACCCCAGGAATGCACACGCCAGGCACCTCGAATGGCAGGAGTTGTGTTAAAGCAGGACACAATGGCTCTTGAGATGACAGGTGTGATTCTGCCTCTGCAAGAGAAGGGCCTGCAATACACGGCCTGCGGCCCAGCCTGTCACTCCGTGCTGGCTTTCCTCAGGCAAGACGGAAAGAGGACAGGGCCTCTAAGTCCCCACCCAGACCGCCCATGTCTACGTGCCTGGTGACAGTGGGTGTACACCTGGCCACCTACAGCCTCCAGGGCTGCAGTTGTCTAAGACAGGGCTGTGAAGGGGACCCTGCCTGACAGTGCCCGTAGCTACTGAGGAAGGTCTCCCCGAGACAACAGCAAGTGACACCAGGCAACACAGGAGTGGACACGGGGTCCAGAAGCATTTTTGAAGGACCCCTGACTGCCTGTGGCTGCTGCCCTCCTGTTGGCCCTGACGGTGGAGCCTCTACAAACGCCCCCTGGCTGGAGCTGTAGCGGGAGTCCCTAAGTTTGAATCGAGCAGACACCAACCCCCAGCCAAGCCCCATAGAGGGGTAGGAAAGGGGCAAGGAGCCCTCAGAAGTGGCCGGACAAGTGCTAAAGAATGGGCCACCTTCAGGAGACTTTCATGTGCACACTTTGCAAGTGTCCGGGTGCAAAGAGCAACTGAGCTTCTGTATCCACAGACCCATCACGAACTTTCCCCCACGTGGAGAGACCCAAGGACTGGCAATGACAAGCTACACAAATTGTTCAGCACTGGCTGTCACTTAGAGTGCCACTCCTGAGCCAAAATTGCAAGGAGACCTCGTGTCTTTTAAAAACCATTTTTCCTCCATGCTTTATTAACTCAGTGTAAGATGTCCAACACACACAGTCCTCTGCCTTGCCCATCAGCCATCTAGCCCGTGGGTTTAGTTGACAGTCATGAAATTGCAAAAGAGTTTATGAAAATGTCAAATTCCTTTAGTAGTTTCATTAGCACAAAACAGTAAATATGTATTCATTGAGGAAACTTTGGTCTAAAGTTCTGGAAATTGGGTTGGTGCATGGGACCCGATTCTCTGACCTAAGGTTATGCTCCAATCACACCAAGTCATGGAGGGACAGAGCAAGGGCTTTCTAGGCTTCAATGGATGAAGATTAACAACAAGTAGGGGAACTATTTAACCTCTATTTGTATTTCAGATACATGGCAATTCTTCTTTAGGAATAAGAACTACCCTATTCATATTTAACAGCACATTAAGCTTTTGGCATAACTATCACACCTGCAGTCGAGGCTGTCTCTGCAGGAGCTGTGCAAGATGGGCAGGCAAAGCTTTAGAATTTTCAATCAGAAACGAACAATGACAAAGTCAGGTGGCCAAAAGAACAGCCACAGTGCAAGACGGATTCAAACCAAACAAAGGCCGATTCCAGCCACGGCCAGGACACAGCATCCCCTGCCCTGCCCTCCCTCCTGTCCTGTGACGGCCACACCCAGGCTCAGGCCCCCTGCCCTGCCCTCCCTCCTGTCCTGTGCCAGCCAAGCCCAGGTCAGGCCCCCCTGCCCTGCCCGCCTGCCCTCCCCACCCTCTCTCACTGTGGGGGGCTGGGGCTGCAGTCACCTGCCACTTCCCCACCACCCTGCACTTACATGCCCTACAGAGAACCCATCGCTGCGGCAGTCTGCAGAGGAAAACTGTGATTCTTCTCAGTTCTCCTCTGCTAGGAGCACTAGCAGAGAAGCGCTCCTGTGCAGATCTGTCTCTGTGCTGGGGCGGGGGGGGACAGAGCTGTTGTTCAGCCGGCTCTTCTCGTTCACAAGAGGACGTCTAGTCTCCAGGGACACCCTGGGGTTGGCCCAGCAGGGACTCGGGAAACGCGTAGGACAAAAGCACCCCCGCTGTGCCTCAGCTTCACTTTGCAGAGATCAGTGTGCTCCATTATTTCTGAAACCGAGTATGGTATCTTTCTCAAAAATGGAGTTCCACATCAGCAGTCTGTTTTGGGAAGCCCCTTACTCCGATGTGCTAGCCAATATGCCCCCTGATAGGAACCATCACAAAGTGATCTCAGTAAAGGTCCCCACGTGAGACTCATTGCCACAAAAAGTCCCACCTCACAATCCTCACCCTTCTTCTCCTGGAGGTGCAGACCTGAGGCTCTAGCCCTTCCTCCCTCACTTCCAGAGATTGGGGGAATTTCTCTGGGAATCAGCAGCCAATTCTGTTCCCTTTAGTTTCTGGATCTTCCAAAGGCGATTCCACCACAGCTCTGATAGAAAATTGAACAGAGAAGCAGCATTTGCCCGGATGAAGCGTGAGCGCAGCGCTCAGCAGCAGAGCGCCGAGGAGGAATGACCGCCTGTGGCAGGAGTGCAGAGTCTCTCCCCTGCAGCCTGGCCTGTGGTGTGGCCGGGACCCCCTGCAGATCAGCGCCTTTGTCTCACAGCCGGCAGGTCCCTGCATGGGGAAAAGGGCCTCCGGGTGAGGGAGCAGCCTGGGGTGGGGAAGCAGGCTGACTCCCACGCACAGCCCAGCCCGGTGACGCCATTGCACTGGTTCACGTGGGGCAGGAAGGGCGCCTTTTATTCCCTGCAGCTGTGGGAACTGGGGGCCTGGGGCCCTGAGGAGGCTGGTGTGTTTACAGGGCCAAGCCTGGGGGACCCCAGGGACCGTGGTGTTCTCAAGGTCCCCCAGGGAGGCAGCACTGAGCTCCCAAACATCAAAAAATAATAAGCATAAACCTCACAAGTGTAACAAGAAAACATGCCCAGAACCCACACGCTGGAAACCAAGACCCCAATGAAGAATCAAAGAAGACTGAAGTCAGCAGAGAGGCCTAGGGTGTTGGTGGACTGTGGACAGCACAGGTGCCAGCTCTGTGCCACGCAGGCTTAACACCAGTCTCACCCCAAACCACGCCATTCCAACCTGTAGCTACAGACAAGATCAGTCTACATTTTCTGAGGAAAGGAAAATAAAACTAGAAAGGCAAACAGGAAGCCACTCTGAAAAGGTAAGGAGCATGGAGGGGGGGAGCAGCCCCCGACCCCAGAGCTGTGACAGACACTGTGGCAGGACTGGAGCAGGGAGAAGAGCAGCCCCGGCAGAGCACCAGGGAGGGCCCAGAGCCCCCACGGGCCACACTGAGCTCCCGAGAGCGGAGAAGCAGCTCTGTGGAGAAGACACAGCCTGATGACAAGTGCCGGAGCTGAGGACATGCACCGGCCCGAGCATGAGCCTCCACGTGGGTCTCCTGTGCTACACAGACATGCCGGACCGTGAGCTGGGGTGCAAGTGGCCCACGGCTCAAGGACTTAAATGCACTGTGGGCTTCAGTGCAGAATGTGAAATATGTGACTTTAAACAAAAGCAGGTGAGGAGACCTTCAGGACCCAGGAGGAGGCAGAGAATTCTTAGACTTGACTCTCGGCAACCCACCACAGGAAAGGTTATTAATTGGGCTTAACCCGAATCAAAACTCGCCTAGGAAAAGGCACCATTCAGAGACTGAAAAGGCAAGCTATAGGCTGGAAAACTGTCTTCAACTACAACAAAGGGCTGGTATCTAGAGGATACGAGGCTCTCTCAGAAAACCCACAGTTTGAGAAACCCACATCATCCAATCAGAGAAGGAGCAGGAGTCAGGAGGTGTCTCTCCACAGAAGGTGCGGGGTGACAAATGGCGTTCAGGCCATCAGGCAAATGTGAACTCAATCCAAACAGACATCAGCACAGCCCTATCCGAAAGCTTGGATAAAGGTGCAGAAGACAACAAAGGCTGCAGAGGTGACAAACGGGATGGCTGACAGTCTTGAGAGAGAACGGTGCGCTTCAATGGTCACACGCACATGACTCTTGCTAGGCGCCGCAGCGCAGGCCTGCGATCCCGGCTACTCGGGAGGCTGAGGCAGGAGGATTGCAAGTATTAGGATTGCCTCAGCATCTAGGGAGAGCCTGCCTCAAAATAAAAATAAAAAGGGCTGGAGTGTAGCTCAGTGGCGGAGCACTTGCCTAGCATATGTGAGGCTCTGGGTTCCATTCCCAGCACCAAAAAAAAAAAAAAAAAAAAAAAGAGGAAAGCATGTGAATGGATGGGCAAAGGCAGTGGTGAACTTGAATCATCGCTCTTAAAACCTGACTGAAATGTCCAAGAGATTTCAAAATGGAGACACAGAGAAAGCCTGCACGCAGCTTGTCCTGCCTCCGCGTCTGGGGCCTGCCTTTCCCTCTGGCTGTCCCTGGAGGCTCTGGATCCAGCCCAGACATCACCTGCTCCAGGAGTCTCGCCCTGCGCACCCTCACCGCACACCCCAGTCCCCTCCGTGCTGTCATCCCGGGTCCAGACCTCCCAGCACTCTGTGAGACTGCCCTCTATGCCCATTGGCTCCCCCACTAGCTGCGAGTCTCTTCCAGCCAGAACGCAAGCTCAACGAGAGTGGAGACCCCTAGCCAGCCCCCCGCCACAGCACCCTCGCCGCTGCGACCTCAGGGAGGACCGAAGACAGACAGAGATGGATGACAGAGGAGAGACAGGGATGATAGACAATGAACGGTGGCACAGAGGTAAGAGCTGGAGGACAGACACGGGGTGGAGGGATGGATGGATGGATGACAGATGATTGACAGGTCATAGATGACGTGTCTGGATAGACAGACGACAGATGATGCAGAGACAAGAGCTGGAGGATAGATACAGGATGGAGGGTGTAAGAGCCCTTAATGAGGAAGTAGCTAAGATGGCAGCTGGCTGAGAGCCATAAGGAGGCGTTTACTTGTTTACACCTGACCTTAATGAAATTGACTAAGAATCTTTCTGTGCCGCACCTGTACACGTGTATGCTTAATGGGTGAAGAGTATTTAATCAGGCAGGGGGCGTCAGAGGGAGAGAGAGAGAGAGAAAAGAGAAGAAGAAGCAAGAATAAAGGAACCACTCATTCCCAGTCTGCCTCCGATTTCTTTCCCACGGTATCATTGCTGTAGGCGGCAATAAGTGGTGGCCCATACGGGGAACTCATCGGCACGACAGGTAAACTGAGGAATCTCGCAGGAAGGGCGAGGGAAAAAATGGGTTCAGAAATTTCAAGGATTAGAGATTTTAGGGATAGTTAGGGAAGAAGAAAATAAAGAAGAAAATGGAACAGCAGTAAAATTGAGTGCTGCGCAGAGATACATCCAAACGCTAATGAAAGTAAGCCCATGGTCTATAATGTGGCATTCAGTTAGGGGATGTCTGCTCTCAACTGGACCTAAGGTTCAGGAAAGTGTTACTGAAAGTGCCGAAGCTTTGGGACAGGTACAAGAAAGGGAGTCAGTTAGGGCTAGTGAGAATAATATTAGTGAGGAAGAATTAAGTTGGAAAGGCTTATGTAAAGGCAGTATTGAGCACGGGACAATACTTAGTTTGGAGGTCTCTCAATTCCAAAAGTTCTGTGTTGAAACAGCTAGAAGAAATACGGCTGTAGGATTTCCAGGTTGTAATGTAGACATGTTAACTGGAGAAGGGCAATATGCTGATTTACAGGTTCGAACTCAGTTTGATCCTGGAGGTTATGCTCAAATATACGCCGCAGCTGTTAGGGCTTGGAAAATTATGCAAGGAACTGGCGACTTACAGGGTAGCTTGTCTAAAGTAATTCAGGGATCCAAGGAGCCATATGCCGAATTTGAGATGTTTTTTCGGGCACATGGAAGGGCCCAGACCCAGTATTAATTTTGGGGAGAGGATCTGTTTGTGTCTTTCCACAGCACGAGTCCTCGCTGGTATGGATACCATCAAGATTAATAAAACAGGTACCAAATCAAAAGGGCCAAGATGAAGTTGTTGTGGATCCCCCTCTTACATAGTGGAAAAGAGGTAATTTGTTATCAATCCGCGCACCTGCGCGAGTTTGTCTCTTTTCCGACAATGGGACCTCATCTTTGCCTTTTCAGCTAAGAAACTTTTAAACTGCGCTCTTTTTCCTTCAATAAATTCACAACTTAAGTCTCATTCCTCCCGGCCGGGACGAGAGGATCTCTCTTTAGTGTGCGCACAATTGTGTTTTTCTTTTTTATATATGTCTTTATGTCTGTGCGTCTGTCTAGATTTCATGTAAATGTGATGTCACAAATATATGTCTTTATGTCTGTGCATCTGTACAGATTTCATGTAAATGTGACATCACAAATAACAAAAACCGAGACGCTCATGAAAATTATTATAAAAAAATGGATCCAAATAACTTTAATTCATTTAAAAAAACAGATGAAAAATGAAGGTACCTTCAAACTTAATTTATAAGTATCTCTAGGACTTCTCTTCAGCAAGGAATATGACTAACACTGTTCAGCCTGGTATTTTGGTATTTGACATGGGATTATTTATTTGTAACTAACTTTGTTTATTAATTTACAAAGTTAAATTGTTTCAACAGGTATATTCATAAAAGGTTGCTGTGTATGCAGAGGCTCAAAAGTTCCAGCTAACAAAATATTTTTCTAAAATGCTCTTAGCCTTTCTTTAATCTATCTTAAATGTAATATTTTGTCAGCTAAATACTCTCAGCCTTTCTTTAATCCGTTCTGAATGTGATATTTTGCCGGCTAATGTTCGTGGGAGCTCAAGCAGCAATGTATGTGAGCAGAGATCAACTTCAGACACCTGACCTAAGATCTAATAGTTCTATTTTTTAGCTTGAATTGCACTCCTACAACTCGCTTCCTGACTCAGTGCTGGAATGGCACTGCCTTTCCTCTAATGATCGTTGCTTGAGTTTCTAGGTATATCCCTATGCCAGTCTTAGGAGGCCCTGAAGACTTGCCGGTGGCATTGTCTAGACATAAAAGAGACGGCTGCTGCTGCTACAGCTGCAGGGGTTGCAAAACAACTTCACCAGCAGTGTGGCCTCCTAGATCAGCACCACATTTTGAAATTGTCAATCAACGTGTTGATCTTCTCCTAGCGGACATTTTGGCAGATCTTTCTACTATAAGTTTTGTTTAGGACATTACACAGAACAATGTGTTGCGGGTATCCCTTTTAATAGGGCAGCTGATTTGTCTAGAGAACTCAATACACTACTTAATGGAACTTAGGGCAGCTGATTTGTCTAGAGAACTTAGTACGCTACTTAATGGAACTTGGCTCATCAGCGCAAAAAAAATGCGCTTGCCGCCTTAGAAACTGTATCATGATTGGTTGGCTCGGTTGGACGGCTGGTAGTCAAAGACGGGAAAGTCTCATGTGGCCGACATATCAGCCTAAGACAGGAGTCAAGGGCACAGCCTTGATTATCCGATGACGGGTAAGAATGCTGGTTGCACATGAAGACGCCTAAGACAGGCACAGTCGATCCTGATGTGGTGAGGGTCGTCACCCATCCATTTAAGCTATTCCCTCTTTTAAAAAAGGGAGGAAATGTAAGAGCCTTTAATGAGGAAGTAGCTAAGATGGCGGCTGGCTGAGAGCTAAGAGGAGGCATTTACTTGTTTACACCTGACATTAATGTAATTGACTAAGAATCTTTCTGTGCCGCACCTGTACACGTGTATGCTTAATGGGTGAAGAGTATTTAACCAGGCAGGAGGTGTCGGAGGGAAAGAGACAGAGAGAGAGACAGAGAGGGAGAGAGAAGAAGAAGCAAGAATAAAGAAACTACTCATTCCCAGTCTGCCTCCGATTTCTTTCCCACAGTATCGTTGCTGTAGGCGGCAACAGGAGGGATAGATGACAGATGATTGACAGGTCATGGATGACATGTCTGGATAGACAGATGGCAGATGATGCAGGCAGAAGAGCTGGAGGAGGCACAGGATGGAGGGGTGGGCAGACGACAGGTGACTGACAGTGGTGGAGTCCACGTGACAGATGGTGGAGCTGGACAGAGATGACAGATGACGCACGTGTCAGACGGATGAGAGATGGCACATGGTGACAGAGGTGGAGCGACAGACTGGAGAGTGGAGGAGTGGAGAGCTCTCCTCCTGGGGACGAGGGCTGCTGGAGTCCTGTAAGCCCTTCTCTCGTGCTCATTTAGATCTAGGCAGCACGATTGTCCATGTGGGGACCTGGAGGGTCGGCCAGTCCCCGTGTGGGGACACCATAGGGTTGGCTGGTCTGTGTGTGGGGACACCTGGAGGGGTCACTGTTGCCTGTGTGGGGACACCTGCAGGACCTCTGCCGTCTCTACACACCTGAACTTGACCCAGGCATGCTGAGGGGGTGTGGTCCACACCACGGGAGAAAGGCCTCTTGTGAGCCAAACCCACGTCACCTTCCAGGGAAGGGCCAGCAGCGAGGTCCCTGGGTGTGCCTTCCATGTGCACTGGGGCCCAACAGTGCCACAGTGACGCTGCTCTCCACGTGGGCTGAGCCGGCTGGCCAGGAGCCCCACGGCACACGAAAGCCCTCACAGTCGGTAGGGTCACAACAGAGCAGACGGTGCTCTCCTCTCCCAGGCCTCCGGAGGGGTGAGGACCGCCACCTGGGAGCCTGGCAGTGAGCGTGGTGTCCAGTGTACGGGAGCCAGCTCCGGCTGAGGCCCAGCGCACCTGCCACCCCAGAGGGCCAGGCTGCCCCAGAGCCCGGGCTTCACCAGAAACCAGGCTGCCCCAGAGCCCAGGCTTCCCCAGAGCCCAGGCTGCCCAGAGCCCAGGCTGCCCAGAGCCCAGGCTTTACCAGAGCCCAGGTTGCCCAAAGCCCAGGCTGCCCCAGAGCACAGGCTGCCCAGAGCCCAGGCCGCCCAGAGCCCAGGCTGCCCAAAGCACAGGCTTCACCAGAGCCCAGGCTGCCCAGAGCCCAGGCCGCCCAGAGCCCAGGCCACCCCAGAGCCCAGGCTGCCCAGAGCCCAGGCTGCCCAGAGCCCAGGCCGCCCAGAGCCCAGGCTGCCAGAGCCCAGGCTGCCCAGAGCCCAGGCTTTACCAGAGCCCAGGCCGCCCAGAGCCCCAGGCCACCCCAGAGCCCAGGCTACCCCAGAGCCCAGGCTGCCCAAAGCACAGGCTTCACCAGAGCCCAGGCTGCCCAGAACCCAGGCCACCCCAGAGCCCAGGCTGCCCCAGAGCCCAGGCTGCCCAGAGCCCAGGCCGCCCAGAGCCCAGGCTGCTCAGAGCCCAGGCTTCCCAGAGCCCAGGCTTCACCAGAGCCCAGGCTGCCCCAGAGCACAGGCTGCCCAGAGCACAGGCTTCACCAGAGCCCAGGCTGCCCAGAGCCCAGGCTTCCCCAGAGCCCAGGCTGCCCCAGAGCACAGGCTTCACCAGAGCCCAGGCTGCCCAGAGCCCAGGCTTCCCCAGAGCCCAGGCTGCCCAGAGCCCAGGCTTCCCCCCAGAGCCCAGGCTGCCCAGAGCCCAGGCTTCCCCAGAGCCCAGGCTTCACCAGAGCCCAGGCTTCACCAGAGCCCAGGCTTCACCAGAGCCCAGGTTGCCCAGAGCCCAGGCCACCCCAGAGTCCAGGCTGCCCAGAGCCCAGGCTTCCCAGAGTCCAGGCTTCACCAGAGCCCAGGCTGCCCAGAGCCCAGGCTTCCCAGAGTCCAGGCTTCACCAGAGCCCAGGCTTCCCCCAGAGCCCAGGCTGCCCAGAGCCCAGGCTGCCCAGAGCCCAGGCCGCCCAGAGCCCAGGCTGCCCAGAGCCCAGGCCGCCCAGAGCCCAGGCTGCCCAGAGCCCAGGCCGCCCAGAGCCCAGGCCGCCCAGAGCCCAGGCTTCACCAGAGCCCAGGCTTCACCAGAGCCCAGGCTGCCCAGATCCCAGGCTTCACCAGAGCCCAGGCTGCCCAGAGCCCAGGCTGCCCAGAGCCCAGGCTTCACCAGAGCCCAGGCTGCCCAGAGCCCAGGCTGCCCAGAGCCCAGGCTTCACCAGAGCCCAGGCCGCCCAGAGCCCAGGCTGCCCAGAGCCCAGGCCGCCCAGAGCCCAGGCCGCCCAGAGCCCAGGCCGCCCAGAGCCCAGGCTTCACCAGAGCCCAGGCTTCCCAGAGCCCAGGCTGCCCAGAGCCCAGGCCGCCCAGAGCCCAGGCCGCCCAGAGCCCAGGCCTCCCAGAGCCCAGGCTGCCCAGAGCCCAGGCTTCCCCAGAGCCCAGGCTTCACCAGAGCCCAGGCTGCCCAGAGCCCAGGCCGCCCAGAGCCCAGGCTTCACCAGAGCCCAGGCCGCCCAGAGCCCAGGCCGCCCAGAGCCCAGGCTTCACCAGAGCCCAGGCTGCCCAGAGCCCAGGCTGCCCAGAGCCCAGGCTTCACCAGAGCCCAGGCTGCCCAGAGCCCAGGCTTCCCAGAGTCCAGGCTGCCCCATAGCCCAGGCTTCCCAGAGCCCAGGCTGCCCAGAGCCCAGGCTGCCCAGAGCCCAGGTGCCCGGGCTGCAGTGCAGTGGTGCGGGACAGAGACACTTGTTCTCACTGGAGCCACATGCTGCGTCACCTGCCATTGACCCTGACATCTGTCCTCAGCCACGCCACCCTGGATGTTGCAGGAGCCCTGTTTGGGAGATGGCTTAAATTGTGGTTGACTACGGGCTTTGGACATGTTTGGGCATTGGCGCCTTCCGTAGTCTCACGGGACTTGGCCCGGGATCTTGCGAGACTTGGCCGGAGATCCCGAGGGACTTGAGCGAGATTGCGGATGGGGGTGTGCGCCATTTTGGAGGTTAGAGGAGCGTGGACAGCGTATCGGGGTGTAGTTAGAGCCAGAGAGAAAAGTTATCAGAATAAAGAGCTGTTTGTTTCCAGTTCGTCTCTAAACTTCTTCCCGCGGCTTCTTTGCTCCAAGCGGCCATCTCTTCAGGCGACAACAGGATGTGCCAATTTCATCTTGTCCTGCAGCCTCTCCAGGCTGGGCCTGGGCAGGACTGGGTGGGAGCCCCTGGGGACTGCACGTGGCTCCCTGTGGTGGACACAGCCCCCTCTGTCCACTATAGTGGGGCCAGGCAGGCACAGGAGGTGGCCTCAGACGGCTCGGTCCCGGGTGAGCACTCTGCTGTTCGGGGAGCCTTCCTTCGGCTTTCAAGGGCACTGGGGAAGCTGCTCTAAGAAAACGAGTAAGACCGAGTCCCTCTGGGAGCTCCTCCTGCAGACGTCACTCTGGGACTGATTATCTGCTTGCCGGTCGCTCAGACCCCAGAGAGTCAGAGCCTGAGCCTCGCCTCGGGAGCCGGTGAGGCAGCCAGTGCTCTCTCGGTTACGTCTAGACGGTCCCCACCAGGGGATCCCAGGCCTCTGAGGGGACCGCGTCTCCTAGCAAGGGTTCTGCGCCCAGGGCTGGTGTCGCTCCGCACGACTCTGCTTCTCCCCCCCCCAGGCAGGTGGCCAGGGCCAGCCAGGCATGAGAACAGGGGCTGCTCCTTTCTCAGGGAAGCCCCCAAGCACCGCAGGACTCTGCCCAGCGCGGGCACCGAGGCCACAGGGGAGGAAGCCTCCCTGGCCCCACCTTCCCTCTCAGCACAGCGGTTGGAGATCCAAGAAAACGAGGAGTGAAGGAGGCATGCGTCTGCGGAGGCTGCTGGCAAGGGAAAGGCTGTAGCCAGAGACCCCTGAGACGCCAGAGCCGGAGAGCGCCAAGAGCCGCAGCAGGCGGAGGCCGATCCTGCCGGCTGGGCGAGGAGCTGGCCGGTCTGCACACTGCCCCCTCCTCCTGCTGGACACCGAGGCCGCAGCTTGGGTGCAGGTTCAGAAGCTCCCCGGTGACGTCATTCCCAGGCCGTGGGCCCTAAGAGCTGCCCGTCACGGGGCCACTGTGTCAACGGTGTCAGCAGACTCCACCTGCTCCGCGCGCCTGCGCTAGCCTCTTCCCACACGTGCAGAGGGCGCCTGTCCTCCACACCCGGCCACCTCTCGGGGTGCTCTTCGTATTAGAGGGGAGAGGAGCGTGCTGTCCCTCGCATACAGGACGTAAGAGAGCTGGCCTTGGAGGAGAGGGCAGGACGGTGGCTGCCAGCCGTGGGGGGCGCTGGAGACAGTGGACAGGGCCGTGGATGACAGCCCCGGTGGGGGGAAGGCGGGGAGAGCTGCACTGGTGTCTAACCAGGACAGGAGAGTGGGCGCTAAGCCCCTCTGCACAGGAGGAGGCCGGCGGGGGAACCCGCATCTCCACCAGCTGGACCTGACCCCTGCACCCTCTGCTGCTCCTCAGAGCGCCACACGGCACCCGAGGGGTACGTAGGAACGTGTCCCTCAACTAGAGGCCAACAGAGAGATCAAACATCATAGAACGCTTACTTATCCGAAATTGACCACTCTAAAGTTTGGCTTAGCTTGGTTTGGATTTTTTAAGGGGGGATTAGTTTTGGGTTTGTGTTTTTGGGTTTGATTTGGTCCTGGGGATCTAACCCAGAGGCACTCTACACTGAGCCACGTCCCCAGCCCTTCTTTTTATTCTGAGACAGGGTCTTGCTGAGTTGCTAAGCTGGTCTTGAAATTGCCATCCTCTGGAATTACACACATATGCCACTGTGCCCGGCCCTCTAAAGACTGTGTTGTCACTTCCTACTGAAAATATTTCAGAGTATAGCTCTTCCCTTCCAGATGTGAATTCATCAAGAAACGGTATTATTTCCCTGAAACAGCAGCTCTGCCAACAAGGCCCAAGACCTTCAAGGAGATTCCTCTCCACCAGATCTCCAGACTCCAGCGCAACAGCCTCTTCAGATCCAGACTCCAAACATGGGCTGCACACACACACACACACACACACACACACACGTGCACACACACACACACGTGCACACACATGCACTCACACACGTGCACACACATGTGCACATACGCACACGTGCACACGTGCACACACATGCACTCACACATGCACACACACACACATGCACGCACTCACATGCACACACATGCACATGTGCACACATGCACACGTGCACACATGCACTCACACACGTGCACACACATGCACACGTGCACACACATGCACACGCACTCACACGCACATGCACACAGTACAGATGCGTGGCTTCTGTGGGGTCTGTGGTCTGCACTGCCCCCCTAGGGAAGCTCCTCCTGGGGCTTTCCTAGCCTCACCTCTGCACTTGCTGTTGTAAGCACGAGGTCAAAGAAGGCTTCCAGAATTGATGACACTGGCAGTTCCCCAACAGTGTGTCCCCGTCCCCTGATGCAGCGACTGCACTTAACGCAGAACCTCGTGAAGTCTGGCTCCGTGGTTGGGAGCAGCTGCCTGGCCTTGGCCGGCCTGGCTCGTGTCCAGTGGCTCGGCACCATCACCTGAATGCTCCTCGCTCGCGGGAGGCAGGGACAGCAGGGACAGCAGGGCCAGGGCTGGGCCGGGGGTGCGCTCAGCTTCTTGGGCATGGCCCCGACCCGGTGCCTGGGCTCCTCTGCGCTGCCTGGGCTGGCCCCGCGGGGGTCAGGTGTGAATAGCCTGCGAGTTCCCACAGCCCCAGCCCGAGGCCGAGAAGCGAGCGGAGGTGAGGCTGAGCGGACTGGAGGCCGGGGCTCCGCGATGCAGGGGAGGACGCCTTGTGGGGCAGGCACTGACCCGCCCTTCCACGCTGGGTCCTCTGTGCTGCTGCAGGTTTCCCTGGCTTGTTGCTTGGTTATTGTGTTTTTTTTTTTTTTTTTTTTTTTTTTTTTTGTGGTTACCAGGGATTGAACTCAGGGGCATTCGACCACTGGGCCACATCCCCAGCCCTTTTTTGTATTTTATTTAGAGACAGGGTCCCACTGAGTTGCTAAGTGCCTCGTCATTGCTGAGGCTGGCTTTGAACTCGCGATCCTCCTGCCTCAGCCTCCCAAAGTGCTGGGATTACAGGCGTGCGCCACCGCGCCCGGCTTGGTTATTGTGTTTTAAAGGAGAGTTGCCCTCAGCAGCCCACTCTCCCCACGCCCCGCACGCCGAGCCCACAAAGCCTGAGCCGGGGCGTGGCGGCGGCATTCCAGGGCGCGAAGGCAGAGGCTCCAGGTGGGTCCCTGGGTCAGGCTGGCCCCGCCGGACCCAGAGGTAGACTCTCCACATCAGCACTGTGCTCCTCAGCCACCCAGGTCCCACCAGGCCACACCCAGCCAGCCCCAGGCCACCTGTCCCCAGGCGTGGCGTCCACTGGTCAGAAGAAGCCACCCAGGTCCCACCAGGCCACACCCAGCCAGCCCCAGGCCTCCTGCCCCAGGCGTGGCGTCCACTGGTCAGAAGCCACCCAGGTCCCACCAGGCCACACCCAGCCAGCCCCAGGCCTCCTGCCCCAGACGTGGCGTCCACTGGTCAGAAGCCACCCAGGTCCCACCAGGCCACACCCAGCCAGCCCCAGGCCTCCTGCCCCAGGCGTGGCGTCCACTGGTCAGAAGCCAGCCAGGTCCCACCAGGCCACACCCAGCCAGCCCCAGGCCACCTGTCCCCAGGCGTGGCGTCCACTGGTCAGAAGCCACCCAGGTCCCACCAGGCCACACCCAGCCAGCCCCAGGCCACCTGTCCCCAGGCGTGGCGTCCTCTGGTCAGAAGCCACCCAGGTCCCACCAGGCCACACCCAGCCAGCCCCAGACCTCTGCCCCAGGCGTGGCGTCCTCTGGTCAGAAGCCACCCAGGTCCCACTGTACACACCCAGGCAGCCCCAGGCCACCTGTCCCCAGTCATGGCATCCTCTGGTCCCACCAGGCCACACCCAGCCAGCCCCAGACCTCTGCCCCAGGCGTGGCGTCCTCTGGTCGACCACTGCTCACCCACCACTCCCTTGATGGCTGCACATGCTGAGGTGCTGCTGTCCACTGCGCCTCCGGCCTTCCTCGCCGGTCAGTGGGTGATAGCCCCAGGATTCTGTTTTCTCTCCTTCTGAAGCCACGCGTGACCTGCCCCCATGGTGGCGTGGTTTCTCTGGCTTTCCTGACACATGGTGCGCAGTCCTCGTGACCACACTGTGGTGAGGACATGCTGGTCTAGAACCTGCCCTCCTGGACAAGGGCGGAGAGCTGAGGAAAGGACACGGAGCAAAATGGCAACAGAAGACACTGAGCGGACCCACAGCCAGGTCCTGAGAGGGACAGGACGGCTCCCGGGCAGAGCGCTGCCCAGGGCTCGAGGCAGCTCTGGGCAGTGCGGGCAGCTTCCCCACTGCGAGGAAAGGACCAGGGAGGTCTGGAAATCCAAGACAGACCAGAGCCGAACATGGGAGCCAGGAGTCTCGCCCCAGGAGAGACCCACAGGAACCCAGAGTCCCCGAGGAGGCTGTGAGGAGGGCACCGCGGGCTGACGGCCCCAGCGCCCGCACAGAGGGGCACCGAGAGGGCAGCGGCAGCAGCAGCCCCGAGGGGCAACGCCCACAGAGGACGAGCCCAGGACATCCCCAGAGACACTGGAGCACACTGACACCAAGCCCAGGCAGGGAACGAGAATGCCAGGAGGACTCGTCCTCAGGACGGTGCGGAGGCCTGTCCTCACGGGGCTGCGGAGCAGAGGCCGGCGGGCGCCTCAGCCTGCAGAGGACGGAAGGAAGGGGCTCGTGCAGACGCCCTTCCTGCAGAGGGACAGGGGACCGCAAGAGCCTCCGTGGGCATCCCACGCCCAAGCAAGCAGAGACCAGACACAGACCCCAGCACAGAGCCTCCTGGGCCAGACCGCAGCGAGGCGGCAAGTGAGGAAGGGCCACACCTCCCGGCACAGAGACCCCCGGATGCGGGGCTCACTGCGGAGCACTGCCCAGCGGCCAACAAAGAAACGCCACCAGTCTCCTCAGAGGCCCCCGAGAAGGGGACACGCCCTCCCCCACAAGGCCAGCTGGCCCAGACCCCAGTGGCAGGCGAAGCAGCCACACGACAGCACGGCCGACCCGAGCCGCCGTGGTCAGGCAGGCGTCACCAGGCACAAGGCGCTGCAGTGCACAAGGCCGGCGGACTCGGCGAAGAGGCAGGAAGCGGAGGAGCACTGTGTGCCCGGCCGACGGACACAGGGAGAGCATCTGGCAAGAGTCACCTGCCTCTTAATGAAGAAGACCACAGAACTCGGACTAGGGACTGCGTCAACTCAGTGACACAGAGTAGCGCCCACGCGACCTGCAACGCGGGAGCGGAGTGCCCTGAGACTCGATGACCAACCAGATGGACGGACACGTGTTTCAGAACTCAGCAAAGGCGTCACTTAGGCACTCTCAGAGAAGACGTGCAGTGGCCAATGTGTGAGGGGAGGTGCTTACGTCACCACCAGGAAAGGACAGGGACCCAGGTAAGCTTCAGCTCCACATCTGTCGCGGCCAATCCCGTTCGGGTCCAGCTCCTGGAGGCCATGCAAACCTGGGACTCGTGTCCACTGCTGTGGAAATGCAGTGACCTGGCACTGTGCAGACGGCCTTCTCGACGGGTCACTCGGGAGCAACTCAGTCACCATCCCAGAGTGGCCTTGCTGAGGCTCTGCGCGAGACGGAGACAGGGACCCGAGGCAGCTGTGTCCACCGCACGCCTGCAGCACCATCGCGGCAGCAGAGCACGCGGACGACTGCGTCAGCCACAGGGACACACAAGCAAGTGTGTACGTGTGTGACGCGGCCTTAAGAGGTGGGAAGTCGCAGGCCGTGCTGCAGCGTGAGCTTCAGGGCACGTTGTAAGGGAAGGAGCGCGTTGTGAAATTAAAGACAGGCGCCATCACCTTAGAGGAGGTGGTCAGAGCAGTCGGAGCCGCAGCAGATGATGAGGCGGGGCTGCCGGGGGCTGGGGAAGGAAAGAAGAGGCCCTGAGAAGGTGTGGGTGGAGCGTGGTGTGGGTGGAGCGTGGTGTGGGTGGAGCGTAGTGTGGGTGGAGCGTGGTGTGGGTGGAGCGTGGTGTGGGTGGAGCGTAGTGTGGGTGGAGCGTGGTGTGGGTGGAGCGTGGTGTGGGTGGAGTGTAGTGTGGGTGGAGCTTAGTGTGGGTGGAGCGTGAGACGGAAGTTCCCGCACGGTAGGCAGGAGGGTTGCCCCGGGATGCGTGTGCTTGAAACCACAGGCACACGCGCAGGAGCAGGTAAGGCGGCAAACTTCACGTGTGTTTTACCATGATGAAAAAGTGGGCAGAAGGAAGGGGCGGAGGGCTGCAGCCTCGTCTCCTCCCAGGCGGCCGCAGCCCTAGGCAGCGGCAGGGCAGCCAGGCTGCCAGCCTCCGCCCGAGCCAGGGCCTGCCTGGTGCCCATGCTGCGGCCCCCAACAGCAGCGCGGCTTCTGAGTGGGAGGAGAGAGGCAGTGCACAGAGGGAAGAGGTGGGGATGAAGGAGGGGTCCACCCAGACACACAGGGAGAGGGCGGGCCGCCCCGCGCAGCCCCACCTCCTCCACTGGCCAGCTGCGCGGCTGTGCACTGCTGGCGCTGACGGCCTCCGACCGCCTCGCCATGCGCCCGTGGGTGTGTGGGCAGCTGGCCGCTGCAGCCTGGCCCCGCGCCTGGCCGATGCCGTGCTCCAAGACACGTTCCTCCTGCAGCCTCCCTTCTGCGGGCACCGCACCCTGGACCACTTCTTCTGCGAGGTGCCGGCCTGATCAAGCTGGCCTGCGGCTACCCTGGCCCTGACCTTGGGGCCGTCCCTGTCAGCACAGTGGCCCTGCTGCTGGTGCTCGTCTCCTACACCTGCATGGCCAGGGCCGTGCTGCAGCTGCCTTTGCCCGAGGGCTGGTGCAAGGCGCTGGCACCTGCGGCTCCCGCCTGCTGGCCGTCCTCATGGACTTTGGGCCAGGCATCCGCATCTACCTCAGCCCCCGCCAACAGCACCCAGGCCAAGCTCGTGTCCTTCCTCTACTGCTTGACCCCTCTGCTCAACCCTCATGACACCCGAGAACAAGGACGTGAGGCAGCCTGCAGGGGTGCTGCGCTCCCGGGGTGCCCCAGGCCTAGGAGGCCCTGGTCCCGCCGTCTCCTGGAGCAGCGGCACGCCCACATCACGGCACCCTCCCGACGAGCACCGTGACCGCAGAGGAGGGGTCCCTTCTCCCAGCGCCAGCCACCTGATGACGAGAGACCTCTTTAGACCCAAACATCTCCAGGCACCGTTGTGCCCGCCCTGGCGCTCCGCCAGGGCCAGAAGGAACAGCGTCGTCCCCACCCCCATGGAACCCTGTCGCGACCATTCCCCTTGCCCAGGTGCCTCCCAACAGAGTTTGCTGAAACCTCGCATGTTAACCCCGTGTGGTGAGAACTTTAAAACCCTTTCCTCCAGCTCTCTGAAATCTAGGCTTCACATTATCCTAACACACGAACTCAGCCTCTACAGCCACCAACCATGTCATGGCACAGCAGAGCGGCTTGCTCCCGCCTACCTGTGACAGAGGCGCCTGGCCCTCCCCACCCTCTGATCACACACACCACCATGCCACTCCCAGCTCTGTAAGATCAGGCTTCCCAGATTCTAATTACGAGTGACGTCCTAGGGCACTGCCTCTCTGTTCCTGGCTTCTTTTACTTAACATATATAAAAATGGCATGGCTTTCAATAGTCTACATATTATTCAGTATTCATGACCCCATTTTTTTTATTTTAATTTTTGATTTTTTAATTTGTTTTAATTGGTCATACATGACAGTAGGATGTATTGATGCACCGTGATATATCACACATAGATGGGATATAGTCTCTCATTTTTCAGAGTGTACCTGTTGCAGAATCATGTTGGTCATGTACTCACATATATACGTATGGTAATAATGTCTGTTTCACTCCACTGTCTTCCCCATGACACATTTTTTTTAAATCAGAAGTAGACATCATTAACTGCTGTAGCTTGGATGTGCGGTGTTCCTCCATACGCTCAAATGTGAAAACGACGTGAGGATGATCACGGGTGAAATGGTCACGAGGTGGGGCCCCACTTGGCACGGTGCATCCACCTACTTGAATGGATTAGCCGGGTGGTAACTGTAGGCAGGCAGGGCGTGGAAATAGGCCGTGTGCCTTTGGGGTTTACGTTTTGTGGGTGGCAAGAGGAGCCATCTTTGCTCCCTGGCTGTCGTGAACGGACAGATTCCCACGCCCCTCCTCCCTGATGAGAAGTCTGCCTCACCTCTGCCCCAGAGCAATGCAGTTGGCTGACCGTGAACTGAACCTCTGAAACTGTCAGCCAGAATAAACAAAGTTTGCAGAAACATTTGGAGCAGACCTGAACAAGACTTTGTTTTTGAGCCAGGGTCTCACTAAATTGCGGAAGGTGTTGTTAAATTACAGAGGCTGGCTTCAACCTTACAATCCTCTGGCCTCAGCCTCCCGAGTCACAGGGATTACAGGCATGCCCAACTGCACCTGGCCTCAACGAGATTTTTTAAGTGGAGTTTCATTTGATTTTCCTGTCACCTGCTCAAACCATCATAACCTCTCCTGTCTCTCAGCATCTCATGAGCTTCCTTTCCTAACAGACCTCTTCACCCCACAGTTCATCAGACCTTTCTTCCCTGATGCCTTTCCCCATCCACCTTTGACCAATTATGGGACATGACCACTTCAATCTTGTTGCCGCCTGAAGCGATAGCCGCTTGGAGCAACGAAGCCGCGGGAAGAGGTTCAGAGGCGAACTGGAAACAAACAGCTTTTTATTCTGATAACTTTTCTCTCTGGCTCTAACAACGACTAACACACACCACACACCACCAAAAAATGGCGCTGACCCGATCAGCAATCTCGGCCAAGTCACTCGCGATCCCGGGCCAAGTCCCGTGAGATCCCAGGCCAAGTCCCGTGAGACTACGGAAGGCAGCAATGCCCAAAACTCCATGGCCCATAGTCAACCGCAATTTAAGCCAGCTCCCCAAACAGGGCTCCTACACAATCTCACCATGACAAAAGTCACTTTGTGTTCCTCAATTAATGTGTGAGGAATGTCCAGTACCTCTTTATAACTCCTACCTGCTTGTGACCATCACCTGCCTCTGCCGACTTTGTCTATTTTACTGGAAATTTTAAGATTAGAGGTGGCCGGCGCCTTGCACGTGGACTAGTACCCGACGCCTCTGGCACAACCCCTGGTGGGGCACATTTGGCTGAAAGGCTAGTGCTCACGGTGTCCTGCTGGTGTGCTGCGGACACTGCCTGGGCCGGGGCGGTGGGGAGTCCCTTCTTTGGGAGACGCCCACTTTTTGATCCCTCAGAAGGAAAGAGGGAAGGTTTTGGTTCACTAACAAACTCGCAGCAAGGAGTCTCCTTCTGCCTCTTCAGCCTCTGCCCACAATGTTCTCTGAAAGTCCCTCTGTCGCAGGCCAGCCACGCCTGTGCTCCTGCGGCCCTCCTCCCACCAGTCTCAGCAGGGAGCGCATCTGTGCGTGATGGCTTTAGTGCTGGGGGGACAGAAAACTCCAGAGCCGTGCTTCCAACCGTGCTCTGTGGAAGGCTGGCTTCGTGGGTGGTTCAGGGTCACAGGATGAGGGGGACACGGGGTGCAGCCGCGGCTCAGTGCCAACCTGTGGGACCACGCAGAGCGGCGGGCACTCGGGGGCCAGGTGTGGAGCGCGAGGTATGCTCTCCCCGTGTCACAGGCAGGTGTCCGTGTGGGTGACCTGACCTCTGTTAGACACATGGACACACACGTCAAGCTGGGGGTCGCGCAGGCCGCCGCCTCCGCAGGAGTGGGTAGCTGGGACCCGGGTGACATCTCGCAGCCGCCCCGTCCTCCGCCTGCTTCCCAGGGCTGCCCGTGTTTACCCCAGACTTCACACACCGTCACCCCTGGTGGGGACAGCTCTGCTGCTGTCCCGTGCTGGTCCCTGGGCTCACAGGCGCGGCTCAGCAAGGACAGGTGGAGCCTGAAGCCCGCCTTCCACAGCAGCAGCCGAGGAGGCCCCGCAGCCTCCGCAGCACTGCGCGGCCCTCGGAGTCGCAGAGGAGAGCAGGACAGGACAGACGCTGCCTGGGCCCTGACCTGGACGCTGGGAAAGTGTCGTCTGGGAGAAAGATGGGTCATCAGCACGTCTCCTGGGCACTGCACCCCGAACGTCTGGGGTGTTCCAGTGGACAGGAGAAGCAGGAGGCTGCGGAGGCGGCGGCAGGCAGATCCAGAACTCTGCACCCGACAGCCACACCACGGCCAGCACCAGAGCCCGACTCCAGGACCAGGCTGCAGCACTGCACTGTGTCATGCAAAAGCCACAAGCATGCGGCCAAGAGTCCTCACCCCAAATGACCAGCACGCAAGGACGCTCTTGCTAACGGGCTGCATTCGGTCACCCACAATGTACGTGCGCTTCACAACTCATGCCGTACACAGTGAACGCACAGGATTCTACCCTTCAGTTCAGGTCACCCGGTGACACACCTGCTCACACCCAGCAGGACGGTGCCATCCCCACGTGAGGAGACACGGCATGCGGGATGGGGAGAAGGGGCGCTGTGCTCGCCCAGGGCAGGGCCACTGGTGCCGCCAGGAGCGACCAAAGAAAGCAGAGCTGCAGGTACAGGGAGCAGCCGTCCTCCTGGTGCGCACCCGACAGGACCCCGGGACGCCCGCCTGCCTCACTCCCTGCAGACCTCCACACCGGGCCAGGGAAGCAGCCCCAGGGTGGGCGGCACAGAGCTGGCGGGCAGCCAACACAGGACACATGGGGCCCTTGGTCTTCGAGGAGGAGGCCATTCTGCCCAGCCTGGGCGGGCGTGTAGGCCTGTGCCGAGCAACCAGCCAGACGGAAAGCACTGGGTGACCTCACTCAGGGACCTGAAGAGAAAGCCAGGCAGCAGCTGCCGGGACCTTGCACTGTCTGCCAAGGGGATGGAAAAGCTCTGGCTTTCTGGCTGCTTGCCACATTACCACACCCTGTTACAGGACCTAGGCTAAGCAGGGGGCGTGGCTGTGAGAACCGAAACCACCCCAAGGATAGGCCAATGGCTCCGCCAATGGCATCCGCCCATGCTCCTTATGTGTCCCTATGATCTTTCTGCTGATTGGCCCATGACCTCTATAAGACCGTCCAACTTCCTCAATAAACTGAGTTCCAGCATTGACTGACTGGACTCCCCAGTATGTCCCTGTGTCCTTTGAGGGCGGGGGAGGGAATATCAGCGGCCTTCGCCCTCCCAATCTAGTCTCTTCATTGGGGTAGGCCTCTCTGGCCTCTTTACCTGGACAAAAGAGGTCCATCCCGGGTACGGGGGTGCTGAAGACCCCAACCCCTTATAACTTCGTGACAGCAGTCACCAGGCCAGGGCCCCAAGGAAGAGAGCAGCAGCCTGCACAGGGCAGGTGGCTCCAGGGCCAGGGCTCCACACGGGCGTGCTCAGGGCAGGTGGCTCCAGGGCCAGGGCTCCACACGGGCGTGCTCAGGGCAGGTGGCTCCAGGGCCAGGGCTCCACACGGGCGTGCTCAGGGCAGGTGGCTCCAGAGCCAGGGCTCCACACGGGTGCTCAGGGCAGGTGGCTCCAGGGCCAGGGCTCCACACGGGCATGCTCAGGGCAGGTGGCTCCAGGGCCAGGGCTCCACACAGGTGCTCAGGGCAGGTGGCTCCAGGGTCAGGGCTCCACACAGGTGCTCAGGGCAGGTGGCTCCAGGGCCAGGGCTCCACACAGGTGTGCTCAGGGCAGGTGGCTCCAGGGCCAGGGCTCCACACGGGCGTGCTCAGGGCAGGTGGCTCCAGGGCCAGGGCTCCACACAGGTGCTCAGGGCAGGTGGCTCCAGGGCCAGGGCTCCACATAGGTGTGCTCAGGGCAGGTGGCTCCAGGGTCAGGGCTCCACACAGGTGCTCAGGGCAGGTGGCTCCAGGGCCAGGGCTCCACACGGGCGTGCTCAGGGCAGGTGGCTCCAGGGCCAGGGCTCCACACGGGTGCTCAGGGCAGGTGGCTCCAGGGCCAGGGCTCCACACAGGTGCTCAGGGCAGGTGGCTCCAGGGCCAGGGCTCCACACAGGTGTGCTCAGGGCAGGTGGCTCCAGGGCCAGGGCTCCACACGGGCGTGCTCAGGGCAGGTGGCTCCAGGGCCAGGGCTCCACACAGGTGCTCAGGGCAGGTGGCTCCAGGGCCAGGGCTCCACACGGGTGCTCAGGGCAGGTGGCTCCAGGGCCAGGGCTCCACACGGGTGCTCAGGGCAGGTGGCTCCAGGGCCAGGGCTCCACACGGGTGTGCTCAGGGCGGGCAACAAGTGGCTGCAGCCGCTCTCACCACGGGGACTGTGGGTGGCTGAGGCAATGGGCATGCAGCTTGTTTTGCAGTGGAAGCCATTCTGTCTAACACACACACACACACACACACACACACCGTCTCGTTGTGCGCTGAAATACACATAATAAAATTAATTCTAAAAAAGAATGAGCCTTCTTAAAGGCCTTGCCTTCACTGTGTCGACCTAGAATGGTCTGATTTTATGCCCTGTTGAACTTGAACCTTGTTCTTTCCGTGTAGCGAGTGCCACGGGCTGCGGGAGCTGCGCACAGCCATCAGAAGAGAGATCTCAACATGTCCCCCTGCTGGCCACCCTTCTAAGAGCTTGCCCAACACCCACTGGCCTCAGCCTCCTGACAGATGTGGAGGCGGTCCCTGGTGACAGAGTGAGACACAGACAAGGGAGGTGACCTTCCCAAAGACACACAGACAGCGAGGGGCTGACTCTGGGGCTTCAGCCACTGGGGTCTCGTGCCACACGGGGCCACCGCTGCGGGCTGCACTGTGACTTGGCAGCCACCCTCCCAACCCTGCAGAGTCAGAACCCACCACGTGCTCTGCCCATGCTGGTCCTCCCGGAGCACCGGGGTGGCAAAGCCCCAGGCCAACACTGGGTCCCGACTGGCAGGCAGCCCCTCGATGCCAATTAGCAGAGCTCAGGGACAGCCGCCTGCCAGCAGAGATGCGGCACGGCTGGTGTCTGGGGACAAGGAGCAGAGCCCTCCCCACCGTGGAGAGGCAAGGTAGAGCTGACTGAGGACGCTCACAGAAGGACGCGCGGTTTGCCCAGGGCACTGTGTCCTCAGGAGTAACCCGCAGCAAGCCTGGGCCTCCAGGAGGCCCCACCTACTGCTGCCCTGGACAGTGGAGGACGCCCCGAGCTGCCCCCAGCCTGCTGCGAGGCTGAGACCCCTCCACTGCGGCCGAGGGCCCGGTCAGGTAAGAGCAAGGCCAAGGCCTCCTCAGAGCTCGGGCCGATCGTCCTGAGGAGCAGAGCAGTCCAGTGACCGTGTCCCCGCACCCCCACACAGAGACCCCGCGGGCTGCCTCCTAGACCTGGCCCTCTGCAGACGCCAGGAAACCAGGGGTGCGTGGCTGGGCCTCAATCCACAACAAAGCCCTGCATCACGCAGCAGAGGCTGGCGGTGGCGACATGACACTGGTCTCTGCTGGATGCCACAGGACAGAGGGCAGGGGTCAGCTGGTGCAACTCTGTGGACACCACCTGGCTGGTGGGCGAGGGGAGGCCGCCCGCAGCTCGCAGGGAGCCTGCCCGCAGCTTCAGGCTGCAGCGGTGCCATCACAGGAAGGGGCAGAGCCAGGAGCCCGGCGGCCAGGGCGCAGCTCCAGGCGGGGTCTCGGGGCACACCCCAGCGCCCCAGGGGGCAGCGAGGGAGCCGGGCTGGTCCCCACCCAGCCAGGCCAGCGGGAGCCTCCTGCCCTGCCCCGCCCCGCAGGACCACGGCTCACCACGCAGTGCGGAGGGGCCTGCACAGACCCCCCCCCCCCCGCACGGCAGGGAGAGGCGTGGCCTGCCCTGCCCCGCCCACTGCCCGCTCCTCCCAGTGAGGGCGGCGGAGCGTGAACTAAGGGAGGGGTCCTGGATCTGGGGGACTGGACGTGGGACGCCCAGCCCTCGTGTCAGGAAGGCACGTGCAGGACACGGAAATGACAGCTGGCACGCGGGTCCAGGAGGACTCGCCGCCCAGGGCTGAGGCTGACTTGGAGACGGCTGCTCGTCTAGCAAGGGAGGCGGCACCGAGGAGATCTGTGAGGAGGTGGGGAGGCCACGGCAGAGGCTCCTCCTGCACAGCCACAGTCGGGAGATGGACAGCAGGCATCCCATGCTGGGCACAAAGGGCCAGCGCTGGACAGTGTCCAGCCGTGAGGTTGAGGACCTGTGGGGGTTGCACGTGTGCCAAGTAAGGAGCATGTGTGTGCAGGCACACCCAGGTGCTGTGTCTGTGCCCCAGGTAGGATGTGTGTGTGTGTGGGTGTGCCCATGCAGCGTGTGTGTGTGTGTGTGTGTGTGTGTGTGTACACCCAGGTAGGGTGTGTATCTCTGTGTATGCACTCAGGAAAGGTGTGTGTGTATGTGTGTGTGTGTGTGTGCACACGTGCCCAGGTAGGGTGTGTGTTTGTGTGTGTGAGGTAGTGTATGTGTACGTATGTGTGTGTGTGTGTGTATACACGCCCAGGTAGGGTATGCGTGTGTCTGTGAGCCCAGATAGGGTATGTGTGTATGTGTGTGTGTGCACCCAGGTAGGCTGTGTGTGTGTGAGGTAGTGTGTGTGTGTGTGTGTGTGTGTGTGTGTGTGTATACACATACCCAGGTAGGGTATGCATGTGTCTGTGAGCCCAGATAGGGTATGTGTGTATGTGTGTGTGTGCGCCCAGGTAGGCTGTGTGTGTGTGAGGTAGTGTGTGTGTGTGTGTGTGTGTGTGTGTATACACATACCCAGGTAGGGTATGCATGTGTCTGTGAGCCCAGATAGGGTATGTGTGTATGTGTGAGGCAGTGTGTGTGTGTGTGCCCCCAGTAAGGGGTGGGGGTACACTGAACCTCCTTTGTCAGAGTAACGCAATCTGAACCGCAGTGCACATCATCTCACCAGTTAGAATCGGAAAGCGCACGCTGGGCAGGAAGTGGACGAGAAGGAACCCACACACGGCTGGTGGGGCACACATTCGTGTGGCCACTGTGGGGAAAAGCCAGGTCCCTCAAAGAACTGCAAGATCTAGCCTGGTCCAGCGTGTCCCTGGGCACGTGCCCAAGGCAAGGGCTCGCATGCAGGAGGCATCCCCGAGTGTCCCTGCTCACCATGCCAGGCCCCCACCAGCCAGCAGCCCAGGGCCCGTGGGCAGAGGAGTGAGAGAAGGCAGGTGGCGTGTCCTTCTGCCACAGAGAATGAGAGCCTGCTCAGCCAGGCAACCAGAGGCAGGGGAAGCTGTGCTGTCGTGAGCAGTGTGTCCGAATGCAGTTACTGTCATGGAGGGGGAATCAGAGCAAGTCTGAAATTTAAAAAAGAAAAGGAAGATTGAAATCCTGTTCATAGCAAACCGGGTGTAGCTGGAGGACACTGTCAGGTGACGCTGCCAGACACAGCAGAGCACCCGCGTCCCCTCCCTGGAGCTGAAGGGTGGCCAGTGACGGGAAGTGGGGGGAGCGCAGGACAGGGCGCTGGCTTTGCCCGGCAGCCTCTGCCAGCACTGCGCGTGCTCCTGTGGACTGGCACAGGTGCTGATCAAATGTGGAAGGTCACCTCCCGCCAGCCCCACGCCCCACCGCAGCGCAGAAGCCCACCGGAGGCGGGCGCAGTCTCTCCCTGAGAGGAAGCCGAGGCTGGAGCAGGCCCAGGAGGGGACCTGGTGAGCAAGGAAGCCACGCTGACACCCCAGGCATGCATCCCAGGATGAAGGGAAGGGCACCTGCGACTCCAAGGCAGAGACCAAGGCCTCCTCCGCAGGAGTCAGTACTGGGGAGGCGCACCAGCGCTGGCCCGGCCAGCACAAGCGGCGGCGACAGGGCAGCCAGCGGGAGCCCGAGACCCAGGGAGGGCAAGCAGGGACTGGGCAAGGAGGCGAAGCTGAAGGGGGAAGTTCTCCCCGCAGAGCGCCAGGGAGGCAGGCATGCAGCCGCCGGGCCACCTGGGAGTCTTGCTTCTTGTTCTGTTTTTACAAGGGACTTCACAGAGAACTGGATCCCAACAAGAGGTTGTTTTTCTTTTCAGATGTCTTGATTTCTTATTTGAGGATGCTGGGGATGGAACCTGGGGGCTACATATGCTGAGCTCTTGGGCTAACCCTGAGCTATGCCTCCCTCGTTCACTCCCCAAGTTCTCACCCTGTCCCTGTCTGGATGACTTCAGAAAAGCCACTCTCCCATCACGAAATGTCACATGCTAACTTTCTTTTCCATAATTGAAAATTAGCCCTCCATAAATCACCCTCATGGAGGGTTGAACTTCTTTCCACGCTCGTCTTGGAGCAAGAGCAACCCCATCGTGCACCTGAAGGCACAGCGCGTGGGAGACGACAGGAGGCTGGGGACCAGAGGCCCTGGGTAGGAAAGCCTGCATGGCAGAGGCACCAGGCGCCCCCAACACGACATCATCCAGAAGTCACACTGCTTCCTTCCCTGAGGGAGGGCAGCAGCCTGGCAGAGAAGTCGCACGTGGAATGCCAGCTCCGGAGGCACCAAAACGCCACAGCTGGTTGTCACGGGTTCCCGAGCTCCACACTCTGTGCTCGGGGGCCTCTCAGGGGTCACGGCAGGCCAGAGCTGAAGCGGCGTGTCTCAGCTGCTCCACTCCATGTACCCGTGGAGTCTGGAACTGCCAGAGCAAGTGAGCTATGGGAGGGCAGAGCGCTGTGCTCCAGGGCCAGGGGCACCTGCTGCAGCCAGAGCAGACCCCGGGAGCCGCCGGCTGCTCGCGAAGCCCTTCTTCTTTATCACTCCCTCCTCTCTCCCACCACCACCTCAAAGACAAAGTGACAACCTGAGAGGACAACTCCCCTGAGCGTGTCTGCAGAAAACTGAAGCAGTCCGACGACGAGGGCCAGGGCAGCCCTCACCCAACTCAAACCAGCCCTCGCGGGCTTCCACTCACGCCCGGCCTGCCACCGAGGCTCTCCTCCCCTTCAGCAGGCGAGGGGCGCGGGTGAGGTCTCGGGAGGAGGGGAAGGGAAGACACAGGTGCTGTTGCCTGACTCCACCCTGCCCCGGGTCTGCAGAGGTCAGAAAGGTCAGACAGGTGTTCGCTAAGAGCAGATGCAGAAATGACCAAGATGGTCACCTTCTGACAGGACCCATTCATTCCCTCTCTCGACTCATCACAGGTGCCAGAGACGCCTCAACATGAGAGGTGGCAACCAGAGCTTCCCGGGGGACCCTCCTGAGGACTTCATCCTTCTGGGCGTTTCCGACAGACCGTGGCTAGAACTGCCTCTCTTCGTGGTCCTCCTGGTGTCCTACGCTCTGGCCATGCTGGGAAACCTCTCCATCATCCTGGTGTCGCAGCTGGACCCCCAGCTGCACAGCCCCATGTACGTCTTCCTCAGTCACCTGTCCTTCCTGGACCTGTGCTACACCACCACCACGGTGCCCCAGATGCTGGCCAACATGGGCAGCTCCAGGAAGACCATAAGCTACAGCGGCTGCACCATGCAGTACGCCATTTTCCACTGGCTGGGATGCACCGAGTGCGTCGTCCTGGCTGCCATGGCCTTGGACCGCTATGTGGCCATCTGTGAGCCCCCCCCCTCCGGTATGCCATTATTATGCACCGCCCTCTCTGCCGGCGGCTCGTGGCTGCGGCCTGGCTCAGCGGCCTCGGCAACTCCCTCGTCCAGGTGGTCCTGACGGTGCGGCTGCCCTTCTGTGGGCGGCAGGTGCTGAACAACTTCTTCTGCGAGGTGCCCGCCATGATCAAGCTGTCGTGTGCGGACACAGCAGTGAACGACACCACGCTGGCCGTGCTGGTGGCCTTCTTTGTGCTGGTGCCCCTGGCTCTCATCCTTCTCTCCTATGGCTTCATTGCCCGTGCCGTGGTCAGGATCCAGTCCTCCAAGGGACGGCACAAGGCCTTTGGGACCTGTTCTTCCCACCTGGTGGTGGTCTCCCTCTTCTACCTGCCCGCCATCTACATGTACCTGCAGCCCCCCTCCAGCTACTCCCAAGAGCAGGGCAAGTTCATCTCCCTCTTCTATTCCATAATCACCCCGACCCTCAATCCCTTCATCTACACCCTGAGGAATCAGGACGTGAAGGGAGCCCTCAGGAGACTCCTGGCAAGGGCCTGCAGAAGGTGAAGGTCACCAGGTGGCCATCTCCCTCACCGGGACAGCAGCAGGCCAGTGGGCCACGTGCACAGCACCTTCCACAAGGAACTAAAAACGCACAGTGGGTACTCTAGAGACAACAGCCTCGAAATCCTCACACAAGACGTCACACCTCCCCTGCGGTCACAGTGCCTAAAATCCCACGTCTACTGATGAAGTCATGAAGGAGCCCCAATTAGGAAGGGCTATTGCGGCTAGCTGGAAGCCATAAGTTCCACCTGATAATAAGTATGCATGTGACGCACCTGTAAATGCACGTGAGGCACCCGCAAAGCTAAAGGTATATAACCGGGTGAAAGCGGTCGGAGTCAGAGAAGGAAGAAATTCATTCAGTCAGTCGTGCAGTCGCTCAGTCAGTCAGAAGAAGAGTTCGGGTCGGAGAAGAAGAAAAGAGTCAGAGCGGCCAGAACGTAGTCAGAAGAAGAAATAAGAGTCAGAGCGGTTTTTTTTTTTTAAGAGTTCGGACAGAAGAGAAACCAGATAGAAGAAGTAATTGCTGGTCAGAGTCAGGCCGAGGCTGCCGAAGAAGAAAGAAGAAATCTCTCTAATCTCTCTCTCTCTCTCTCAAGCTCTCTCTCTCTCTCTCTAAGCTGAAGAAGAAAGAAGAAAGAAGAAGCCTTAATCTTTCTCTCTCTAAGCTAAGCTCTCTCTCTCTCTAAGCTGAAGAAGAAAGAAGCAGCTAAAAAAGCCTTAATCTTTCTCTCTCTCTCTAAGCTCTCTCTAAGCTGAAGAAGAAAGCTCTTTCTAAGCTAAAGAAATCTCTTTCTTTCTCTCTCTAAGCTCTCACTAAGAAAGTAGAAGTAAAAGTAGAAGAATCTTCACTCTGCCTCTGAGTTTTTCTCCCGCGGCGGTTTGTGGCCACGACAGGCAGTTTACAAAGTCAGCTCCAGGAAGCCAAGTGCTTTTGAGAATTGTTCTGGTGAGCTGGTGTGAACTAAATATTTGTTGAATGATTTAATTTCTAACTTCCTGTTCTTTCTCCTTTTCCTTTTCCTACATTTCTGTTCCTCTCCTGTTTTCCCCCTTTTAAGCTTCCTCCCTTTCCAGTTACTCCTAAGCACATAGAATACGAATGTGAAACTGTCTTATTTGCTTATAATAAATACAGGGTCTTCATAGTTTTGAATATAAATTTCACGTCTTTTTCAAAATATTGCAAGAATGAAGAGGGGCACTTTCTTCCTGTGAACATAGATGATTTTTTATTCGGTAGCTCAAATTTCCCTCTTTACAAAGTTTTCCCACCATTGACTGGGAACTAGTGGTAGCAGATCCACCAGGACACGGAAGACTCCTTGGTTCCATGGACACAGAAAACACGCCATATCTCCTACCTTACAAAAGGACGGTTCCAGCTGAGAATGCAAGGCATATGTACAAACAACGGCTGGAACAATAGAACTCTGGACAAAATGTCAAGGTAAGCCACCCGAATTGAACCAGAGGACACAAAACCTGAACCGACCAACAACAAAGAGATGCATCAGTGACGAAAAGCCTTCCAGTAAAGAGAGGCGCAGGAGCAGATGGTTCCCAGACAGTTCTCCCAGGTCGTTGAGGAAGAACGTGTGCCAGTGCTGCCCCAGCCATCTGTGGAGCACGGAGGGGTGGCATGTCAGGATGCCTTGTCCCTCTGGGCAGGAAAGTCTCAGGTGAAACGATTTCCGTTTCCAGAGACCGCCCTAGCCGCCGGTCACACCACGGGGAGGATCAGCCCCGGGGGGCTGCGCCCCGGCGGTGCCCGCTGGCCGTGGGTGGGCACGGCGGTCTCCCTGGGCCCCCTGCCTGCCGCTGGCCCCACGCCGGGCAGCTGTGCTCCTCGGAGCAGGGAGCCGCAGGCCGGGCCGCCTGAGACCCCGCGCCCACGACGCTCGTCCTGCTCCAGGTGGTTCCGCGGGGCACCGGGTGGCCGCGGGGAGAAGCGGCCGGGCACAGGGGCACGCACCACCACCTGAGAAGGGCACGTCGAGGACAGAAAGCTGCAGACTGATGTCCTTGATCGACGCAGGTGAAAAACTCCTGAGTGAAATGCAGTATTTTCCTGGGGAGTGACTGGAGGAAGCGAAGGACAACGCAGCTGCCCAGGAAAGAGGCTCTCGCCCGCCCACCGAGCACGCATGAGCACCCACGACCGGCGCGGCTGACCGCTCTGCGCATGCTCGGAGCTCCGCCCCCCGCTCCTGCAGTGCTGCTGGGCGTGTACCTGGGCGCTGGGGTCTGCGGGGTGTCTAATGCCCTGGCTCTGAAGAGCCAGCGCCCAGGCAGTCCTAACCCCACGGAAGGGCTGGACCGTTAGGATGTGCCGCATCAGGCAGGCAGCAGCAGGACGGCTGCACTGCCCCTGCTGAGGAGAAGGGAGCCTCCAGGGTAGCATTCCATGTTTGCATTTTGTTTCTTCGTGTTATACATTCGTCTACAATTAAAAATTTTTTCCTCCTGTCTTGTATTTGTCAAACATTTTTTTTTTTTTTTTTTGTGGTACCGGGGATTGAACTCAGGGGCACTCGACCACTGGGTCACATCCCCAGCCCTTTTTTGTATTTTATTTAGAGACAGGGTCTCAGTGAGTTGCTAAGTGCCTCGCCATTGCTGAGGCTGGCTTTGAACTCACGATCCTCCTGCCCCAGCCTCCCAAAGTGCTGGGATTACAGGTGTGCGCCACTGCGCCCGGCTTTGTATTTGTCAAACATTAACATAGCCAAACCTAGAAAATAACAATAAACGTCAAAAACTTAGGAAAGAAGGAAAAATCATGATGGGTTTTCTGACAGCAAAGGCAAAAATGAAATATAAGTCCACAAAGCTGTAGGATTTGATTTTAAAATATGGGGAAAAGATGATAACTATTGATATAACATGATAACTATCGGGACCACACAGAATTTTTTCCAATGGACTTCCACAGAGTTGCTGGATAATAAATAGCTCAGAGCCAACATTTTAGTAAGTGCACAGGTGCAAGTCACAATTCAACAGGAGGCAGGTGATGACAGCATTGCAAGGAGGTGGGCTTGTTCTGGGAAACACCTGAGAATACCAAGAACTGCGCTTCTAAAAACAGATGTGCTAGTTCAAGAACTGGTCTAAGCCTGGCACAGTGGTTCACGCCTATAATCCCAGCGGCTAGGGAGCTGACGCAGGAGGATCGCAAGTTCAAGACCAGCCTCAGCAATTTAGTGAGGTCCTGAGAAGCTTAGTGAACTGTCTCAAAATAAAACATAGAGGGTTGCTGGGGGTGTGGCTCAGTGGTTAAACACCTCTGGGTTCAATCCTTGGTAAAAAAAAAAAAAAAAAAAAAAAAACTTGTCTCAAATTCTCTATTCCTTGTGGTCTAGAAGGTGGAGACTAAGTTCCCTCCTGTTCAGCCAGCACTGGTCTTCAGGACCTGCTGGACTGACAGAATGCAGCGGAAGAAGATCTCCCCCTTCCAGACCAGGTTGTGGGAACCTGGTAGCTTCCAGGTGGTGACGCTGTCTCTAGGGCCCTACTCATCAAGAAACCCAGTAGTCCTAAGACTGCCAGGCCAGGGAGGCACCCGGGGTGAATCTGTGGGGTCATCCTACATGTCCACAGACAGCTGAGTGGATGGAGAAGTGTGCACCCAGGAGAACACTACCCAGACTTTGGAAAGGAGTCCCCAGCAGGTGACGGTGAGTGGGACAGGCAGGGACAGACAGGTGATGTCGCCCACAGAACCTGCAGCAGCCCAGCCCTTGCTCACCCTTCCTCCTTCCGCCTCGGGAGGAAACAGCAAGGAGCAGGCCCACGCCTCCCGGAGTCCGGAGCCATACGAAATACGCTTGTGATCTTTACTAAGTAAGTAACTGAAAAGCCACACTTACAGAAGCAGAAAATAGAGACTGGGGCCTGGAGAGATGTTGGTCAAAGGCTGAAGGGTCTCGCACAGGCTCTCCAGGGCCTGTGGTTCACGTGGCAACTCCAGGTAGTAACACCATGTTGTTAACCAGGTGCTCTGATCCCCAACAACGCCAAGTATGTCAGGCGTGTCAGCTTGATTTAGCCATTCCACGACACATACACATTTCTAAAACATCCTCTTGTGTGCCATAGATATATTCAATTTTTATTTGCCAACTTAAAACTTAATTTAAAATTTTAAAATGTGGTAGTAGTCAGGCAAGCCCACTTCAGTTAAGGTAATCAAAGACGGCTTCTGGGAATGGGTGACATGGGGCTGAACTGAAAAGATGAGGAAGACCCAGACTTGTGAGGAAGTGGGAGGGGAAGTTGACAACTGTGAATAGCGAGGTCCAAAGACAAAGAATGGCCTTGTGTCCACCGCAGCCAGAGAAAGAGGAAGTGACAATCGCAGGCCACAGATCAGCGCAAGCCAGGACCAGAGGCCGCCCCTCCAGACCCTGGGGCTCAGGAAGAGCTCCCAGGGTGGGGCTGGGAGTTCTGCTGACCCTGGCCTGCTGGATCCGTGGAGCTCGCTGCCTGGCTCTGCCCTTGCCAAGGCCTGCCCTAGGCATGGCTGTGGGACGCTGATTTCAGTACCTCTGGACACGAGCCCAGAAGTGGACAGCTGCATCGTGTGGTGACTTCTCTGTCCTGTGGTATCCTACATCACTAGTTTTACTTTTGTGAGGAAAGTCCACGGTGAGTCACACAGTGGCCCTGAGGACCTCCCACCCCCCTCCTCCGTCCCTCCTCTGGTGTCCGCCGTCTCCTACTGCTGATGCTCGGCCCAGCCACTCCCTGGCAGTGTGGCCCTAACAGTGTGGAACCCTCCTGGACTCGGCAGGCCTGTCGTGGGCTCTCTGTCCGAGACCCCTCACCACTGAGGGGCAGACGCTTACCCTTATCGAGCAGGTCTTAGTTCCTGGTGCTCCGAGTCCCCTGGTCTCTGTGTGTTCTGTTTGTGCAATGGGCTGCTCCTAGCAAGGCTCTGTCAGTGACGGGTAGTGTGTGTGCACACTCACGCTCAGCGCACTCATGCCGGGTGACATCCTCCTCTTCAGGTTCCTCAGGTGACGATCACATCGGAGCACTCTGCCTTTCCCTTTCCAAAATGCTCTTCGCTCTCTGGATGGGAATCTGCAGCCTCTCCTCTTCTGGCTGGTCACAAACAGTGTCAATGGCTGTGCACCACAGCCTCCCTCCTGTGCTGGGACGTCAGAGCTCGTTCCAAGCTGCCTTTGTTGCCTGACCTCCTGGCCCTTCTAACCTCCAGTGACCATGATTGGATCCTCAACTTGTGCACAATCAGCCTTTCAGCCTCCACGTGTGACAGAGCAGCAGCCCTCATCTCTGCGCTGGCCCCTCTTCTCTGCAGTGGCCTTCATCTCCATGCGGGTGTTTCCGTCACATTATTCACTCAGAGTGTCGAAGGGTCTGTGGCAGGGAGGCAGTCTGCAGCGTTTAACCCAGATGCAGAAGGCAAAGGTGCAGATATGAGCCACTCGGAAATCCTCGGCCAGGAAGTCTGCGCGGGAGCGTGAGTCGCACAGCGCCTTTACTTACTTATTTAGTGCTAGGGATTGAACCCAGGGCTTCACACATGCTAGGCAAGCCTTCTACCACTGAGCCACTCCAAGCCCTTTTTATCTTTTACTTTGAGACAGGGTCCCAGTTGCCCAGGCCAGCCTTGAACATGTGATCCTCCTGCCTCAGTCTCCCAAATAGCTAGGTGTTAGGTTTGGGTATGAGGCGTCCCCCCAAATCCCCCACACAGGAATGTTCAGAGGTGAGATGATGCAGTTATGAGAGCTGTGACCCCATCCGTGCACTGAGACGTTTGCTGGATTAATGACTGAAAGGACCACTGTACGTGCTGGGTGGTACCTGGGAGCAGGAGGGGTGTGATGGGCGGGGCAGGCTTGCTGGAGGCTGCGCTTGGGGACAGGTCTTGTCCCCTGGCTCCTCCCCAGCAGCCCTTCCACCATGACAGTCCGCCTCACTGGGCCCAGAGCTATGGAGTCCGCCGACCACAGACTGAACGTCTAAGACCATGAGCCAGACGGACTTCTCCTGCTCCAGTTGTTCTTGCTGGCTGCGTACGTGGTCACAGCGTGGAGAAGCCGACTAACACACTGGCACACAGTTTCCCAGAGGGTCTTGCTACCGTTTAAAAAGCCAGTGTATCTGGAAAGCGCGTGCAATAATGGGATTGATTTACATCCTTGCACAACCTCTGTTCGTCAGCAGCTGACAGGCCGCTTTGAGGTCTGGGTGTGTCACTGGATGAGGAAGCAGGATTTCCATTTCTAGCACGTGTGTCCCAACATCGCCCAGGCTCACGGAGGCTCGCCATCGACCCTGCTCGTGGCCTAGGCTGCGTGAGGCACACCAGAGGACTGCTCTTCCCTCAGGGCAAATCCCAGACAACCCCGGTGAGAGGCACGCTCTGCACCCACTTCTGAGCCCTGGGCCATTCCACCCCTGCCACACGGGGCTGAAGTTCCACCCGCAGAGCTAGAGTAAGGTGACGCGGCGGTTTCCACCAACCACAGTGGAGTCACTTTGCAAAGAGATGTTTAAATGCACACAGCAATTGATATTCAGTAGTTTAGATAAATAATTCAAAAGACTTCTGGGCACTTTTTGGAATGAAAGAATCAATTCAATAACCAGAAGAAGGTTTTTATATATTTCTGAATTTTCAGCTAGCTAAAATAAACATGAATCGTTTTTGTTAGAAAATATAACTGTTACAAAATTAGATATAAATAAGTAGCTGCCACAAGATTCCACAGAGCACACGGGAGTTCTGTGTTACAGACACTGAGTAGAAAGAGGGGTGGAGGCTCTGCCAAAAGTAAACAGAGTGGGAAGGGGAGACGGGAGGGGACAGTTGGGGACAGGAAGAGGAAAAGGAAGAGAACGTGTTTACTGAATGAGGTGACTCCATGAGGCCTCACCAGGGAACACCTGCAAATGCGCTGGCGCCGACACCTGCACCGTCCAGAGGAAGGAATGTCCTTGGTTCCCTCCATGAGGGCACTGTGGGTCACCCTGGCTGTGACGCTGGTCATGGGGAGGTGACTCTGGGTGCAGGAGGGCTCACCTTGCCTGTGCGCAGCTGGGCGGTGGAACCCAGTGTCCGGCGGGCCTGTGTCCACCCCTACCATGAAGGCTCAAAGACGATGGTCAACTCCGGCCTTTCTTCCTGGAGCATTTCCAATGCACATTTTGTCTCTTGATTGAAATACATCTCACACAGCCTGTAAGGGCAGACAGAAACCATGAGGTCGTCCTCAGAGCACGCACTGTGCAGCCTCCGTATTCCCAACCCCAGCCAGGCACACGCCTGTGTCCCCAACGACTCGGGAGGCCGAGGCAGGAGGATCACCAGTTCCGAGCCAACCTGGGTGACTTGGGAAGACCCCATCTCAAGAGAAAAAGAAAAAAGGACTAGGGGTGCGGCTCAGGGGTAGAGCACCCTGGGTTCCTTCCCCGGTACTGGGAAAACTCTCGTCTCCTCAGCACCTTTAACCCTACGTGCCTCCAGGTTCCCGGTGCAGAGCTGAGCTCGGGTCCAGCAGGGCTTCTGGGTCTTTGTTTCTGGGAAGGGTCTCACTGTGTTGCCCAGGCCGGCCTCAAACTCCTGGGCTCGAGGACCCTGCGGCCTCAGCCTCCGAGTAGCTGGGATGACCAGGCAGACTGCTCCATTCTGAACCTTAACGTCTGGGCTCTTCAAACACAGCTGAAGGTGGAGGGGACGGCATGACCAGCCACGCGTCCATGCCAGGTCTGACAGGCAGGGCCGCTGGTGGATGGCCACACTTGGTCCCTCGGCTGCCCTCCTATGTCTCGGGTTGCGTTTCGACACGCATTTCATGCGTCTGTAAGCACTTCACGGTGGCGCTGAAGGCAGAGGCCTTACAACACGACCAAGAGGACACACCCTCACTCCGGAGAGAGCTCACACCTGTCCTTCTCGTCACCAGCGTCCTGCCTGGGCTCGGATCTTCGCAGTCATCTCGCGTTTTCCATGGCACTCATCTAATTGAGACCCCTGTGTCCCCTGCACTGCTGGGACCCCGCTGAAGCGGCCTCTGACCTGCACACTTCCCGCATTTGCAGCTGCCCTTGAGCCCTCTGCCCACCTCACTCCTAGGCTCCGTGGGTCAGCCGTGTGACAGACTGATCGAGCGTCTGCCTTCAAACCCACGTTGGGGCCTGGCCCCCAAGGAGGTAGGATGTGGAGACGGGCTTTTGGAGGTGGTTAGAGACAGATGAAGTCACAAGTGGGCCCTCACGATGGTTGATGGCCTTGCAGACAGACTCCAGAGCGCTTGCCCCACCTCCTCTCCCCACCCACCACCCACCCACCCACCACCGGCCCACCAGCGGAAGCACATCTGCAAGGCGGGAAAGCCCCACCAGCACCCCAGGACCTGATCTGGGGCTTTCCAGCACCCAGACTGTGAGAACCACGCTCCGCTGCTACGCCACCCAGTGTGGCTTCATCATGGAGGCCGGGGCTGGGGAGACAGGCTCACTGCGTCTGTGAACTCCCCAGTCTGTCCTGAGCCCGTCCCCAGCCCAGGTCATGAATGTCCCTCAGGGCTGCACAAATAACAATGTCCCCAGCTTCATCCTGAGCAGTCCCGCCCTCTGCCCCCACCCTTGTCCTGTCCTGAGGACGTGGAGGAGTGCCCCACTGCGTCCCCACCAGGAGGCAGCGCTGACCCCCCCTGTGGTTGATCCAGACCTGCATCCCGGCAGCCTCAGCCTGGGGAATAAGCAGTGGACAGAGCCCCTGGACTCGTGGAATGTGCGCAGTGGGGGAGAGACAGAACGAACAGCAAGAACAGGGCCCGGCGTGGCAGGTGAGCCGGCCGCGGAGGAGAGCCAGCAGAGGAAGGCCGGCTGCGTCTTCAGTGCAGACAGCCCCGCGGAGGACGCCCCTCGCGCACATCAGTTAGAGGAGAGGACCGGAGGGGACGAGCTCCTCAGTTAAGAGAGGACCGGAGGGGACAGAGCTCCTCAGTTAGGAGAGGACCGGAGGGGACAGAGCTCCTCAGGAGAGGACCGGAGGGGACAGAGCTCCTCAGTTAAGAGAGGACCGGAGGGGACAGAGCTCCTCAGTTAGGAGAGGACCGGAGGGGACGAGCTCCTCAGTTAGGAGAGGACCGGAGGGGACAGAGCTCCTCAGTTAGGAGAGGACCGGAGGGGACGAGCTCCTCAGTTAGGAGAGGACCGGAGGGGACAGAGCTCCTCAGTTAGGAGAGGACCGGAGGGGACGAGCTCCTCAGTTAAGAGAGGACCAGAGGGGACAGAGCTCCTCAGTTAGGAGAGGACCGGAGGGGACAGAGCTCCTCAGTTAGGAGAGGACCGGAGGGGACGAGCTCCTCAGTTAGGAGAGGACCGGAGGGGACAGAGCTCCTCAGTTAGGAGAGGACCGGAGGGGACGAGCTCCAGGCACGGGGACAGCACCAGCAAAGGTCCACAGATGGCTGCGTCTCTGCAGACCAGAAAGGAGACCACCGCAAGAGGAGCAGCGTGAGCTCCAGAGGGGCTGCAGCTGGTGCAGGGCTCACGGCCACCAGGAGTTTGCAGCCCCCCCCCCCCCAGTGTGACAGGAAGTCACTGGAGCACCTGGCAAGAGAGAGAAGGCCTCTCTCACATGCAGCTGCTCCCTGTGTCTGCTACCCAAGGAGCACTACAGACGTGGCCTTTCAGAATGCACCCTACAGTCCAGGCCGGAGTGACAGTGACTAGAGACAATGACGTGCAGCCACCAAGAGGAGGCCAGGGAGTGGCCGTCCTGTGGAAGCAGAGCTCACAGGACAAGCTGACTGGTCAGACACAGGTCTAAGAAAGAAGAGCTGTTGAAGTCAGCACCAGACAGTCTTGGCGGGAGCAGCAAGGAGTGATCGCCCCCGACTGCACCTGGGAAGAAGCCGCGTAGACAGGGGAGGAGCCGGAGCGTGGGCTTGGACGCAGGCAGTCGAGGGAGGGCACATCACACCTCCGAGAACAGGGATCAGACAAGCGTCAGACGTGGAATTCACAGAGGTAACCCGGGCACAGCACGCCTCGGTGAAGCCACAGACTGGACGTCTGACACAAGGGAGAAAGTGCAGCGGCCAAGTCAGCCCCGGCCAGACCTCGTGTCCCCGCGCACAGCCAGGATGGCGGAGAGCAGAGAGAGGCCAGAGGGGAGCCTGCGGACCCCAGAGTCCCGCTCCGGGAACATCTCCGGGGAGAAGCACGACGGCTGTGACCTAGGAAGCTCCCCCAGAGAGCCGATGCCACGGCCGAGCTCCCTCCTGCTGAGTGCCGTGGCGTTTCTACCCTCTTCCATTCAGAAGCCCTCAGAGCCGGGACAGCAGCCCCGTGTGCTGGGACCAGGCACTTGCTGCCAGCCACCTCCTGATCCCGAGGCCACCAGACTCGCTTCCCGGGACGCTGGGAGGAAGGCCTGCCCACGCCGCTGCCCACCCAACCCGAGAGCCGTGGCCTAGAGCCGGGGCGGGGCCTTGCAGAGCACTCACTGCAGGCTCCGGAGGAGACAGCCCCGCTGCTTCAGGACCTCACAGAGCATCATGACCCCCAGGTCGCCAAGGTCGTTGTTGCCCAGGCTCAGGTTCTGCAGGCTCCGGTTGGAGGTCAGGATCGTGGAGAGGTCCCAGCAGCAGTGGGAGGTGAGGCTGCAGTTGTCCAGTCTGCAAGAAAGAGCGGTGGAAGGACACGTCGGGCCCAGGTCTGAGCCTGCACCGCTGCAGACGCAGAGAACTTGCAGGACCAATGAGCTTGGTGCCGCCACGCGAGCCGAGGCCATCTTCCCCTCCTCATTAGCGGGAGGACATTCCAGACCACTGGACTGTGCCCACCCAGGTAGTAAGGGAAGTTTCATGCCGGAGGCTGTGTCTTCCCCAGATCTCCATGAACTGCGAGGGCCACTCTGTCCCTGCCTGCCGGCCGCACAGGGGACTGTAGTGCAAGGAGCTCGACTTGGCCTCTACCCCATCTAGAAACCCCTCCTGTCCCAAGACTCTGCCATAAGCCACACCTGTGACACCTGGCCTCTCGGATCCTCAGGCCCTTCCCACCAGGGACCCCCCCACCACAGCCTGAGGGAGCCAGAGGACTCACTCCAACACCTGCAGCCTGCAGCTGGGGAGCAGGAGCCCCCTCGCGGAGGAGCTTGAGGCCGGCGTCCCCCAGGGCGTTGCCGCGCAGGTACAGGTGCGTGAGGCTCCGGCTAGTCCTGAGCACCGAGGAGAGGGCCGGGCAGCAGGCGGACGTGAGGCCAGCATTCACCAACCTGCAGACAGAGCGGAGATGAGCCCCCCGCGGCCACCCCTCCCGACACCCCGGCAGCCGTCTGAGGGCAGTGAGGGGAGCCCCATCGCGCAGGCAGCTCTCCGCGGATGCCCTCCGTCTTCCAGTCGAGGCAGGACAGGAGTGGGAAGGACGAGGATGTGGGAGGGGGACGTGATGCCGGAGCGGCAGGCTGACTCAGAGCCAGCGCTGAGTGGCCCGGCTCTACTCGCTCCTCGAGGAAGGACCTCCATCAGAAGGCCCCCGCTGACCGCACGCAGGGACACAAGGCATCACTAGGAGAGATGGGCCGTGCCAGAGGAGGGATGGGGCACTGCCCAGGAAGGGCAGCAGTGAGAGGCAGCAGGAAGTCTGTGGTGAAGACACTGGCATTCAGGGCGGGGTGGGGCCAGGGACAGCGCTGGCCGTCACACCAGATGACCACGATACAGTGCTGCAGCTGGAGGGACGCTGGAGGAGGGAGGGCATGGTGACAGGTTGGCGCTGTCAAACAGCCCACTGGCTGGAGGATGCCAGGACGGGGTGTCCTGGTCTCACCACACTGGCTCACTCCTCGCCACCGGGCACAGAGCCTCGCCGGGCACCTGGGGTTAGTGGGTCGGGCTTTCATGTCACCAAATCTGCCCTAACTCGCGCGGAGCACCTCACGGCGAAGACTGAAGGGCGAGCACTGACGGGCATTCACGAGGTACCGCACTGTGGGGTGGCGACACTGAATGGAATCATCCTGTGGGATGGTTAAAACTCGAGATAGAGGTGTTTTTCTTATCCCTACATTTACAATGGAAGAAAGTGAGGATCAGAGTGATTGCTTAAGCATAAGAGGGGGGTGGGGGCTGTGGCTCAGTGGCAGAGCTCTTGCCCAGCATGTCTGAGGCCCTGGGTTCGATACTCAGCACCACATAAAAATAAATGACAAAATAAAGGTCTGTGTCCATCTACAACTAATTCTTTTTCAAATAAAATAAAATGAAGAATAAGTGGGGGCTTAACAGCTGAGAGTGAAGAGGGGAGGGACAACCATGTCACCTAAGAAGAGTCCAGAGCGGCAGGGGCGTGAGCCCCAGGCCAGCTCCAGCACTAACACCAGCTCAGTGCTGCCGGGGGTGGCAGGAGCCGGCAGGGGCTGGTCCAGGGGCTCCCGTTTAGTAATCGAGCACGCAACCTCATCCTACCTTCGCAAAGCCTTTTGGAGGATTCTGGGGAAAGGCTCTAGACTGTTGTTTTTGCATGTTATCAAGTTTCCTCGGTGTGACGTTAAGGAAACCAAAAATAAGAAGAAATAAAAGGAGGAACTGAAAGTACAGGCACTTGGAGTTTCCCGGTGTTCACCCGCTGGCCTGCCCCACAAAGGCCCGTCCAGCAGGAGCAGTTCAGAGGGGGAGGCCCATTATGATGATCAACCACGTTTGGCAAATACTGTGTCACGCTTATGTGACACTGCGGAGGTGAGGGACAGGGGATACAACATGCAGCCACAGATTAAGGCCTAAAGTTCAAGAGGAGAAAATCTGGCTAACCCTAAAACAACTCGGGTGCCTGGAAGTCTCGACTCCCTGAGTCCACCCAAGGGACCCATCTCTAGAGACTCACACAGGCCACCCAGGTGTGGAGGCACACACCTGTGATCCCAGCGACAGGGGAGGCTGAGGCAGGAGGATGGCAACTTTAGGGGAGGCTGAGGCAGGAGGATGGCAACTTTGAGGCCAGCCTCAGTAACTTGGTCAGCTGGGTGTGGAGGTCAGGGTCATGGGGGCCTCTCCTCCGTAGGCTTTGCCCAGAGTGCTGGCCCCTGGCTTCCCACTGTTCATGCCACACCTCACCCCCAGCACCTGCTCCGAAGTGGCCTGTGTGGGAGGCCTTCACTGAGGGTGGCAGAGCAGCAGCCCACAATGTCACTCTTGTTTGTCTCTTTTTTTTTTTTTTTTTTTTTTTTTTTGGTACCAGGGATTGAACTCAGGGGCACTCGACCACTGGGCCACATCCCCAGCCCTTTTTTGTATTTTATTAGAGACAGGGTCTCACTGAGTTGCTAAGTGCCTCGCCATTGCTGAGGCTGGTTTTGAACTCGCGATCCTCCTGCCTCAGCTTCCCAAGTGCTGGGATTACAGGCGTGCGCCACCGCGCCTTCTCCCTTTGAGAATGTCTGTGCAGACAGACATTATTTACTTGGAAAATAAGGGGCCAAAGCACAGCTTGAACAACCAAGAGCAGCTGAAGCCGGTGCTAAGGAAGAGCAGCAGCGGGAGAGGCAGAGCTCTGTGCCCAGCCGTCCTGGGGAGGAGAGTGCTGGGGGGCCGGGCACAGGAGGGCTGGGCCCCCCGCGCAGAGTGCTGTTGACCCACAGTGGAGCCCTCACCAACCCTTCTTCGCACACGTTGCCGGAATGCTGATCGGGCCAACTCTGTATCAGTAATGTGAACAAAGACGCCCACGTGTCTTGTCTTTACAGAACATACCAACGGGCGCAGTGGGCACACCTGTAATCCCAGCAGCTGGGGAGGCTGAGGCAGGAGGATCGCAAGTTCAAAGCCAGCCTCAGTAACAGCGAGGGGCTAAGCAACTCAGTGAGACCCTGTCTCTAAATAAAATACAAAATAGGGCTGGTGGGTGTGCTCAGTGGTCGAGGTGCCCTAGGTCAATCCCCAGTGCCCTCCCCAAAAAAAAGGTTCAAACAGGCCTAGATGACTGAGCGGTGTAGAATGTGCTCATGGCCACGCACATCCTCCTCCACTCACCTGAGGTCGCTTGTCACACCTACGGAACACACTGGACGCACAGTCGTCCTGCTGCACTGTTGAGGGAGGACGACTAGGAAAGCCTACGCACATGCTCAGGACAGACCTGTGTCTAAGAAGTTTGCTCTGCGGCTGGTCGAGGCCCTGATGAGTGGGACTGTGGAATGGCCCGCGGACAGGAAAGGCGACCCTGCCCGACAGGCTGACCTGGCTGCTAGGGTCCCCCCCCGAGCTCCACGGTCGGGGTCACCCCCACATTCCGGCCGCGCTCGTGCGGCGGTGCCTTACCCCAGCTTCTGCAGGCCGCACTGCGGGTGCCTGGCGGCCTCGCAGAGGACCCCGACTCCCGAGTCGCCCAGGGCGTTTTCTCCCACGTAGAGTCTAGTCAGGGAGCGACTGGCGCTCAGCGCGGCCGCGAGGTCCTGGCAACACGCAGAGGTGAGGCAGCAGCTGACCAGCCTTTCGGGAGAGGAGACAGTGGGTGGCCGCCCACCTGGGCCCTGCTGAGAGCCCAGCCGGGCCCCGTCCCCAGCCCCCGCGGGACAACTCACCCTTCCCCTCCTCGCCCCGCCCCTCCTCGCCTCGCCCCGCCCCTGCTGGAGAGCCCGCCCCGACCCTCCTCGCCCCGCCCCCTGCAGGAGAGCCCGCCCCGCCCCTCCTCTCGCCTCGCCCCTGCAGGAGAGCCCGCCCCGCCCCTCCTCGCCCCGCCCCTCCTCGCCTCGCCCCGCCCCTGCAGGAGAGCCGCCCCGCCCGCCCCCCCCCCTCCTCGCCCCGCCCCTGCTGGAGAGCCCGCCCCGCCCCTCCTCGCCTCGCCCCTCCCCGCCCCTGCAGGAGAGCCGCAAGCCTGACCCCGCTGCGGCAACAAGCAAGCCCTCGCAAGGTGGTCACAGAGGATAAAACTGAGCCCTTCACCGCTTCTCGTTCACGTGCTCAGCAGCCGCGGCCACCCGTCCCTGGAGCTCTTCCCATAAGACAGAACGCAGCTGGGCCCTTCCCATCCCTCCCCTGGCCTCCCCGCCCTGCCGCCGCTCCGCCTCCTGCTAACTCTTCCAGGGCTTCGTGCGGGTCGTGCAGCGCCCGGCTTATCACACTCAGCCTGCACGAGGGTCGGGTCGGAAGGCCTGTGGGCCTTCGCCCAGGGGACACCTGCGGGTCACTGCCAGCTGCTGGCTGCTGCCGCTCACTGCGTTCCTTAGGGGCCTGCGCCCGTCTGGGCGGAGCTACTGGCGCGAGGGGTCATTCTGTTTGGGGAACTGCCACACAGCTTCCCAGAGGGGCCGTGCCACCTTACCCCACCAGCGCCCCAGGCTCGTTTCTCCACTACTGACCACACTGGATTTCTGGCTTGCTTTCTTTTGCCCCGTGTCTGCAGGGGCTGCACTGAGTGTGAACCGGCCTCACCCACCCCACCCCGGCCGAGTGCTGCCTTCTCCCGAATCCCGGTCTCCTTCCAGGGGGCGCTGCAGGCTGCACACGCCAGGAAGCAGCGGCTCTGGCGTGGTTTCCATCTAGCTGAGGACTGAGAGCTCCTCCTGAGTCCCACACCCTTCCCAGCACCCACCGCAGTGCTCTCACTAGCCTTGGCCGCCCAGGACCGCTGCCTTATGCCCACCAGGGCTCCCCCTGGCTTCCCGCAGCCCTGCCTGGGAGATTGGCAGCACTCACAGGAGACACCTGGTCCTCTGAGCAGCCAGGCCCCTCTCACTGAAGCACAGCTCCCGTGCCTCACTGCCCCTAGCTGCCCTGGCAGTCCCAGGGGCAGAGCTGCCCAGGCAAGCCCAGACCCACCAGAGCTTCTGCAGGCAGCAGAGCAGGTGCTTCAGGCCCACACACAGAAGCCTGATCCCGAAGTCCCCCAGGGCGTTGTCGCTCAGGTCTAGCGCCACCAGCTTCTGGTTGCTGCTCAGGACCAAGGAGATGTCGAAGCAGCACAGATGCGAAAGGCCGCAGCGCCCCAGCCTGCAGCAAGACAGGGGCAGGAAGCGTCAGGACGAGGCCCCATCACTTGGGCTCTGAGCTGTCCCCAAGGCCTGTGTGCAGAAGGCATGCCCGTCTGCCCCCTGGTGTAGCAGGGAGGTGGGGGAGCCTTGGGGGTGGGGCCAGGGGGAGGAGAGAGGTCATGGGGGCAGGCCCTGGAGCCACAGGCCCTCTCTCTCCTCAGGTCCCAGCCCCTGTGGTGAGTGGCCTCCTCTACCACACACGGCCCACCTGAGTACTGCCCACCAGGGGCCCAGATGCTGGGGACCGAGACCTCTGAGAGTGGAGCCAAGACAAACCTCTCCTCTATTGCTCGCCCAGGCTCCTGCCAGCGGTCAGAGAGCAGGTGACAGTCCCTTCCTGGCCGTCCACCCAGTGCGCACTTGATACGTGCTCCAGGAGGGCCCTGGGTTCTCGGGTGCCAGGGGACACTGTTCTCAGGCTGTCGTGGGAGTGCCACCTAACCAGAGCTCCTGAATCCACCAAAGCCAGGAGGCCAGCTCTGCAGTGTGGGTGTCAGGTGGCTGGCAGGGGACGGCCAGGGACGCGGGAGCTGCCCTCAGCACACAGTGGAGAGGCAGCACCGTGTCCAGCTCTGCACCACGGCTCCCACAGCGGTGCTCCGGCCGCTGGCCTTGCTGTCCTTGCCAGCTTTCCTGCCCGTCTCCTGATGGTCTAACCGCAGTGCTCCCTCCACGCGGAAGGACGCCACAGCAGCAGGAGCTCTGGTGCTCGAGGCCTCACTGTGTTTGGATGTGGTTCATCCCCAGGGCCGTCACACAGGAGCCTGGGCTCAGATGCTGATGGCAGGAGGTGTGGGACCTTCAGGAGGTCAGGCTGAGTGCAGGCGATGAGGCCGGTCACCAGGTGCTGCCCTCCAAAGAGCCTGACATCATCTTCCTGGCACCCCAGGCGGTCCCCACAAGAGGGTGTCGTAAAAGAGCGAGCCCAGCCCCTCCCACTCTCCAGCTTCCTGTCCTACCATGATCTCTCCCTCTGGCACACACTCCCATCATGATGCCCTCCACCAAAACCCTCCCCAAGGTTGGCACCATGTTGTTTGGACTTTCAGCCTCCAAATCTGTGAGCTAAATAAGCTGCTTTTCTTTCTAAAGTACCCAGCCTCAAATATTTTGTTGTAGCAACAGGAAACTTTTACCACTATGTGTACACACACACACACACACACACACTCACCACCACCATCTCCCCCAACAACACCAACTTGTCCCTGTTGTGGGAGCTGGAACACCACTCCTTTCCAGGCCACTGGTTCACATGTCCTGGAGCTCACTGGAGCACCTTCCTTTCTGTCCCCATCTTTATACCAACTGCAAGCACCTATGTGGCTGGGTCTCTCCCTATCCACAAGCAGCTCCCCAGGATCACGTGGGGAATCCAGAGGAGAGGCAGGGAAAGGGCAAAGGGCCTTGGGTGAGGCTCAAGAACCAAGGGTGCGTGCTCAGCACCCAGAACCCTGGGCAAGAGGGGGCTTCTAATTCATCAAAAGAAGCCAGAGATTCAGGCACGGGAAGACAGTCACGTCACAACTTTGTGAACAATTCCCGTCTCCTGCGAGGAGAACAGATGGGCGGAGGGCAGAGCAGACGCAGAGGCCAGTCAACCAGCGTGCACCTCTAGAGGCCCGTGCAGATGTGGCACAGAGAGCAGCAAGACTGCACCCAAAGGACCAAGAGGCCACTGCAATGCCCAGCAGGGGACAGGGTTGCTGGAGCTGGGCCGGTGAAGACCTGCCAAGGGGACAGTGGTTTGTACAGCAGGTGAGACGGGGTCGGGGACGGGTGGGGGCGAGCACGGAGGTGGGTGCACAAGCACCCTGGGCAGGTGGGCTGCGAGACCGGGCACTGGCACCTACCTGCAGTCCCAGCTACTCGGGAGGCTGAGGTGGGAGGGTCTCCTGAGCCTGGGGGTCCAAGACCAGCCTGGGCCACATTTTCTACTCATTCCACCCCCAAAAAAGCAGCAGCAGCAGCTCCGTTGTGGGCACGGGGCTCGGTGCAGCACAGGGCAGGTGCTGACCTGGGGCGGCAGGGAGAGCCGGCGACCCGTGCTGCCCCCAGACATGCGGATCTGACTCAGTGCGGTGGAGAGCGGGGACTTCCTGGCAGAGCCACCGGAGAGTCCCCCGCACATTTCCGTCTCCGCAGAACATCCTGATGTGGCCTAACTGAGCTAGCCGTGTCGTGCGCAAGGAGACTCGCCTCTCCCGGTGAGCCGGCCTCGCGGAGACGGAGGCAGTGACAGTCGTGGCCTTTTGTTTTGCCGCCAAGAACTCGCTTTCCTTTCAGGTCGTCTGAAGGCCTGCCCACCCCAAACTGCCCCGGCCGTCCTCCTGGCCACTTGCAGTGAGAGGACGGAGGAAACAGCCCCCCATGCCCAGGACAGGGCTCAGGAAAAGCCAGCTGCTGACCCGTGGCCTGGGTGTGCCCCCTCCAGGGCTGCCGGGAGATAAAGTCGGCCTGTGGGCTTGGCCAGGGTGGCGAGGACAGGCGCCCCGCCCGGCGCCCCGCAGGCCCGGCCCTCCCTGTGAGGTGCACGCGAACTCACCACAGCCTCTGGATGTTGCAGCCAGGCTGCTGGAGGGCCTCGCAGAGCACCCGCATGCCCGGGTCCCCCAGCGTGTTGTCGCTGAGGTCCAGCTCGGTCAGGCACTGGTTGCTGCTCAGCACCGAGAAGAGGCCCCGGCAGAAGCTGGAAGTGAGGGAGCCGGTCACCAGCCTGGGGGTGGGGAGGGGAGGGAGAGAGGAAGATTGGCTCCTGAGACGCCCGCGCCAGTGCACAGAGAGGGCCTGGGGCTGGGAAGACCTGCTGTGCCACGGGAGTGGACCACGGGGGGTGGGCCACGGGGTGGGCCACGGGGTGGGCCACGGGGGTGGACCACAGGCGCCTTCCCTCCAGCCGCCCGTGTGGGCCGGCCATCCCGCCCGCTGCCCGCCTACCCTGGGCCAGCCTTGCTCGGGCATCTGCCCATCCGCATCCAGTAGGAGACGCTGGGCGGCCTGTCGGCAACAGGACGGGCTTGCTGCCTGCTCTGGACGTCCAAGAGCAAGGGCGGCACGTGTGGTGCCGGCAAGGCCCGTTTCCTGCTCCACTGACGGTGCCTTCAGTCACACAGAAGGGACTTCAGAAGCGAGATCACCCACCGGCCTCAGTGTGGGACAGGGCAACTGGCTCCAGCTCCCTGGCCAGCCCCCAAGGGGTGCTTCTGGTGACACCCTAACCCAAAGCATCTAAGAGTTGACTCACAGAAGGAGACAGCAGTGGCAGGGGACGGGGACGGGGACACAGGGGAAAGGCAGGCATGTGGAAGGAGGCAGAACTTCGCTGCAGGGAGGAGCCTTAGCGGCTGTGGCACGGCCTGAGGACCACGGGTGGTGACAATGTTTGTGCATGTGAAAGTCCGTGAAGTAGACTTTAGCACTCTCACCACAAGACCGTGATGCACTGGTGGGTCGCGGTCAGACACCAGGGCCTGGGCGTGCTCAGCAGCAGGGCACACGCTTAGCATGAGCAAGGCCTTGGGCTCGATCCCAGCACACCAAGCAAGCCATCTGCCTGTCTGTGTGTCTGTCTATGACCTATCAATCACTTATCTACTTATCATCTATCTCTCTCCATCACTCGACAATTTAAAATGGATCTAAAAGCCAACACAGGGCCTTAGAGGGGGCTCTTGCCCTCCTGCCCTGGTCCCCATGACCGACCTCGGGTTGCCCAGGCCATGCCACCCCGCTATCACCTGAGCTCTTTCTGCAGGCGGAGACTGCACTCTTTCTGTCCCTGCCAGTCCCTGCTGCGAGGGGGCCCTGCTCTGCCACCCACCGCACAGGACCAACCCGTCCAAGCAGCCTGAGCCCCTGCTCCCACAGGCCTCCCCACCACCACTCTTGGCCTGTCCTCTGCGTTGCTGGTTTGTTTTGGGGGGATTGGCCTTGGGGATTGAACTTGGGGCACTTTGCCACTGAGCTACACCCCAGCCCTTTTTCTTTTCTTCTTCTTCTCCTTCTCTTGTGTGTGGTGCTGGGGATAGAGCCCAGGGCCTTGTGCGTGCGAGGCAAGCACTCTATCAACGGAGCTGTGTCCCCGCCCTTCATTTCCGTTTTGAGACGGGGTCTCGCTGAGCCACTGAGGCTGACCTTGAGCTTGTGGTCCTCCTGCCTCTACCTCCCAGGCCACTGGGACCCCAGGGCTGCAGCCCCTGCCTGCTCCTCCGTGTGCCTGGACCCCAACTCTCAGGTGGCTTTGCCCTCAGGCACTGACCACCTGCCATGCCTGCTGTGCTTCGGATGTGTACCCCGAAAGGCATGCGCTGGACAGAGGAGCCTGGTAGGGATGCTCTGGTCCTGGGGCTCCACCCTCACATAGACCACCACCATTACAGAAGGAAGGAGCCGGGGTTCCACCTCTTGAACCCTCCTGTGACACACCCTCTCTTGCTCTTCCACCTTCCCCAAGGTATGATGCAGCACCAAGGCCTTCTCCAGGGGCAGGCCCATCCGTCTGGGACTCCCCAGTCTCCAGAACTGCAATAAATAAACCTTGTTCTTTACAAATGTCCCAGCCTCAGGCATTCTATTATAGCAGCACAAAATAGACCAAGACAATGCACCAAGTAGGTTAGCAGCAACTGAAGTTTATAAACACGCCCGTGCAATTCTATGCCCACCCAATACTTCACGCTGAACTGGCATGTTCCCAAACACTTGTTTCCTGTTTCATTGGTTTTTTTGTTATTGACTTTATCCACCACCCACAAGCCAATCTCTGATACTGAAGGGGTCTGGTGGAAACGTGCACTGGTGACACGTGGCATTTGCAGGACAGGTAAAAGGAGAGGAGAGGAAGGACATACCGTGACAGGAGCCGGAAAACAGAGGCACGTTCTGCCTCCTGCCAAGACCACGTCTCCTTACCTGTGAGAGCCGGCGGCCTGCGGGCCCAGGAGGGCGTGCTGGCCAGTGTGGGGGTGCCTGCCCTCCTCCTCCTCCTCCTCCTCCTCCTTGGACAGGGTGTGCTGGAGCCCCAGGAGAGCGTCTCCACGCGGCGACAGTGCTTGATACAGAAGGAGGAGACCACGTGGTCCATCCTGGTGGAGAGGTTGACCTCCACCTTGGGGAAGTGGTCCAGGGCCCGCTGCACGAAGCCCTCCTCCTGCGTCTCGTGCAGGCAGTAGAACAGCTCCAGCTGGCTGGGCTGCACCTGCAGCTTCTTGGCCTTGGCTTGGGCTTCGATCCATCTCAGCAGCTCCACCCTGATCTGCTGAGAGATCTTGCAGCTCAGTTTCTTCTCCAGGTACGAGGTCCTCTCCTGGTTCACAAGGCCAAAGAGGAAGCGGACCACGAAGATCAGGTACCCCTTCTCGAACTTGCCGTAGTTCTCCAGGAGCACCCTGACGTCTCGGTCGGGGAGGGCCGGACGCCGAGTGGGCACACCCCTCGCCCTGTCTGCTGCCGCCTCCTCCTCCTCCAGCAGGTAGTACATGGCCGCAAAGAACTCCTGGAAGGTCATGTGGATGAAGCTGTAGAGCTTCTCGCAGTCCACCTCCTTCTGGAACAGGTTCATCCTCAGGAAGGCCGACACGTCTGCCTCCTGCAGGCCGTGGTCCCTCAGGTCGCGCTCCTCAAACAGGATCTTCTGGTTCCAGATCCCGTCCGCGGCCAGGGAGCAGAGGCCCCGCAGGTGGGCGGCGGTGGGCTGCTCCTGGCTGCCCCCGCGGGACTGCAGCAGGCTGGAGAGGAAGAAGACGTACACGGCCGTGGTGGTCTTGGACGTCTGGGCCAGGCCCTTGCCGCTCTCCATCTGCTGCTTCAGCCCCGTGCACACGATCCAGCAGACCAGCGGGATGAAGCACATGGTGAACAGGACCTCGTTCTCCTGGATCAGCCTGAAGGCCTCGCTGGCTTGCGCCTCGCTGGAGAAGTACTTGAAGAAGTACTCCTTCCTCCTGGCCTCCGAGAACCCCAGGACCTCCACGTGCCGAGGGTGGTCCAGCAGGTGCTGCAGCTTCTCCAGGGCCACAGGCCTCGTGGTGATCAGCAGGGAGGCCTCGGGCAGCAGCTTCTTCCTGATGAGGCTGCTCAGGAGGACGTCCCCCGGCTCGGCCTCCCGCCAGTCGGTGCAGACCACGCCGATGTGCTCGTCGAAGGCGCCCTGCAGCTCGTCGAAGCCGTCCATGAGGAAGAGCAGCCTGGAGGGCCTGCGCAGGATCTGGTGCACAGGGGGGTTGGGGTCGGGGCAGCAGCTGACCACCAGGTCCCCCAGGCTCCTCGGGGTCACCAGGCTCACCTCGCGACAGTGAATGTAGAACAGATAGTCAAACTTGTCCTGGAAGAGCGTCCCGGACGCCCAGTCCAACATGATCTTCCTGGCCAGGATGGTCTTCCCGATGCCGGCGGCCCCCTGGAAGACCACCGTGTGCACAGGCTCCGAGTGCTGGTCGTCGGGCTCGAACAGCATCTCCAGCCTGATGGGGCTCATGGGGCTGTCCCACGTCTTGGTCCCGCCGATGGCCAGCAGCTCCTGCTCGCGCTGCTGCTGGCTCGGGTACTCCTTGACCAGCCGCAGCCGCGTGTAGCGCCTGTTGAGGTCCACGCTCTCCCCCAGGCGCGCGTTCCTGTCCTCGATGCAGTGGAACCTGCTCCTCACGTGTCTCCGGTACTCACTGCAGTAATCTAGGGCAGAGACAGAAGGTCAGGCTCCGGAGACCCCCGGGGCTGCACGCCAAGGTCCAGGAGAGGAAGGCAGAGGGCCGGGCCGCCAGCAGGGGGCAGTGTGCCTCCCCGTGTGGGGAACACAGGCACACGCGGCATGCTACTGCACGCCAAGCGTCTGCACTCCTTAGAACAAGAAGATAAAAATGGGCCTGTGGTCCAGAGGGAGTGGCAGTGGGGACAGAGACAGGAGGTGTCACTTCTCCAGGGCCTGCTGGGAAGGGTCCCAAAAGCGTCACACTCCACAAGCACAACTGAGCAGAGGTCCAGGCTGTGTGGGCAGCAGAGGAGGGCATCCCTGACTTTCAGCCAACAGCCAAGCACAGAGCCTTCTCAGGGTCACAGCAACACCCCCCAAGACAGGGCACATTCTGAGCCATAAACCACACCCCTACAGCTGTGCAATACCATGGGGATGTGGCTCAAGGGTAGAATACCTCTGGGTTCAATCCCCAGAGCCAATAAATAAATAAAACAAGGAGCAGGAGCAACCAGGACCATGTTCGAGTGGCTGTGCAGCCCGACCCAGGTCTAGACCCAGCGGGAAGGCCACCGTGGCTCACCGTGCTTCTTCCTACAAATTGAGATTCTGGAAAGGCAAGTCAGTAGACTCTTCCACTCCTCCTCGATGCTGTCTTCCTGACACACCACAGCGGGACCGGAAACACGAGTGTCATCTGAACACAGAAGGAAGAAGCCAGGAAGTGTCAGAGCCAGGCTTCCTAGGAAGCAGCTGAGAGCAGCCAAACATTGGCCACGGCCAGGGCCATGGCCAGGGCCGCTCCAGACGTCCCCCAGACCAAGGCCAGGCTCGGGGTTGCAGGTGACGGGTGCTCAGCCAGAAGTCCAGGTGGGGGTCCCCGTGCTCTGGCTTTGAAATGGTGGCTGCACCCACCCGCCTGCCCCGGGGCCCACACTGCCTCCATCCTCACAGCACCCTCCTCAGAGCACCCCACAGGCCTGGGGACGCACCAGCCAAGCCACCAGCCAGGCCACTGTCCCCACCTGCCCAGCTGGGAGGCCAGCCCAGGACCTCAGGGTCTGCAGCAGGACGGGCCTTCCCTGCCCACCGTGGCCTGTGTCCACCTCACCCACACACCATGCCCTCACATCTGGACTTCTGGGTCCTCCGGGACAAGAAGGACCCATCGGGCTCAGGTCTAATGCAGCCACTCAGAGCCTGGCTGGCCTCAGATTTGCCCGGGGAGCTTTCTAACGCTGACTCCTGGGATTCCACAGCAATTCTGTGCAAGGTGAGGCCCAGGCCATTCCAGCAGGTACCCACAGGGGTCTGGACAGACACTGGTGACATCCCAAAGAAGCTACTCATGGAGAAATTGAGGCCGGCCCAGGAGAACTCCCTATGACAGAAGCCACAGGAGGGCAGGCCCCAAGAGCAAGGTGGAAGACTCCCGAGCCCACCTGCTCGGTCAGAAAGCAGATGCTATCGGCAAGGCCACCACAGAGCCACGCTTGACGCCTCCCAGCCCACCCTGGTTCTTACTAGAGTTTAGCCTGGCCCAAAGACTCAAACCAGGATTCCAATGTTTCCACTCAAAATGCAGACATGGAAGCAACACGGCATGGTGGTTAAGAATTAGACTTTGAGCCGGGGCACGCCTGTAATCCCAGCACTTTGGGAGGCTGAGGCAGGAGGATCGCGAGTTCAAAGCCAGCCTCAGCAATGGCGAGGCACTTAGCAACTCAGTGAGACCCTGTCTCTAAATAAAAAATACAAAAAAAAAAAAAAAGGGCTGGGGATGTGACCCAGTGGTCGAGTGCCCCTGAGTTCAATCCCCGGTACCACAAAAAAAAAAAAAAAAAAAAAAGAATTAGACTTTGAGCCAGGCATGGCGGCGCACGCCTGTAATCCCAGCAGCTCAAGAGGCTGAGGCAGGAGGATCATGAGTTCAAAGGCAGCCTCAGCAATGGTGAGGCGCTAAGCAGCTCAGTGAGACCCTGTCTCTAAATAAAATACAAACTAGGGCTGAGGACGTGGCCCAGTGGTCGAGTGCCCCTGAGTTCCATCCTTGGTACCCTCCTCTCTTCCGCAAAAAAAAAAAAAAAAAAAGAACTAGACTTTGGCCAAACATGACAGACTTTCTACCTGGCTGTGGCTCTGGCCAGAAAGAGCCTGGGGCAAGAAGAAGCTCGGATTCAGCTCCGTCACTAGGAAGCGGGGCAGAACCTCAAAGTGCCCCACGGGGCTCTGGGTCCCACAGCGGAATCCATCGGAACTGCCTCTGGGGAGCACCTCTGTGCCCCGGGGCTGTGTGAGTGCGGTCAGAACTGTGTCCTCGGGATCTGTCTCCTGGGTCCTCGCACACCTCCTCCCCTCCCTTCCTTCCCCTGCTGCCCACGTGGTGGCCCCCTGGCCGGCAGCTCCTTCTCTACTGACTCCCTCTTCCCCCCCCCCCCCCACTGCCAGGGCTCCACGTGGTCCTGTGACTGGCTAGGTCACTGGTCTGCTGCACAGCAGGCGGGACCGGCACCTCCCCGCGCGTCCTCAGGGCAAGGGCAGTTCTGCTCGGGCTCCCAGGCAGCAGCTGCAGGAAGGCTGTCCCACATATCACACCTCCCCGTGAGGACAGAGTCCCCCCGAGCCTAGGAGGTGGGCTTTGGCTTGTGGACGCTGTGAGCGGCACTGAAGCCAGCACACTCCTGCTGGACCTGAGGATCAGGGTGCAGGCCACGTGGGCCCGGCAGGCAGAGGCCAGGAGGTGGCCAGGGACAGCTTCCTGGGCTGGGTAACTCTGCGTTGGATCTTTTAAGGAGTTAGGAACAGCAAACTGGCTTCCTGGTCTTCTCATAGCTCCACCACGAGGGAAGAAGGAGGAAAAGCCAGGAAACACAAGAAACTCCTCTTAGAACGCTGACTTCTGCACATCAAGGATGCCATCAGCGGGAAAAGGCAGAACCCAGAGGGTGGGGAGCAGCATCCGCCAGTCATGCACCCGACAGGCGAAGGCAGCGGTGGAAAGCGCTCCTGTGAGCTACAAGCCCCCAACCAGAAAGGACTCGCGTGGGCTTTCTCCAAGGAAGCAATGCACCTGGCCAGCGAGCCCCAGGGAGGCGCAGGCAACCGCTGTTAGGACCAGGCGCCGCTCAGTGGGCAGCACGTGTCCAGCACATGCAATCGCCTGGGGTTTGATCCCCAGCAACGCAGAAAAACAAAAACAGAAAGAAACTCTAATGACGGGACAGCTGATGCTTATTTGGCTGATTACTGCCTTAAAAATGGAAAGTAATGGGTATGGAGAAACCAGGACTCCCGTGCCCTGTTGGTGGGAATATAAAACTGCAGCTGCTATAACGAGCTGTGCTGGGGCTCTCCAAAAACAAGCACCGGGTGACCACAGGCCCCTAAGTCCACTTCCAGGCATATGCCCAAAAGAGTTCCTACTGGGCTCTGGAAGAGGCTTTGTGCACTGAAGCTCACGCCGCTCATGACAAGGAGGAGGAAGCAGCACGAGTGACCAGGGACAGTTGAGTGTGTGGGTGAAGTGCAGTCTGTGCAGGGGACAGTGGAACACCCTTCAGTCTCTAAGAAGGAAGCTGTGCCAGGTGCAGGGGCCCACCCTGTGATCCCAGTGGCTCAGGAGACTGAGGCAGGAGCATCACAAGTTCAAGGCCAGCCTCAGAAACTTAGACCTCGTCTCAAAATAAAAATTAATAATAAACAGGGCTGGGAATGTGGCTCAGTGGTAAAGTACCCCATTACTGAAAAAAAAAAAATTTAATAAAAAGAATTTAAGCCAGGGGCAGTGGTGCACACCTTTAACCCCAGAGGCTTGGGAGGCTGAGGCAGGGGGATTGTGAGTTCAAAGGCAGCCTCAGCAACTTAGCAAGGCCCTAAGCAACTTAGTGAGACCCTATCTCAAAATAAAACGTGTTTATAAAGGACTGGGGATGTGGCTCAATGGTTGAATGCCCCTGGGTTCAATTCCTGGTACAGAAAAAATAATAATAATAAATGGAAAGAAGGAAGCCATGACCTGTGCTACAGCATGGGTGAGAGCCAGGGCACTATGCAAAGTGGAAGAAGATACCCCAGAAAGACACCTCCGCACGAGCCCACCCTAGAGAAACCGGAGCCACAAAGCTCCGGAGGCAAAAGGCAGTGGCTTCCAGAGAGGAGGGTAGCATGAGGAGGGTCTCGGTGGTAAGGAGTTTCCATTTTGCAAGTGACCAGTTCTGAGGGTCAGCTGCCCAACAGCGCGGGTCCTCACCACTGCAGTGCTCGTCAAGAGGACGCACAGCTGGGCAGGGCACAGCCCCCCGGAGGCAAGAGCTGACCTGAAGAGGTCAACAGGAGCCTCGCCCACTCACCCGGCCTGGGCTGCTCCCTCTGCGCTCTCTCATAGAGGTCTCTCCTGTTGATCGCAGCGAAAATCCACACGGCCATGGCCCAGGCCTTCTCCTCCCCGTTGAAGTCGATCATGAGCGTGGCCAGATCCACATGGTCGGCCCTCTCCGCGTGGCCCCTCGGGAGCGGGGTGCAGCCCTCCTGCGGGGGGTAGTCCTCCAGGTGCATCTTGAACTTCTTGAGGTCGGCGGCGTCCAGGTCCTCCAGGTAGCGCGCCAGCCGGCAGCGCACGCTGGCCATCCCGAGGAGCCGCCGGAGCAGGGCGCTGGGGCTCAGGTCCTCCCTGGGGTGGCAGGAGCGGAACAGGCGGGGTGAGAAGCCGCGTGGCAGCACTGTCACCGAAGGCTCCGGGACGCTGTCTACGGCAGCGCCCACAGTAGGTGCTGCTCGGAGCGCTCAGTGGAATCGAGTCTCACTGGGCTGGACGCAGCACCCCTCCCAGTGCGAGAAGTGGGCCCGGGCTTACCAGAGAGCGCTCCCGTGGGCCTGGTCCCAGAGCGTCCTGAGCCATGGGAGGGGGCCTCCCTGTGGGGACAGACACGACGCCATGAGCAGGAGCATCGCGGCCGCTGTGGCCCTGGGCAAAGCCAACCTCGCTGCTCGGCTGGAGACTCCGCGTTAGGAACTGAGGGTGATGCTGGTGTCTCCCTTTCCTGGGCTGAGGACGATGCAGGCCAGGGCCGAGCAGCGGTCAAGGGCAGCGCCCGGCTGGCAGCCGGAGGAGGAGCGCACGCCCCTGCAGTGGAGGGCGGCCTCCAGGCCCAGCCGCAGCCCACTGGCCGGCAGGAACGCGGACACGAAGGAGCAGAGTGCGTGCGGCAAGTGACAACGCGATCCTCCCGTCTCCCTCAATTCCCAGTGTGATCTCATGACCCATGTCTGCGGAGCTCGGGTCAACTAGCTGTGGCCCTGGGGTTGATTCCTCCTCTGACCTCCACGGAGCGCCTGAGATGTGCACTTTCCCACGCCAGCACATGGCGCAGAGGCCCAGACTCAGCGCCTGCCCAGCAGCTCGCAGGCAGAAGGAACAGAGCCAGGTTTAGGCCAGCGGCACGTGCGGAGGAGCTGCACTCAGGCAGAAGCAAGGCACCCAAAGACACAGGGTAGAGGGAGAGCAGCACCCCCCCAGGAGGAGGGAGAGCAGCACCCCTCCAAGAGGAGGGAGAGCAGCACCCCCCAGGAGGAGGGAGAGCAGCACCCCTCCCTGGGTGAAGGGAGAGCAGCACCCCTTCCTGGGAGGAGGGAGAGCAGCACCCCCCCAGGAGGAGGGAGAGCGGCACCCCTTCCTGGGAGGAGGGAAAGCAGCACCCCTTCCTGGGAGGAGGGAGAGCAGCACCCCCCCAGGAGGAGGGAGAGCAGCACCCCCCCAGGAGAAGGGAGAGCAGCACCCCCCCCAGGAGGAGGGAGAGCGGCACCCCTTCCTGGGAGGAGGGAGAGCAGCACCCCTTCCTGGGAGGAGGGAGAGCAGCACCACCCCAGGAGGAGGGAGAGCAGCACCCCCCCAGGAGGAGGGAGAGCAGCACCCCTTCCTGGGAGGAGGGAGAGCAGCAGCACCCCCCCCGGGAGGAGGGAGAGCAGCACCCCCCCAGGAGGAGGGAGAGCAGCACCCCTTCCTGGGAGGAGGGAGAGCAGCACCACCCCCCGGGAGGAGGGAGAGCAGCACCCCCCCAGGAGGAGGGAGAGCAGCACCCCCCCCAGGAGGAGGGAGAGCAGCACCCCCCCAGGAGGAGGGAGAGCAGCACCCCTTCCTGGGAGGAGGGAGAGCAGCACCCCTTCCTGGGAGGAGGGAGAGCAGCACCACCCCCCGGGAGGAGGGAGAGCGGCACCCCCCCAGGAGGAGGGAGAGCGGCACCCCTTCCTGGGAGGAGGGAGAGCAGCACCACCCCCCGGGAGGAGGGAGAGCAGCACCCCCCCAGGAGGAGGGAGAGCAGCACCCCCCCCAGGAGGAGGGAGAGCAGCACCCCTTCCTGGGAAGAGGGAGAGCAGCACCCCCCCCAGGAGGAGGGAGAGTGGCACCCCTTCCTGGGAGGAGGGAGAGCAGCACCCCTTCCTGGGAGGAGGGAGAGCAGCACCCCCCCAGGAGGAGGGAGAGCAGCACCCCCCCAGGAGGAGGGAGAGCGGCACCCCTTCCTGGGAGGAGGGAGAGCGGCACCCCTTCCTGGGAGGAGGGAGAGCAGCACCACCCCCCCGGGAGGAGGGGAGAGCAGCACCCCCCCAGGAGGAGGGAGAGCAGCACCCCCCCCAGGAGGAGGGAGAGCAGCACCCCCCCAGGAGGAGGGAGAGCGGCACCCCTTCCTGGGAGGAGGGAGAGCAGCACCCCTTCCTGGGAGGAGGGAGAGCAGCACCACCCCCCGGGAGGAGGGAGAGCGGCACCCCCCCAGGAGGAGGGAGAGCAGCACCCCCCCAGGAGGAGGGAGATCAGCACCCCCCCAGGAGGAGGGAGAGCAGCACCCCTTCCTGGGAGGAGGGAGAGCAGCACCCCTTCCTGGGAGGAGGGAGAGCAGCACCACCCCCCGGGAGGAGGGAGAGCGGCACCCCCCCAGGAGGAGGGAGAGCGGCACCCCCCCAGGAGGAGGGAGAGCAGCACCCCTCCCTGGGTGAAGGGAGAGCAGCACCCCTCCCTGGGTGAAGGGAGAGCAGCACCCCTTCCTGGGAGGAGGGATAGCAGCACCCCCCCAGGAGGAGGGAGAGTAGCACCACTTCCTGGGAGGAGGGAGAGCAGCACCCCTTCCTGGGAGGAGGGAGAGCAGCACCCCCCCCCGGGAGGAGGGAGAGCAGCACCCCCCCATGAGGAGGGAGAGCAGCACCCCCCCCAGGAGGAGGGAGAGCAGCACCCCTCCCTGGGTGAAGGGAGAGCAGCACCCCTTCCTGGGAGGAGGGATAGCAGCACCCCCCCAGGAGGAGGGAGAGTAGCACCACTTCCTGGGAGGAGGGAGAGCAGCACCCCTTCCTGGGAGGAGGGAGAGCAGCGCCCCCCCCCCAGGAGGAGGGAGAGCGGCACCCCTTCCTGGGAGGAGGGAAAGCAGCACCGCTTCCTGGGAGGAGGGAGAGCAGCACCCCCCCAGGAGGAGGGAGAGCAGCACCCCCCCCAGGAGGAGGGAGAGCGGCACCCCCCCCAGGAGGAGGGAGAGCGGCACCCCCCCCAGGAGGAGGGAGAGCGGCACCCCTTCCTGGGAGGAGGGAGAGCAGCACCCCCCCAGGAGGAGGGAGAGCAGCACCCCCCCCAGGAGGAGGGAGAGCGGCACCCCCCCCAGGAGGAGGGAGAGCGGCACCCCCCCCAGGAGGAGGGAGAGCGGCACCCCTTCCTGGGAGGAGGGAGAGCAGCACCCCTTCCTGGGAGGAGGGAGAGCAGCACCCCTTCCTGGGAAGAGGGAGAGCAGCACCCCTTCCTGGGAAGAGGGAGAGCAGCACCCCCCCAGGAGGAGGGAGAGCAGCACCCCCCCAGGAGGAGGGAGAGCAGCACCCCTTCCTGGGAAGAGGGAGAGCAGCACACCCCCAGGAGGAGGGAGAGCAGCACCCCCCCTAGGAGGAGGGAGAGCAGCACCCCTTCCTGGGAGGAGGGAGAGCAGCACACCCCAGGAGGAGGGAGAGCAGCACCCCCCCAGGAGGAGGGAGAGCAGCACACCCCAGGAGGAGGGAGAGCAGCACCCCTTCCTGGGAAGAGGGAGAGCAGCACCCCTCCCTGGGAGGAGGGAGAGCAGCACCCCTTCCTGGGAGGAGGGAGAGCAGCACCCCCCCAGGAGGAGGGAGAGCAGCACCCCTCCCTGTCATCATCACAAATGGTAGCTGCTTCCCTAACAGGGTCCAGGCTCCACCCAGGCAGATCAGCAGCTGCATCTGTAAGTGCGCCTCACCTCCCAGTGTGAGGACAGATGGACAGCCTGGCTTTGTTTGGAATGCTCCCTCTTGAGTCCTCTGGCTTGCCCTATTGGCAAGAGCACGTCAGCTCCAAGCCAAGTGTAATGACCCAGGCAGGCAGGGCTAGGAAAGGGACAGCAGCCTGTGCTGGACACACTGGAGAGCCTCAGTCCTGTTCCCCCTCCTCTCGCCTCCCACCTCCCCACCTCTCAGTCCACCAGGGGTCCGTCCTTCTTGCATCGTCCGTTCTCCAGCCACTCCCAGCTCTGGGGTCCTCCTCCTCCTCAGGTTGTGCCCATCCTCTGGTCCCTCAGCCCTGGCCCGAGCACACCACCTGGCTGTTACTGTGACTGCCCCTTGCTTTCCTACAGGCTCGTGTGCTCGTGGGCATGCCACCCATCCACTGCCCGGAGGGGACGTGGCCACATCTGCTGGGTCACAGGGTTAGCTGAGGCTGCTGCCCCTGCCCTCCCACACACGCACAAAGAGTGAAAGCGTGAAGGAACATTCCAGAGACACTGTTGAAGGGCAGACTTGGATGCTAGGAGAAGAAATTCCCAATCCACCAACCCAAGCAGATCTTTCCCTTCCCCCAGTCCTTCCAAGCACCCTGCTCCACGGAGCTGGACTCACCCAGACACAGCCTTGGGAAGGAGCAGGGAGGAAATGCGATGAATCTATAGTAGTCACAGCCCAGCAGGGCAGGAAGGATGTGGTCTGGGCATGGAGTGAAGAGCTTGCATCACAGGAGAGGCAGGGACCGCGGCCTCCTTCACTGTTCCATACTGAATCTGCAGAGCTCTTGGCCAGCCTGTGCTGGCAGCAAGGTGCACCCCTCTCCCCAGGGCCCTGGGGAAGCAGCGTGTGCCTGGGGGCTGCAGTAGCAGTTTCCTCCCATGCTCGGTGCCCTGAAGGTGCCAGGACCCCCAGGAGGCCAGAGCAGGGGAAGAGGGAATTCAGGGTGGCCGCCTTCCAGTCGCCAGGCCTGCGTTCTTTCCCCCAAGTGGAAGAGGACAGGAGACCACTACAGGTTCTACCTGGTGTTATTGTTAAGGCACAAATTCTACTGCCTTTCTACTCAGTGCTCAGCTAAACCAGAGAATATTTTTAAATATAATTTCATATGCAATAAAAGATGTTGCAAGGCTTGATGGTGCGCACCTACAATCCCAGCTACTCCGGAGGTTGAGGCAGGAGAATGGCAAGTTTGAAGCCAGCCTGGGTGACTTAGTGAGACTCTGTCTCAAAATTTTAAAGAGCACTGGAGATGTAGCTCAGTGTTCAATCCCTGATAGGGAATGGGGGTTGAAGTCAGAGAGGATGCACCAATGGCCAGCAGGTCACCCAATGTCTCAGCAGGTCTTCAGGGAGGTGCGCGTCAACGCCGAGGAGCCGTCACCCCAACCGGCTGGATTAATAATCACCAAGAAGACACAGGAAAGGGTCGAGCTGAGTGCTGAGAAAAGGGTCCCTGGCATGCAGCTGGGAGAACATGGAGGACCACGTGGAAACCAACGTGGAGGTTCCCAAGTCAGGTAAGAACAGAAGCACCAGGGGCGCAGCATCCTGGGGACGCAGGGAGAGAACCCCCTCACCAACATCTCGCTGCCTGGAGGTCACAGCCTTGCTCACAGGAGCCCAGGAGTGGAAACCCCCAAGAGTCTGCAAACCACCTGGTCGCAGGTGCTTGAGACTGCAGCCCTCAGTGGGCATGGGCACCGCCATCCAGCCTCCGTGGCCACTGCTGCAGGGGCTGCCACCTCTGCTACCCACAGCAGCCTCATATATTCCAGCAACCCCCTTCTCATCAGCACTTGCTAGAATCACTTCTGTTTTATTGTTTGAAGCCATTCTAATAGGATTCCATGGAACTGCAGAATTTAATAAGAAATATTTTGAAAAAAAAAATCATGCAATGGGTGGCCTGGTGGCGGTTAGTAAAAGGACTTAGTCACTCAGTAAAGGAAGCTCCCAAACAGCAGATGCACTGGCATCTCTCACCACTGAGCTTCCCACTAAGCCTGTGCCCTCCCCACAGCCCTTACGCAGCCCTTCCCGTGAAAGATCCCCAGGAGTGAAATGAGGGTGCAAGGTTCGTGTTCAGATGACGCTCCAGAGTCCTGGGCAGATCCTGTGATCACAGTGAAAACTGGCCAAGGAGAAAATCCCCCTTGCTTTGTGTGTAATAATGCATTCTGAAAACATTCAGTCCAGATGTGCCAATATCAAAACCAACAAAAGTAAGTCACAAAGCAGAACACAGGGTTCTCTGGGACTTGTAGGAGAACAGTCACTGTGCACAGAAGGAATCACAGCTGTGTCCCTTGAGCGTCCAAAGCTCCCTCAGCAGAGCAGAGCTCCAAACCTGACTGACCAAGGACGCCTTCAGACTGCTAAACTGGAGGGGACCCAAGAAAATGCAGATCCACAGTGAGAAGCCAGCAACCCGGGCAAGGTGCACAGAGAGCAGCAGCCAGGTGAAGAGGCGGGGTGCAGACTCCTAGGGCCTGGGAGACCCCCTTCCATCGGTGCAGACAGGCGAGGAGCTGCCAAGGCCACGCACAAGAGAACAGGCTCAGAGGGAACTAAGACCCCCCACAGCAGAGGTCAGCTGTCCTCCACCAGCCAGGCCAGGTGACCACCAATCCCTGCACCAACCTCCAGCTCAGACCTGAGCCCCAGCCTGGACGGCTGGGCAGTGAGGCCCCGCTCCCCGCCTGGGTGGAGCAGCTTCAAGCCCACCGTGGCAAGAGCGCAGGGCAGGCGGGTCCTCCCAGGCTCCGGAGATGGCGACCCTTGTTCATTGGCCCAACACGGCACTTTCCAGGACAGTGGCCACTCCCCACAGGGGCCACAAGAACCAAATTCAAGCTGATTAAAATCAGTGACTCCAGCTGCATTCAGCATTTAAGGGTTCAGCAGCCAGGTGTGGGCGCGGTCACCTCAGTGGTCACAGGGAAAAGGATGACCCGTCCATCCTCACAGAGAGTTCTGCTGTCCACCATGGGCTGGCAGCTCTCACTGCCAGGAAGGGCTCGAGATGCTTCTAAGAGGCAAGAGGAAAGTTGTTGAAAGTGTATGTACTATTATTTATTTTTGAATACCTGAATGTGGAATATTATTAGCCTGAACAAAAGGAGATCTACCATCTATGGTGATCTGAATGAGCTTGGAGGCCATTATGTGTTACATTTTGAGGGTCAGTGTCCCCTCCACATGCATATTGAAAACTGACCCCCAGTGGAGCAGCAGGACAACACGTGGCCTGCGGGAGGGGAGCACGTTCTGAGCAGACTAATGGCTAATACCAGAACTTGGGAAGCTCCTTCCCGCTCTGCTCTCTGAGGTCACAGAAGCAAGGCAACACCTCAGAAGGAGAGGGCAGCCTCGCAGCAGCCACACCTGCTGGGCCTCAACACGGGCCTCCCAGCCTCCAGAACCAGAGAAATGCATGGGCATGTTCATGAACAGCCAAGACTGGTTTCTGTCATTGTTTTGTGTGTTTGTTTTGTTTTGTTTTTGCTTTTTGTGGTGCTGGGAGATGAACGGACCCAGCACTTGCTCTGACTGAGTCACAGCCCCAGTGTCTACTCTGAGATGTTTGATTGAAGCAGCACAGACAGATGTCGACGTCGTGCTACACAAAGTGACTCAGACTCAGAAAGAACAGTGCCACATGCTCTTACTTACAGGTTGAACCTTAAAGCCAAGCACACAAAAGCCAGGTGCTGTGGCCAGCTCAGTCACCCCAGCCACTCTGGTTTAGGCAGAAGGATCACAAGTTCAAGGCCAGCGTGAGCACTTGGTGAGGACTTGTCTCAAAATGAAAAATGTGAAGAACTGGGAATGTAGCTCAGTAACACAGCACACCTGGGCTCAATCCCGAGGACCACAAAAAAGTGAGACATCGAGAAACAGAGGGGAGTGCTGCCTTCCAGGCTGGGAGGAGGGAGAGGGTTGTTGGCCATAGGGCAGAGTCACAGTTCTGGGGGTGCATGGAGCCTGTCCCTGATGTGTGGCATGGTGATTAGGGTGTGGGGGGGGGACTCCAAGGCATGCTGCTGCTAGCTGGGCCAGGCCCTGGGTTCAACCCCCAGAGCCAGAAAAGCAATAAACAAACTAAAAACAAATTTTCCATGGTACCTCTTAGCCTTCCCATGCACACACACGTGTGTGCACACACACAGGAAAGGGCAGCTGAGGTCAATGGACATGTGAATGTATTTCAATGCAGAGATCCTGTCGTTACATAGTTACATATGCACAACATAGATGCCACAGGGAAACATGATGCTGTATACCCAAACTACATAGCATGAAAGGGAAAATCTCTAACTAAGAGCACGTGTACAGAGGATTCTAAAGGAACAGTGCTGAAGCTCACGTGAGAAGTGACAGGACACAGATGCCGTCACTCTCTGCAGTGCGCACTTCGGCAACTGAACTCCCTTAGGACAAGCGCAGACGACTGTGTGACTTAAAGAGGAAGAGTGGGACTGTTGCCGGGCACAGGTATCAGGCTGGCAGGACATGGACCCCTGACTCTGGGTGGTGCTGACCACTGGTCCTTCCTGCTTTGCCAGCCCCCAGAGTGTGCCACCCTCGGGCAGTGCCCTGCTCTGCCCTCTTCTTCCCTGACACGTGTGAACCCTTCCTCCACACCCACTGATCCATGCCTGGGCACAGATTGCAAAAGGCTCAGGAAGTGGCACCAGCAAGGGGCAGGGTAGGAAGTCTCCCTCCACCCACAGCAAGCAACATCTGCCACCAACTTCCTGCCAGAGCCAGAGACCTGTCCAAAGGCCCTTGTCCCCCACAAACTCAGGAAAGGAGTCTCTCAACCTAACAAATTAGAATAATAAAAAAATTAAAAAGAAATATGCAAAAGCCACCCCCGCAAAAAAAAAAAAAAAAAAAAAGCCATGGGCCAGATGTGTGCACCGTGTGGTCCAGCGGAACTGAAGAGGGTAAACCTTGATCATGTCATGCTGTCACCCACCAAGGAAGCTGCCAAGAGCTAGAGAGCTGCCTGTCTTGTCCACAGGTCTGCTCAGTGTGAACAGAGCCACCCTCCAAGAAGCATGCCCCCCCCAATCTCAACACAGACAAATAATTTGTCTGGAAAGATACACACCAAATTCTGGAGGGTACCAATGACAGGATCAGCGATCATTCACCTGGTGTGGAGGGGTGTGTGACATCAGCAATCAGCACAAAAGTGGTAAGGAGTTTTTTTAAATAATGTTTTATTTGTTCTAGTTAGTTATACATGACAGTAGAATGCATTTATGCACGGTGATATAGCACACATAGATGGGATATAATTTCTCATTTTTCTGAGTGTACATGTTGCAGCATCACATTGCTCATGTATGTATGTACATATGTACATACAGTAATAATGTCAGTTTCATTCCACTATCTTTCCCATCCCCACCTCCTCCCCTTCCCCTGTGATCACTTTCCTCTACTAATCTAATGTAACAATATTTTTCCCTAGTGCCCCCCTGCCTTATTGTGAGTTAGCATCTGCATATTAGAGAAAACATTCGGCCTTTGGTTTTGTGGGATTGGCTTATTTCGCTTAGCATGATATTCTCCAACGCCAACCATTTACTGGCAAATGCCATAATTTCACTCTTCTTTAAAGCTGAGTAATATTCCATTGATTATATATACCATGTTTTCTTTATCCATTCATCTTCTGAGGGACACCTAGGTTGGTTCCGTAGTCTAGATATTGTGAATTGAGCTGCTATAAACATTGATGTGGCTGTGTCACTATAGGATGCTGTTTTTAAGTCCTTTGGGTATAAACCAAGGAGTGGGATTGCTAGGTCAAAAGTGGTTCCATTCCCAGTTTTCTGAGGAATCTCCCTATTGCTTTCCATAGTAGTTGCACCCATTTGCAGTCCCACCAGCAATGTATGAGTGTACCTTTTTCCCCACATCCTCACCAACATTTATTGTTGCTTGTATTCTTGCTGATTATCATTCTGACAGGAGTGAGATGAAATCTTAGAGTAGTTTTAATTTGCATTTCTCTAATTGCTAAAGATGTTGAACACTTTTTCATGTATTTATTGATCAATTGTATTTCTTCTTCTGTGAAGTGTCTGTTCAGTTACTTGGACCAATTGTTGATTGGGTTATTTGTATTTTTGGTGTTAAGTTTTTTTGAGTTCTTTATATATCCTAGAGATTAATGCTTTATCAGAGGTGCATGTGGTAAAGATTTTCTCCCAATCTGTAGGCTCTCTCCTCACATTATTTTTTCCTTCACTGAGAAGAAGCTTTTAAATTTGAATCCATCCCATTTCTTGATTCTACTTCTTGTGCTTCAGGAGTCTTGTTGAGGAAGTCAGATACTAGGCCAACATGGTGCAGATTTCGGCCTATTTTTTCTTCTGTTAGGCTCAGGGTCTCTGTTCTAATGCCTAAGTCTTTGATCCACTTTTTTTTTTTTAATATATATTCATTTACTTTAGTTGTACACAATGCAATGCATTTATGTTTACGTGGTGCTGAGGCTCGAACCCAGGCCGCGCACGTGCGAGGTGAGCGCTTTGCCGCTGAGCCACAACCCCAGCCCCCGCTTTGATCCACTTTGAGTTGATTTTTGTGCAGGCTGAGAGATAGAGGTTCAATTTTATTTTGCTGCATATGGATTTCCAGTTTTGCCAGCACCATTTGTTAAAATGGCTATCTTTTCTCCAGTGACTGTTTTTGGCACCCTTGTCTAGTATGAGCTGCCCTGCTTTCTCAATCCCAACTCAGTATCCAGACAGAAGAAATAAAGAGGAACACGGGCAGATCCTGGTCATTTGCATGTGTAATTGCAGTGACTCAGAAAGCTGAGGCACTAGGATCTAAAGTTCCAGGCCTGTCTCAGAGACTAGGGAGACCCTGTCTCTAAATAAATAAATAGGGCTGAGGATGTTGTTCATTGGTAAAATGCTCTGGGTTCAGCCCCAGTACCAACAACAAGAGAAGAAAGGGGGGGGGGGTTTGAAGGAGGAGGAAGGAAGAAGTGGAAGAATAGGAGGAAGGCCACAGAAGAGGAGGATGGAGGGGTACAGAAGAGAGGAATGGGAAGAATAGGTGGGACTTTACAGGTGGAGAGGGGACTGGGGAAGGGCTGGAGGTGGGGCACCTGAGGAGGAGAGGCAGAGGAGAGAGGCGGGAGGAGGAGAGAGGCAGGGCTGGGTGAGGCCTTCCCCTTCCTCTGCTTCCCGAGGCGCATCCCTCTCTCAGTGCGCAGAAGCCACCTCCCCGGGAGGGCGCAGGAGGAAGCCGAGGCCTTGCTCACCTGGAATCCGCGCTGTGCCGCTAAGTGAAAGCCGGCTGGGGGAGCCAGGCCAGGTGGCACAGGCCAGTGACCCCAGCGCCCTGAGTTCACTACCCGACCACATCAATCAATCAACACACACAGCCAGGAGCGCGCGCCCCGCGCAGCGCAGGTGCCCGCTGGCCGCGGAGGCGGACGCGTCTCCGCAGCCTGCGAGGACCGCGCCTCTGCCGCCCGGAGCCGCGTCAGACCGCGCCGGGTCCGCCCGCCTTCCAGACCCCCGCCCCCGCCCCGCAGCCTCCTGCCTGTGGCCCTGGAGGTCGCCCGTGACCCTCCGCCTCGACTGCAGGGGGTCAGGCGTCGGCTTGGGCCCCGGGCTGGGTTAGGGTCACGGTTGCCCCCCACGAGCTGCGGGACATCGCTTTCCAAGATGCTTTGAAGCCGTTGCCGCCGGAGAACCCGCGCCTCCACAGCAGGGGCTGAGGGTCCTGGGACCGCGCGGAGGCCAGCGCCCACCTCCCGCTTCACTGCCCCCTGCCGGGCGGGTCTCCCTCTGCTGTCTCCTGAGGAGGGCGGCGGGAGGCCCGGGCCGGAGCTCAGGACCAGGGGCTCTGGGCACGCCTGGGGCCGGCGCCGGACAAGGAGCCGAGGCTCTTTAGGAGAGCGGAGGCGCGTTCAGGGCATGGCGGGCGTCTCGGGAGGACAGCCCCTGCCCAGGGTGCTCGCCCACCCTCGGGAGCAGGGCGGACTGGACGGAGCCAGGGTGGCGTCCCGCAGTTCCTGCGCTTGGGCCCCGCCCTGATACGAGGCCAAGCTTTGAACTTCGTCATCGTGTTAAAATGAATCCAGTTCGTCTCTCTCCCCTCCCGTCCCCTCCCCTTCCCCCTTTGTGTGTGCGGTGGTTGGGGTTGAACCCAGGGCCTTGTGCCTGTGAGGCTTTATCCCCAGCCCTCAATACGGAATCTTCAGGAGAGAATCTAGAAGTGATTTTGTCTGACTTATTAGAGGCGACTGGGTTCCTCACAAAATCCCTCCTACACCATTCATGTTGCCTAAGTGCTTTGTAACTTCCTCTGAGGTTTCACGGCCTGTTTAGACCTAGGATTCGCTGCGTATGCCCGCAGTATCGCCCTGAACTGCCGTCTGCCCGCCCAGGCACAATCCAGCATTCTACTTTAGATTTTTATTCTACCACATAACTTTGTTAATTGTTAAAAATTGTAATGTTCCCTACAAAGCATGTTCACCTAACGGATCATTTACCCCTTTCTCATACTTACTGCTTCCCTGCTGCTTTAGTTCTATATCCACGCTATGAAAATTTCTCAATTTGTTATCCTCTTTTCCTAAACAATTCATATTTTAATGCTTTTAACAATAGTTTCATCATCAAAATGTCTTTATTATACAATTTATGTAGAAAACCATATATACAAATTAGAAAGCTCAATTAGTAGTGAAAATCGAGTTACCAAAATTTAAATGGTCTGCCTTATAACTATGATTTAAAAATACATATTGTAGCCAGGCGCGGTGGTGCACGCCTGTAATCCCAGCACTTTGGGAGGCTGAGGCAGGAGGATTGCGAGTTCAAAGCCAGCCTCAGCAATGGCGAGGCACTTAGCAACTCAGTGAGACCCTGTCTCTAATAAATATACAAAAAAGGGCTGGGGATGTGACCCAGTGCTCGAGTGCCCTTGAGTTCAATCCCCAGTACAAAAAAAAAAAAAAAAAAAAAAAAAGAAAGAAAGAAATACATATTGTAGAAATTCTAGAACCATATGCTTCCACATATCAATTTTTAGAATATTTCTTTTAGCTGTAGAGGGCACTGTACCTTTATTTTTATGTGGTCCTGAGGATTGAACACAGTGCTGCACATGCTAGGCAAGTGCTCCACCACCGAGCCACACACACAGGCCCTCGTGACAGCTCTTAGTGTGGAAGAGCACACAGGTAACAAGGATACATATAAATGTGTGTTTCTGCAAAATTTAAAAAGATGAGTAGATAAATTCCAACCTCCTGATAGATAAAGGTCTACATCATAACTCAGAAACAACTGTGAGTTCCTGTTACTTATTGCAACATCTTTAAGACAACAAATGACATAATTTAGATGCATAAGTCCCATTTATGTCCACCTAGTTTCTCGTTAACCATTGTACATAGATGACATGAAAACTGTGAGCTTAAGTTGCTGGTCCATCCCCCCCCTTGCTGTCCTCTTCCTCCTGCCATGAAGTAGGGGGCTCCGCCCTTCCACCATGATGTTCTAAGTCATCTCAGACAGACCAACAGAGCACCCAATCATGGACAGAAAGCTGTGACCACAGGAGCCCAAGGAAGTCGTTCCTCCCCTTAGTTGAATTTCTCATGTGTTCTGATGCAGCAATAGAAAGTTGAGCAACCTGTGGAGAGAACCAGAAGGCCGGCTGCCTTTATGAGATTTATTACTTACATCAGTGTTGACCTGTGTGGATTTTTTATCTTTCAAAGGAACTAGGAAATTTGGAAGCTGTCCCACATTTCTCAAAATCACAGTCCTTTTCTCCATTGTCAGTACTTTCATTTTACACACACACACACACACACACACACACATACATACACTCAGTAACTTTTCTATGAGTACTTTTATGTTATTGAAGATGACTGAAAATATTAGATGATCTGTCATGCTTTTTGTATTCAGTGGGCTTTTTTTCCAATACAACTACTTTCAGGTTTAAAACAGAACACCCAAAATGAAAGGCATTTCACATTTTTTACTTTAGTAGAGATTTTTTTCCTGTATGAGTTGTTTGATGTTTTAAAATGTAACTGTAACAAGTAAAGGCTTTCCCACATTGTTTACACACACAGGGCATGTCTCCAACATGAGTTCTTTCATGTGAATGAAAGTGACAAGATGTAGCCAAGGTTTTCACACACTATTACATTAGTAAGCCTTCTCTCCATTACGAGTTTATTCAAGTATGGGAAAGTAAGCAGAAATACTGAAGGCTTTCCCACATTGTTTACATCTATAAGGCCTCTCTCCATTATGAAATCATTCATGTATGTGAAGGTAAGAGGAACTAGTGAAGGCTTTCCCCACGTTGTTCGCATTGATAGCGTTTCTCTGCAGAATGAGCTCTTTTGTGTCTGTGAAGATGAGCAGACCTAGTCAACTATTCCCTACAGGACCCATAACTCTCTCTGCAAGGAACAGCCTGAGTGTTTTAGGAAATGTAAAGGCAAAAACCACTTCTGGGTTGACACAGCTGCAAGCAAGCAGGTACAGAAGCTGAACTGGGCAGTTAGCAGGACAATGCAATGAGTGCTTTGGTATTTCAGTCAGGAATTACTTTTTTAAATTCAAAGTTATTCTATATGACAGTAGAATGCATTACAATTCATATTACACTTATAGAGCACATTTTTACATATCTCTGGTTGTATACAAAGTATATTCACACCATTCGTGTCTTCACACATGCACTTAGGGTAATGATATCCATCTCATTCTACCATCTTTTTTCCCCTTTTTACTCCTTGCCCCCTTCTTTCCCCTCCCCATTGACCTTTCTAGTGTTCCTCTAATCCTCCTATGCTCCCCGTCCCAACCCCACTGTGAATCAACCTCCTTATATCAGAGAAAACATTTGGCATTTGGATTTTTGAGATTGGCTAACTTCACTTATCATTATATTCTCCAGTTTTATCCATTTACCTGCAAATGCCATTATTTTATTCTCTTTTATTGCTGAGTAATATTCCATTGTGTATATATACCACATTTTCTTTATCCATTCATCTACTGAGAGGCATCTAAGTTATTTCCACAACCTAGCTATTGTGAATTGTGCTGCTATAAACATTGATGTGGCTGTGTCCCTGTAGTATGCTGTTTTTAAGTCCTTTGGGAATAGACCCAGGAGTGGGATGGCTGGGTCATAAGGTGGATCCATTCACAGTTTTCCAAGGAATCTTCATACTGCTTTCCATAGTGGCTACACCATTTTGCAGTGCCACCAGCAATGTATGAGTGCGTCTTTTCCCCCACATCCTCTCCAACATCTATTGTTGTTTGTGTTCTTAATAGCTGCCATTCTGACTGGAGCGAGATGAAATCATAGAGTAGTTTTGATTTCCATTTCTCTAATTGCCAGAGATGTTGAACATTTTTTCATGTATTTTTTGATTGATTGTATATCCTCTTCTGAGAAGTGTCTGTTCAGTACCTTGGCCCATTTGGTGATTGGGTAATTTGGGTTTTTGTTTTGGTTTGGTTTGGTTTTGGTGTTAAGATTTTTAAGTTCTTTATATATTCTAGAGATTAGTGCTCTATCTGATGTGCAGGTAGTAAAGATTTGTTCCCAATTAGTAGGTTCTTTGGTCACCTCACTGATTGTTTCTTTTGCTGAGAAGAAGCTTTTCAGTTTGAATCCATCTCATTCATTAATTCTAGATTTTGATTCTTGTGCAATAGGAGTCTTATTAAGGAAGTAGGAACCTAATCCGATATGATGGAGGTTTGGGCCTACTTTTTCTTCTAATAGACACACGGTCTCTGGTCTAATTCCTAGGTCCTTGATCCACTTTGAGTTGAGTTTTGTGCATAGTGAGAGACAGAGGTTCAGTTTCATTTTGTTGCATATGGATTTCCAGTTAGCCCAGCACCATTTGTTGAAGAGTCTATCTTTTCTCCAATGTATGTTTTTGGCACCTTTATCTAATATAAGATAGCTGTAGTTGTGCACGTTAGTCTCTGTGTCCTCTATTTTGTACCATTGGTCTACCAGTCTATTTTGGTGCAGTACCATGCTGCTTTTGTTACTATTGCTCTGTAGTATAGTTTAAGGTCTGGTATTGTGATGCCCCCTGCTTCACTCTCTTGCTAAGGATTCCTTTAGCTATTCTGGGTCTCTTATTTTTCCAGATGAATCTCATGACTGCCTTTTCTATTTCTATAAGGAATGTCATTGGGATTTTGATTGGAATTGCATTGAAACTGTATAATGCATTTTGACAATATTAATTCTGCCTATCCAAGAACAAGGAAGATCTTTCCATCTTCTAAGGTCCTCTTTAATTTCTTTCTTTAGTGTTCTATAGTTTTTGTTATAGAGGTCATTCACATCTTTCATTAAGTTGATTCCCAAGTATTTTATTTTTCTTGATGCTATTATAATTGGGGTAGTTTTCATCATTTCTCTTTCAGAGTATTTGTCACTGATGTACATAAATGCCTTTGACTTATGGGTGTTGATTTTGTATCCTGCTACTTTGCTGAATTCATTTGCTAGTTCCAAAATTTTTCTGGTGGAGTTTTTTGGGTCTCCTAGGTATAGAATCCTATCATCAACAAATAGTGCTAATTTGATCCAACCTTCTCTTTTTTTTCTTTTTTTCACTCTCCTGACCATTAGGCCCCCATGTTTTTAGGTTTTCTAATCACAATTTCTATCACCCTCCTCCTGGTTGGAGGGCTAGCCATCACTGTACCTGGAAATTGAACAATCACCCAAAAACTAGTGCTAGACATTAATCACCTGGGCCTTCTCACTTCTCTGCCTCCCCATCCTTCCAGAGCACTGGGATGCACCCAGCAAAAGGGAACCTTCTCCTCCACTGTGGCCTTAATACCCGTACAGAAATGACTCCAATACCACCCCCTTTGACTGTCAGTACCACCAACTCAAAGGCTCAATCATTCTTTGACTCAACCACCTTTCTCATGTTCACTAATAATGCTTCAGAGTTTTTTACATCTAAACCTGTCCTGATTACCAGCTGGGAAAAATAGGTTTATAAGCCCTAGACAGCAATTACTTCAAGACTCTCCCCTCCCCCACACTCTTTGTTTCCTCATGTTACTTTGCTGAAACAATTAACAGCCATATCATTTTTACCTAGGACTCTTGTTTTTAAAATTCTATGTTTTCAAGCTCATGATTTTGATTTGGTGTGCCTAAATTATAATTTTTATTCAGACCTGTTTTATCCAACTATAGAAGTGTTTTTACGCTTTGCTTTTTTAAGAGGCCAATATACTGAGGATTGAGCTCAGGGGCACTTGGCAACTGGGCCACATACGCAGGCCTATTTTGTATTTTATTTAGAGCCAGGGTCTCACTGAGTTGCTTAGCACCGTGCTACTGCTGAAGCTGGCTTTGGAATCATGAGTCTCCTTCTCAGCCTCCTGATCCACTGGGATTATAGGCATGCACCACCGTGCTTGGCCAAGGGTTGACTCCTAATCTAATAGGTTTTTAAAACACTCTAAGGCCTTTGCTGGTTTCTTCTGTGAACTGTCTTGCCTACATATCTGTGTGTATCAAAACCAGCATTTAGAGTGCTCATAAACTAAAATTCAAAAATATGGATCCAAATACCTTTGATTCATGTGATTTAAAGTTCATTTTAAATTGAATAAACAAATAAAGGTGATGATGTCTTCAAAATCACTAACTCACACTTTCTTTCCAGATAATTAGACATTGGAATGTGTCATTTTCTGTTAAATGTTTTAAGTATAATATCCATTGCTTCTTCTAGGATTTTTCTTTAACAGAAAAGGTAGCTTAAAATGTTAGCTAAACTTGGTTTTCATCGGTAACCTAAGTTAAACGTGAATAAATCAGGCTGGGCGCGGTGGCACATGCCTGTAATCCAAGCACTTGGGAGGCTGAGGCAAAAGGATCGCAAGTTCAAAACCAGCCTCATCAATGGCGAGGCACTTAGTAGCTCAGTGAGACCCTGTCTCCAAGTAAAAAACAAAAAAGAGCTAAGGATGTGTCCCAGTGGTCGAGTGCCCTTGAGTTTAATCCCCAGTACCAAAAAAAAAAAAAAAAGTGAATAAATCAGATTTAACATAAATGGGACAAATATCATAAATGTGGTTTTTTAATTGTTGTTTAAGATTCCTTTGTTTCTGGTCTTCACTGAAAGCATGGGTTAAAATTCTACTTTCATGTATGTTCTAAAAAACTCTCAGGACGATATGATACTGTTTTATTTGAACACAATGGCACCAGAATGTAAGCCCCTCCAGGCCAACTCTCCTGCACTCCTGACTCTGGGAATCATGCCAACCATGTGGGGCGGTCAGAGCATCTCAGCCAGCAGCAGTGGCTCCCACTCCTCTACCTGCCCTGTACCCTTCACTATCCAAGCTAGGGGGAAAATTATGTACAAGATTTTCTGTTTTACATTCTCTCACATGTCAGCACTGCTTTGGGTGATCCTTTCTTATTTATCTGTTTTTTATATCATTACTGGCCCTTTAGGGTGAGAGCCTATTACATTGATCTTATCAGCATTCTCTTAAAAATATTGATTGAATGGGCCACCTGTAAGTATAAACCTGTTTAAGAGAAAGATTTTTCACTTTCACTATCTCATCTTTAAATGGTTTTCTGTATAATTATACAATGCTACAATTAAAGTTGTCTGTCCAAAGTAAAATATATGAAAGTGTTGTAACATTTTCTATAGCATCTTAGTGGCATCTTCCTTAAGGACAGGGCAAAATCGGTACAGCTTATGGTGGTCCACCAACAATATGCTGCCCTTAGCAATGCTGATTGGGAGCCCTATGAACTAGGCTACGGTCCTTGACAGGATGTGGAAGTCTAAATCATCCATGGGAAGCGTTCCCAAAGGCTGTTCTGTCCCATGTCTTCCCCTCAGCCACCATGGCTTGCTGGCCTTGGGTAAGTCCACCTGAAGTGCTAGAGTGGCAGCCAGAGATGGGTAAGATCTTCAGAGAGAAGACAACCTAAGACAGGTGCACTCTCAAGTAGGGTGGGCTCCCACCAACAGAAAAGGGGAAAAGAAATGTTGGGGACATTAAGAAAACGTCAGCCAAAAACATGACTTCCTGATATGTGAACTTGGCCTAGCCCAGGGGTGTTGCCCTGACATATGACGAAAAATCAAACCACCACAAGGATAGGCTAATGGCTGTTCCTCCAATGTGATCTGCTCATGTTCCCTATGCTCCCCTATAACCTTTCTGCTGATAAAACCCTCTCTTTTTTCATGAAAGATATCATGGTGCTGAAAGAGCTAACTTTGACTGCGTAGGCTCTCCTATTTACTTGCTGTTCTGTTCCTTATTCATATATATGGCCACCAGATATCACTATTTCAATTATTTAAATCGAGACTAATTCTGTACATTTAACTTATTGGAATCTAAGCTAAATACATAAAGTAAAAATAAGAACTTTTTTCTATAAGTACTTAGGTCCTAGTTAATAAGCTTTAAGAGTCTTTTTGTGATTGAAAATAGATTGCTTTTACATTTAAAGTATATATAAATTCCTTAGAGTAAAAAGTCCTTTAGAGTTAACATTCAGCTTTGCCCCCCCTTTCCCTGCTTCTAGGTTTTATAAACAACTGCTATGAAAGAAAAACAATAGTGCTTTGGAATCCCAGACAGAGAAAGTTAACTTTTATCAGACAGCCTAAATGGTGTGCAGAGAAAACAGTTTCAGGGAATCCATGAGAAATAAATTTTCACCCAAACTAATTAGATAAAAAATGACAAAATTATAATTTTGTCATTTGCAGGGACTTGAAAAGGTATAAGTGACCTCAAAACCTTGAAATATATAAAATAAAAAATGTAATATGTCTAAAATGTAATCTATAAATTAAGTCATGTCTGTAATGAAATCACAAAAGAAAGTATATAAACAATCTGTACTGCCAAAAATTATGCTTAAATACCTACAACAAAGTGAAAGTAAAGAGAGAAGATTCATCAGCCTGACTCATTGTCTGTGTGTGCTGATTTCTTCTGCCACCGGCTGACTCCTTTACTTCGTGCTACGTTGAGTGGTGGCGTAGCACCCCCCCGGCTGACAACCCACTTTGGCAGCCCCCCGATAGATAGTGCTACATTGCACCTCTTGCGGAGTCCACCATGGACCCCTGCATGAAAGAAATTGTATGTGGACAGACATTTATTCAATGATATGATACAGAGTCTAAACAGGCACTAAGTTAAAGGAGCACTGCCTCTAATGTGGAAGGACAGCAAGACACCAGGAGAAAGGGTCTGAAACTAAAAAAAGATAAAAGAAAGTTATAAACACGGAAATGTAAAAGGTAAAAATGTTTCTCAATGAGAAAATATTTTGTCTGGTAAAGTAATATTCCTGTGTTAAAGTTCAAGATGAAAGAGGACAAAACTAAAAAACTTTGGTGTACTGCTATAAAAAAAAGGTCTGAAACATTGGTTTCCTCTTATCTATCAAGATATTTTTCTTGTATTCCTATCATGATGAAAGTAAGTCTTAAAGAAATCAGTATTTGTACCTGTTTTAAAGTCTTAAATGATTACTTGTAACTGGTTAAACAAACAGCTTTTTTTTTAGGTTATAACAATATATTGACAACCAAAATATATGTAATTATATATATATATATGCACATACATATACACACACACACACACACACATATATGAACCATATCTATCTAAGCCTTGTCTAAATATTACATAAAACTTTATAAAATGAAAGTCTATATAGTTTACCAGATGACCCATAAGTACTCTCATTTACACATGGCCATGAAAAGACCACACTGCCATTTGAAGGGCTGTCTTATGTCAGTTTAATTTGACTAAACCAATTTCTGATTATTAGCACTGTTTCCTAAATGTATAAGAAAGTTAAGGGTATCCTTTAATTTTTGTTAACCCATGCAGACCCACGATTATTGTTACCATGCACTCTAAATTCTAAATTGTGCTTTAAAAGTTAAACTTCATTAAATGTAAGGCTTAGGAGAACACGTTGCCACAATAATATTCTCCAAACTAAAATTATCTGTAACAAAAATCTCACATTTACATAGAAATAAAAAATTGGGCTGATATTAATTCATCTTATTTAATGTTTTAGATCTGGATAAAATAACCTGTTATCAATAAGTCATATATACAATTTTGTGTTACTCTTCAGGCTGGAATTGGTATTTAAATGCATTTTTAAAAGGCAATAAGGGGGCTGGGGTTGTGGCTCAGCGGTAGAGTGCTCGCCTGGCACGTGCACGGCCCGGGTTCGAACCTTAGCACCACGTAAAAATGCATTGTGTTCAACTAAAAGCAAATAAATAAATTTTTTTTAAAAGGCAATAAGGACAGCATAATCTGGTTAAAGGTAATATTGTAAAACATGAAAACATTTTGCCACTTACCACACAAAAGGAAAGTTAAAAGCTCTCTTAGTCTTCCTCTGATTAGTGTTTTAAATGTTGTGTTAACTAATGTTCACATGGACTCAATAAAAAATATATGCGAACTTTGTAAAATGACAGTTAAGAAAGAAACAAAGATTAACTTGAGAACTAAAATATTTTACCTAAAATTTATGGAGGGCCCTACGTTACCTGAGATAGGGTCCTGCCTTCCACCTTACTACATGTTACAATGGCTCCAAACTAGGCCAAACTTCAGCTCATTTAAAGTTATGTTCTGAAGATTGATGCCTGTTACAAAGATTACTATGGTGTCAAACAGGGACATAAAGTATAAGGCAGCCAAAATTCAAGACAGCTATTACATATATACACTGAACATGTTTTTACTCTTTTTTTTTTGGTACCGGGGATTGAACTCAGGTGCACTCAACTACTGAGCCACATCCCCAGCCCAATTTTTACTAGAGACAGGGTCTCACTAAGTTGCTTAGTGCCTCCCTGTTGCTGAGGCTGGCTTTGCTTTGAACTCACAATCCTCCTGTCTCAGCCTCCTGAGCCTCTGGGATTATAGGTGTGTGCCACTATGCCCAGCCATGAACATGTTTTTACTCTTGTCATTTCATTTTGTATTTTCCTTGTAAACTTAATAACTCCTGACTGTTCAGGTTTTGCAGAGGCACTGCTTCAAGAACACACAACCTAGATTAATTTAAGATAATAAACCATCACTACAGGGCAGACTCCAATTAAATATAAGGGGTAAATGACTATAAAGTTATAGATATTGAAGTTAAAACCCAGTACTCTTACTGATGAGACTGGCTTGCTGGATGTTTAATATCAAGACTTAAAACTTGAGGTTAAATAAAGAGGGCAAGAAAACCAGTATTTGGCTTTTGTCATCTGATTCAGCCCAAACCCAGGGAACGAGACAACTTCCCTAAGGAACTTTACAACTCTGGGCCACATAGTCTCCCAGTCAGGGATATTAATGCGACCCCTGGAGAATGGAAAGCCAACCAGCACACTGCTACAAAGAGGGGGATCATTGAAAAAGGGAGAGATCCCTAATGCTTCCAAGGGAAGCCACCTCATTAAGGAGACCCTAACCCATCCAACCTAGCAGGTGACACTAAAAGAGCTAAGAAGCTGCTCTCAAGTTCCCCAAGAGTTACTCCTGTTGGAACTCAGCTGACTCTTAACAACAGATAGAAACCAGGTCCATTTGACCAGCACCTAGAAAAAAAAAAGCTATACCAAAATACAGCCATATCTGGGCATTTTAGAAGAAAAACAATAATTCTTTTAAATGCAACTTAAGAGGTATGCTTATGTCAGTCCCACACCCCTGATGTCCCCAAATTTCTAAAACTGATCCTTTATGAGGCTCATATTAACCCCTGTGTAAGGATGGCCTTAGCATAAGCAACTCCATTTTAAAATAAAACTGCAGTCCCCACCAGGCAAGACTACAGAGGCCTCCAAATTGTCATCAGGCATAGCCTCATAAAATCAGTCACTTTCCTCAACCCTGATAAAACTAAGAGTGAAGTCACTGTCATTTGCTTTCACCCTGATAAGAGTCAGAGGTGTGAGATCAGGGCAGAAAACACCAAGCCATATTTCCTGACTCTAAGATGAAAGACATCACTGAGAAACCTGGTAACTGCTGATGGGGACCGAAAGGATGCGCAGAAGCCCCGAAATATAGTATAAATGATGGAGAAAATAAGCAGACATTCAGCCAGCCTACACTGGTGCTCACATGCTGAGGGCCTTCATCCCTTTATGGTCTGATAGAATGCAGGGTAGTATCTCTATTTTTTTTATATTTGCTGAGAGTTTCCTTATGACCTAATATATGGTCTATTTTGGAGAAGGAGCCATGTGCTGCTGAGAAAAAAAAGTGTATTTGTTTACTGAGGGATGAAATATTCTATATATGTCTGTTAGGTCTAAGTTGTTAATTGTTTTAAGGAGGCTTAAAGTTTCTTTGTTTAGCTTTTGTTTGGATGATCTATCCATTGGTGAGAGAGGTGTGTTGAAGTCCCCTAGAATAATTGTCTTATGGTCTATTTTACTCTTGAACTTGAGAAGAGTTTGTTTGATGAATGTAGGTGCTCCATTATTTGGGGCATATAGATTTATGATTGTTATATCCTGTTGATGAATGGTTCCCTTGAGTAGTAAGAAATATCCATCTTTGTCCCTCTTGATTAGTTTTGGTTTGAAGTCTACCTTATTTGATATGAGAATGGAAACCCCTGCTTGTTTCCGCCGGCCATGTGAGTGATAAGACTTTTCCCAGCCTTTCACTTTCAGTCTGTTGATGTCGTTTTCTAAGAGGTATGTTTCTTGGAGACCAACAAATTGTTGGGTCATTTTTTTTAATCCATTCTGATAATCTGTGTCTTTTGATTGGTGAGTTTAGGCCATTAACATTCAGGGTTATTATTGAGATGTGATTTTTATTCCCATCCAGTTTTATTTGAATTATGGTCTTTAGCTTGATTTGGTTTCTCTTCTGGTTGGTATTTCCCTTAGTTTAATATCTCCATTTGTTGATTTTCGTTGATATCTTTCTCTTCTTCTTCATGAAAAATGTTGCCCAGAATGTTCAGAAGTGCTGGCTTTCGAGTTGTGAAATCTTTTAGCTTTTGCTTGTCGTGGAAGGTTTTTATTTCATCTTCGAATCTAAAGCTCAATTTTGCTGGATATAAGATTCTTGGTTGACATCCCTCTTCTTTCAGAGCTTGAAATATGCTATTCCAGGATCTTCTTGCTTTTAAGGTCTGGGTTGAAAAATCTGAACATAGTCTGATTGGTTTCCCCCTATATGTAATCTGCTTCCTTTCTCTTGTGGCTTTTAGTATTCTCTCCTTGCTCAGTATATTAGGCATTTTCATTATAATGTGTCTTGGTGTGGATCTGTTGAGATTTTGTTTGTTTGGTGTTTGGTATGCCTCTTGAACTTGGTTTTCCCATTCATTCCTCAAGTTTGGAAAATTTTCTGTAATTATTTTATTAAATAAATTACTCATTCCTTTGGCTTGAAACTCTGCCCCTTCCTCTACGCCAATCACTCTTAAGTTTGGTTTTTTTATGCTGTCCCATAATTCTTGGATGTTATGTTCTTGATTTCCAATGAGTTTTGCTGTATAGTCTAAATTCTTCTCTAGGACATATATTTTGTCTTTATTGTCTGAGGTTCTTTCTTCCAAGTGCTCTACTCTGTTGGAGATGCTTTCAATTGAACTTTTATTTTGGTTTATTGCTTCTTTCATTTCTGGAATTTCTGTTTGGTTTCTCTTTAGAGCCTCTATTTCCCTATTGAAGTAATCTTTTACTTCCTGTATTTGTTTTTGGAGTTCTTTGTCAAAATGATCTTTTGCCTCCTGTACTTGCTCCCTCATCTCATTTTTTAGTTCATTTTTAAGTTCTCTAAACATTTGGAATATGTAATTTCTAAATTCCATCTCTGGCATTTGACCAACTGTGCTTGCCATGACATCTACCGATGAGGTATCTTGATTTATTTGTGTCACTTTCTTCCCTTGTTTTTTCATGTTGCTTGTGTGTCTTTTCTTCCTGAACTGTGGGACCTTGACTATTTAGATTTTACCTTAAAGCCTTATGTTGTTCCTGTAGTACAATGCTATCAGATCCCCTTACAATTCCTTTACACTTTAAAACCTATCACTTTCTATTCCGAAAATCCAAGTTTGATCACAATGTACAAATTTGGTTAACCCAGATATTATTTCCAATTTACTCTGTACGCTTCTGATGGGGTTTTATATCTTCAAGTATTGGATACAGAGGTGTTATGTTTAGGAAGAAGGAAGTGTCTTGAATTGTTCTTTCTTGGAAAGTATGAAAAGGGAGTTCTATTAAAGTGGTTTAGTGGAAGTGGTTTAGTATAAGTAGATGAGAGAAGAAAGAGAATGGAGTAAACAATTAGGTGGAAAGACCAATTTATATATAAATTAAGATGGAAAAGAAAAAAATGATAAAAGAGTAGAAATTGGTGTAAGAGAGAGGAGAGAGAATCAATAAAATAGAGAGTAAACTATACATAACACCGCTTTGCTATCCAGTTCAATTGCGCTGGTTCTAGAAATCCCAAGTTCTGTGTATAACTTGTTTTTGCCTCTGTTTAGTATGCAATGGCAGGGTGTAAATATGAAAGATGAAGGAGGAAGAAAAGATGCAAAAGTGAGAGGAAGAAAAGAAGGAAAGAAAAAAGGAGCAGAAGCAAACACACTGACAATCAATGCAAAAAAATAAAAAAGCAAAACAAAACAAAACAAAGCCAAAAAAAGAAAAAGAAAAACCAACCAACAAAAAAAAAAAAAAACCCCGAAAACCAATAAAACAAGCAAATCAACCAAAAAAACAAAAAAGTCAAACCCCAAGTCTCAAAATGGGCCCTGGGAAGCCCCCCTCTTTTTTCCTTTCCAGTTTAAGCCAACTGCATTGGACCATGTCCAGACAGTCTGTGGCCCTGTCAGTGGAGTCAAGGTTGCACCCTAGGCCAGCAGCAGAATGGCTCAGTGGAAGAGTGGCTCAGGGGGGCTGTGTGTCAGCAGATGAATGGCACCAGGGAGGGGACCCTCCAGAAGGCACCCTTTCCCCACGCCCACCCACAGTTGTAGCTTCTTGTGGCCGCTGTGGTGGCCTCAGACACGCCCTCCCCTGCTGGTTACCCGAGCCTCACCCAGGTGTGCGATGCCTTCAGAGCGCTGGCGGCTCCCTGGATGTCTGCAGGTGTACTTCCCTTCTGTCTTTTCCCCTTTGTCTGGGTCAGCCACTGTACTTCTCAAAGATGGCGGTGTTCTCCTCCCATTCAACAGCAGCTCCGCAGACCCTTGTGTCAGGCCAGAGCGTGCGGGATCAGCTTGGCAAGCTGTGCGAAAGAGCTCTACGTGGACACCGCCCACGCCTCTAGGCCTCTATCTATCCCTCCTCGCCGATCGGTTTCAAAGCTGCTGGGTGAATGTCTCCTTGCCGAGATGGTATCAGGCAACTGCGCCTGCCTGCAGTGCAGACAGCGCTGCTTCGGACTGTGGACCGCTGTGACTCTGCCCCTGCTCGTCGTGGTCCGGAGAACGTTGTATTTCGCTGTACAGAGTTGCATGAATGTCTCGGCTCCCTTTCAGTTGTAATGGAATTGCTAGTAACGCGTTCAAACTTCCCACTCCGCGTCTATTAGCACCTGTGTCCAGAGAACACCTCCCTCCTGTCGGCCATCTTCCTCTTAACTTAGAATTCTTTGATTTGAATTAATTTATTATATCTATTGCAGTGCCCAGCATTAAGGATTATCATTTGCTTGATTCAGAACCTATGGAGTGAACTTGTACTGAGTGATGTGAGTGAATAAAGCATTGAAAAGGGCAGAAGTGGTGGGTATTCTTTATTTCTCCCCTTGAATGCAGATGTCACCCTTTTGCCCATCGTGACACCCTGCCTACTAAAATTAAAGTGACCTCTATACCTTAATTTTCCTTACTTCTCAAATGGACATTTAACCCTGCAACCAAAGTCTCCCATTTTAGTAACAGCACACACCAGACGCAGTGCAGGAGCCCTGTTGGGGGAGATAGCTAAGATTGCGGTTGACTATTGGGCCATAGACATTTTTGGGCATTTCCGCCTTCCGTAGTCTCACTGGACTTGGTCTGGGATCTCGCGGGACTTGGTCGAGGATCTCGAGAGATTTGAACGGTGACTCAGCAGATCGAGCTAGCGCCATTGCTGCTCGGGCGCATGGGAAGAGACCAGAGAGAGAAAAGACAGGGTTATCGCTATTGTATAGATATATTGTAGTTTCTTGTAAGATTAAAGAATATTTTCGTCTCCATCCTGTCTCCGGACTCCTTCCCGCGGCACTGCCATTCCAGGCTGCAATCCCTTTCCGGCGGCAACAACGCAGTGTTGTTTGGGACAGAGGAGGCAAGGCACAAAATATAGCAGGAAACAGTTTTATTTGACAGCAGCCAGGTTCAGAGGGCACAGTTTTCATTTTAATCAATCAATCCCCTGAACCTCAAGTTCAGGTAGTTTCAGAACTTTATACCCAGCATGTAAGGGGGTGGGGCTCAGAATTTCACAGTCTGCAGAAGTTCACACAAAAGCAGATTTTTCTTTCACTGTTTTGGGTAAGTTAACCCTTTAAGAACAACACCTGAAAAGGGGAGAGATTTTTCTCCTCTTCTTTCCTCCCCCTGCCAGCTGTTTCCATGGAGACCAGTTGGCAACTTATCTTAGGAATGTAGACATCTCTCTGAAGCTCCAGCTCAAGGCTGAAGGCCTTGTTAAAGGATTTTTTTTTTTTTTGTGGTACCAGGGATTGAACTCAGGGGCACTTATCCACTGGGTCACATCCCCAGCCCTTTTTTGTATTTTATTTAGAGACAGGGTCTCACTGAGTTGCTAAGTGCCTCACCATTGCTGAGGCTGGCTTTGAATTCGCAATCCTCCTGCCTCAGCCTCCCAAAGTGCTGGGATTACAGGTGTGCGCCACCGCGCCCGGCTTAAAGGATTTTTTTAATCACAGTTTGCATTTGCAAACACACTTCCACAAACTACTACAATGGAAAGGTTTGTGAATAACTAGTAAGGGGGCGCCCAGCACCTGCAGTGGTCATTTTTTCCAGACCAGTGGCCAAGTAAAATAGAGCAAGAGGAAAATAGGAAGTTCATCTACATAGAACTCTTTTGTAGAGACTCTTTTGCTGACAGTCCTAAAATCAGCCATGGTGAAGATTTTTGGAGAAGCCCAGTCACGATGTTCTGTGGAGAGGGGGGTGCCACTACAATAGGAGAGTTATTGACTTACTGAAGGCAGCGAAGGGACGCATCTGTTTCTTTTAAGAGAGAAATGCTGTTATTTTGCCAACAAAGCCAGAATAGTCCAAGGAAAAATATCACAGCTCTGGGAGGGCACTGAGAAACGCTGCCAGGAGCAGCAGCGGTCACCTCCCTGGAATCTCTTGGGCCACACTCTCCCCTGGTTACTCCCATTGATGGGACCTCTCCTTGAGTTCACCATCGTGCTCCTAATAGGACCTTGTTTGGTAAAATGCTTGAAGATTTTTGTACAAGATTGAGTAAAGGCACTGTAAGGAGCACATACCATAGACGTGCTGGGGCTCACTAAGTTGCTGGGAACAAGGAACACAGCCATTGGTGTGCTCAGTCATGTCTACTTGCAATTGTCACCTAGCTGTAAGGGGCACAGCCATAGGCATGCTTAGCAATGACTTGTCACATTGATAAGAAGCAAGCTCCATGGACACATGCAAAGAACATTCCCAGTTGCAATTATATCATCTCACTGACTTAACCACTGGATACCGACTTTCACTGGGTGTGACCAATCACCAATGTACACCACCAACTGGAACTGTATTTAAACTGCTTACCCTGGCACATTGCAGGTTTTACTCCAAGGACATCGGTGAGACTGGCCGCCTTGCTGTCTGTCCCTGGATCAACTCCACCATTCCCTAAAAAATGTCCAGCCATTGGCTGGAGAGAACCACCAAACAAAGACAATGTCTGCTCTTCGACTAAGATAAGTGTCATGGCTTTGGAGGTATTTTGGGGCTCATGGTTTTCCAAGAATTGTGTGATTTGTTTGTAGTGTTTAATTGTCCTAGGATAGTGTGATTTGCTTATAGTGTTTAATTAGAGTGCATCAAAAGTTAGGTTGCTCCAGAACACCCAACATTTTTTTTTATTAATTATAGTGTTTAATTAGTGTGCAGTGAATGCTAGTTGGGGTGCTGCAGCATACCCAGCACTTTGCATTAATTGTTTATATGATGATTGGTTTGATCAAATATAAATTTGCTTTTAAAGACAATGTTGAACCCTAGACACAAAGAAAAGACCACTGACTCCAATTTTAAGCCAAATTAAAGCAATCTTATATTGTGTACACAAGAGAGCTGATCAGAGACTGCCTCAACCAAAGGCCAGGATGGAGGACAGCATCTGGTCTAAGAGCAGGGTGGTTTTGATAACAAAAATTACAAAGGTGCATGTCGTGGGAACTTACAGCTAACAGAGTTCTGGCAAGCATAATACAAGGGCAGACAGCAGATTGATGATCTACATTGTTGGATTCTAGGCAGAGGCCGCGCCTCCCAGGCAGAAGGCCACACCTTTCCAGGTGCCTTGTGAAAAACTACGGCTCCCGAGATCCTCAGCGTGACCAAAACCTGACCAGCAAGACCCTTGTCCACTACCACTACCTCCCCCCATGACCTCTGCTGGCCTATAGGACAAGGACTCACTCCAAGGGGGTTTTATGGCCCCTACTCTATTTAAGCCAGCCCCGGACTGAACTCTGCCCTTTTTCTTGTTCCTGCCGCCTTTTGTTCTTGCTCTCTGTTCCTGCCTGTCCCTATTCCCCTCCATCCCTTCCCTACCCCCCCTTCCCTTCCCTACCCTTGCCCATGTGGCACCCCAATAAACCCTTTTATTTCACTAACACGGTGTTCCCAGCTAAGTTAACTATGTTTCAGCAGTTTTCTAACATACATGACTTCATATTTTAAGGTAGGGAGTAAATTCAGGTTCCAATATGAAAGTTTATGAGGTGCTGCTGAGTTTTCAGGGAGGGTTGTTACCTGGTCAAGGCGAGCCAGGCATGGGTGAGTTCAAAGCACAGGCAGGAATTCCAAACAAGTTTAAACATCAAAATATGGTCAGGGGCTGGGGTTGTGGCTCAGTGGTAGAGCGCTCACCTAGCACGTGTGCAGCCCAGGTTCGATCCTCAGCACCACGTAAACATAAATGCATTGCATTGTGTACAACTAAAGCAAATAAATAAATAAAAAATAAAAAAACATGGTCAGGCCAAATAGAAATCTTAGTATTTTACAGTAAAACAGAAATGAAACTTTTATGACCTTGTGAAGAAATGGCTCCAAATCTTAAGATAGAATTAGACTGGTATCATCAGACAATCCACCTCTGAGTAATTATTAATAGCACCACTCACAACAGGAACTCACAAATCAAACTATAAGCCAGCTCTTTATGAGCCAATATGTCCTCCTCCCCAAAGTTCTGCCCTAAACCCTTCTTTACCCCCATTCAGCTCAAAGAAGCCAGAACAATTGAACAAAAGGTTCCCCTTATCAGTATAAGTCAAAAGGCCAGAATGTTACTTCCCTTGGTCAAAGTAACTCCATTTTCAAAATCAGCACCTGCCCAACCAGGTATGATCTTCCCCTTAGCCCACCCTGAAAGAGCCCCTAACTACAGAAACCACAGCAAAGACATCAAGTAACAATCACAGGACCAGTGGTGTTATTTTTTAACTACTCCATTGCACTTTACTACGTAATTAAGAAGTTTTTTCCCAGCAGGCTGCTTTGCCTGGTAGAAGGGCAGCCTGGCAGAGATGTGTCTCTCATGGGTATTTGTGCCACCTACCCTAACAATAAGAACAACAACAACAAAACAAACAAACAAACAAAAAAAAAGGAAACGCATCCTGGCTACCGTCCTCCTTCCTGTATCTTCCATCTGTGTTCTCCCCACCTTCCATCATCCACCTCTGGGACAAAGCTGCTGGTTGGAGGTGTTCCCACAGGTGAGCCTCAGGGTTCTTACATTTGAAATAGGCCTTGATGGTGTTTATTAGCATGTCTATGGATTAGCCTCCAGGTGTGCTTGAATGGGGCCCATTAGCCCCACTACCAGGTCACTTTACTACCTGTTCTACATTAGCCTCCTTCAGTGCTGGGGGGCTCCTTCCTCACCTCCTGTTTGTCCACGGGCTGTGAATTTTCACTCTTGTTACCTGCTGTAACTGTCCACCAGCCCTCCCCTCCAGCTGCCTTTCCCACATCCCGTCATTTTACATTTAGAGCAGAAACTGTCTTCTGAACTGGGCCGCTGGCCTTGCTGGTTCTCAGCTCCAGTCTGAAGAGCAGGTAGTGTCCCCCACTGCGCCCCTGTCGGTCCTATTCAGGCCTCGCCTCCTACACCGGGCTCAGCACCCAGGTCAGCACCAGGCTCCTGCCAGGCCAGGTCCCAGCACGCCCAGGAAGGCCTGCCTGCAGCCGGCTGGGCCCAGGGCCTGTCACTCCGGCCTACTCAGCCAGGAGAGGATGAGAGGACTGTCACTCAAGAGTGCTCCTACCTGTCCACCTGGGCGCTGGGGGCGCTGTCCAATCAGGTGTGCAGACAGAGGGGAAGGGCGGGCTTCCCGATCTCACAGGCTTTTCTTTCTCACCAAATCTGCTCCTTCATCCTCAGGTGTCCTGCGAGTCCCCTGAGGTCCCTCAAGAGGACGGGTCACCCCTGAGGCCCAGAACTGGAGTGTGCGGAGAGGACGGGCAGGACAGTGCGCACCTGCCCTGTGAGGTGGCGTGCAGTGGGTGCGGCTGAGTCCACGCTGCCAGGTGCCCTGGCCCGACCCTGCACCCATGGGGCTGGTCCCTTGCGTCCTGTCCCTTCCCTGTTGGTGACATCCCTAGGTCTGTTATGCCCGGAGTATGGACACCAAAGACCACCAAGGAATCTGGCGTGCATGCAAGAACAAAGAGCCTTTATTCGGGCTTAAGCTCAGACTCCCAGACCTCACCAATGCAGTGGATCTGACTGAGAGCCCGGAACTGAGGAAAGACTGAGTCTTTGTAGGGGTAGAAGCAAGGAGAGGGAGGGGATCACCTGATTGGCCAGGGGAGCCCATGCGTGACTAAGGAGGTTCTCATTGGTGGGTGCCATCTCCAGAGCTATGGAATGTGCAGACTGTTCACTGCAGGGCCCTGCCATTGCCCTAGTTTATTGTGCATGGGCTGGCTTATCATACCCGGGCTTATTCCTGCCTTGTGACAGGAGACTTGCAACAGTTTGAGATAACTGATAACAAATGGAGTTACAGCAGTTTGGCTTCTATTATCTTTAAGCCAAGCATTTTATAGAAGCAAAAAGAAACGGTTAAACTGAAAAGAGGCTTGGGGCTGAAAAGGGGGGTTCCACAGGCCGTCCTTGGGCAGGTCCTGCAGCCCGCTCCCAGAGTGTGTGGTGAGCAGGCAGGAAAGGAGTGGACGACCCGGAGCTCCGGGTCCACACATCATCAGTGCCGCCAGGTCCCCAGGGATGTCCCACAGTCTGAGCCCCGGGCTCCGCAAGCTTCTCCTTTCACACATAAACGAGTCTGGGCTACACAGAGGGAGCAAAGGGGTCGGTGCAGTTCTATTGGAGGATGCATTTTACAGTCCTTGTATGGGTTCAAGCTTGGCCTCACCCTAGGGACTCCTAGCTCCTACACCTTGGGGACTTTTACTGCACAGCGACTAAAGGGGAGTTCTTTAGTCCCGCTTTTGCTACTGAGGGTCCTTCAAGACCCTGAGGTTAAATGTCAGTACACAGAGCTGCTGTGTGTCAGAGCGGCTCCATAGCCTGTGAGCTCTTGAGCGGCCAACTTTCCACTGTGACCTACCAGAAGCAGAGGAGAGGGTCGGGAGATCCCCAGGTGTGTTCTGAGTGTGGCAGTGGATCCCCAGTGGGGTCCCATTGTCCCTCCTTTCTCAGCAGGAGTAACCTGCGCTCCCAGAAGACACACGCTTGCAAACGTGCAGAAACCAGAGTCCCCAATCGGTTTCCCATTCCAGAGCCTCGCTTCTCCTAAGGCTGGCAGCAAATCATCAAAAATTCCGGTTCTCGCCCAGCATTCCCAGAGGCCAGCTGCACCCCGTGAGAAATAGGGTCCAGGGGTTCATTTTCAGAATACAGTGTTCAGCCTAAATGTAAAATTGGGGTGGAAGAAAGGCAGGCTGCTTGAGGGGAAAGAGCGAAGGAAAGGTTACAAGCAGCCAGCACACAGCAGCTCCACACCTGTGGCTGTGCAGGGCACAGTCCGTGCACCTGAACAGCCCTTGGCAAATGAGGTGGTGCAAGGGGCAGCCCAGAGCAACAGAGGTAGAGACCTCTCTATTCAGAAATAGCAACTAGGTAAGGAAGGAGGGTGTCTGTGCCAAAACACATCCACCCCAAGAAGACCTTCCTGCCACAGAGAACAGAGGGAGGTGGGGCGGGAAAGGTACCCTTCTCCAACCCAATAGGAGATGGTAAGACCTAGGTGACATTCAGAGGAGACTGCCCACCCTAGTCCTCAGCTAATGAGGAGCTTGGGGAGAGACCTTCTGCCCTAGGGTGAAAGGCTGATTGTCACAGGTGTGGCTGTGCCTCATCTGCGAAACCCTTGCTTCCTGCTCTGCTGCGTGCGAGGAGCAGTCTTTGGGTTTGCACAGGTGAGCTCGTCTCTCACAGCCCACCAGGGCACACTTTGCCAACCATTTGTTTCCAAGGCTGCATTCAAGCGGAGAGTGCGGTGATGGTCATAGTGTCACAGAGTGCTGCATGCCACTGTGAAATTTTTTTTTGTTTTGCTTATTTTTTAATGTCTGAAAATCTCGCAGGAGCAGGGAGCAGAGTGGAATGACCTGAGATTTGAGTGTAAAATGACCTTGTCTAGACACAGACATCTGTGTAGTGTCCTTAGGCCACTTTACAGGGTCCCATGTCCTCAGGCACTGTCCTTTCCTTTCCTGGGGCTGCCACAAGAAGCCCACAGCTCCATGTGCCCTGCAGGGTGCAGGTGACTGCAGGCCCTGGGTGGGCTCCTCCTGGAGGACAGCCTCAGGTGTGGCCGTGGGCTCTCAGGGGAGCAGCTGGAAGGGCCAGGTCCGTCATGAGATGCTGGTGTTGAGGGACATGGCAGGCACGGTCCCTGCCCTCTGGATCTTCACAGCTGTGAGGGAAGAACAGATATCCCAAAGAGCAGGGGAACTGACTCCAGGGAGGTGGAGCAAAGCCCTAAAGACTTTCCACAGCAGGGGGCGGTGGGAGGAGGGGGCGGTGGGAGGAGGTGCCTGTGACAGAGGACTGGCCCGAAGCTGGAGTCTGACAGGTCATTGTCCAGCGGCGCTGACCTCCCTGGGTTTGTTGACTTGGAAAGACTCGCTCACTTATTTTATCATCAGTTTTGATTAATTGTAAAATGTAACTTATTAGTAGAGATGAAAAATTGGAAAATATTTCTGAAGGGCAAGTTAGAGAAATAAGTCATTTAAAAAAAGAAATGAGCAGACAAGAAACAAAGATTTCATCTTTCATTCCATTAGTTAAAACCTCTTGTATTTTTTTCTCCCCATAGTGAGTTTCTCAGATTCTTTCTTTCTTCCTTCCTCCCTTACTTTCTTCCTCCCTCTCTCCCTCCCTCCCTCCCTGTCTTTCTTTCTTTCCTTCTTTTCTTTCTTATATTTTTAAAAATCTCATTACCAAATGTTTTTTTGGAAATATTAAATAACATGTTCACTTTCTAAACAAGAGGGATAATTTTTATTTTCCTACAGAAGAATTAAATATAAGTGGCTTAAAATTTTTCCTGCTAAGAACATGAACACTGAGTTTGAGTGTTTTTACTGGGTTCTTTAAACACCAAGTCTGTTCTGTTGAAAAGTTGACTGATAAGAAGAGATCCTTGATCCCGGTGAGTGTAATCCCTGGCCTGACTTGATCCAGACAAAGGCGGTCATTGAAGGTGCACTCAGTGCTTCCTGGGCAGCCTCCTCTGCAGAGGCCCAGGTTGCTCACACCAATCCTGAAAAGAGCCTTCTAGATTGAGAAGCTACAGAGCTCTAGAAAGCTGGGCTCCTCAGGCAAATATGATGGAAACCAGTGGGAAGACTAAGGAGAAGCCATTTCTGAGGGTACGGTTAATATTGTCCAGGGCTGTTCCCAGAGTGTCCCATGAAACAAGTGCAGATTCAGGTGAGAAGCAACTTTATGCTAAAGGAGCACTGCAGTAGGGGAGAGAACCACAGGTGAGCTCTGGTTGCACCCACTGCTCATGGAGAAAAGAGCTGCTTTCTTAGGGAGGGGAAGATAGGGTTAGAAAGAAGCTGGAGGGAGGGCAGCAAGGATAGGGCAGGGTCAGATCCCAGGTTTCACCCAAAGTGAGCCTCTCAGGAGGGGTCAGAGAGACGGGTCCTCTGTTTTCTCCATGTACTAGTAAGTCAGAGTTCAGGGTCCTAGAAGAAGGAGAGAAACTTAAGCCAAATTTGATTAACAAGGAGCACTGAAGAAAAATCTTTTCAGCTAATTGCTTATGAGGAGGAATAGAGGGTTGGGATTTTCAGGATCAGTGTGTGTTTGCCATGGGTTGAAAAGGGAGCATCTTCTGAGTTATAAAGGGAAGGGGGTCTCAGTGCAGGAGCTGCTCTAGCTGCACACAGAGGAGGGTTTTTTCCATTTATAGCTCTGTCCCAGGATTCCCTTTGGCAGTTTAATTTCTTTTTGGAGATTTTTTAAAATAAAATTTTAATTTATTTTAAGTACTTATACATGACAGTAGACTGCACTTATGCACTTTAACATATCATAAATAGATGGGGTATAACTTCTCAATTTTCTGAGTGTACATGTAGTGGAATCACACTGGCCATGCAGTCACATCTATACATAAAATAATAATGTCCCTCCACCTAAACTTCACTTTAAATTGCTTATGAAAAGAAAAAGGAAGGAATGAAGTGTAAGGTCAATGTTCTTTTTTCTGTCAGCTTTAAACCCGTAGGAATGAGGCAGTAGCTTAGTGGTAGAGTATTACATAGCATGCAGGAGGCACTAGTTTCAATCCCCAGGACCACCAAAATAAAGAAATAAATAAACAAATAAATAAAAACGTTATTTTTTATTCTAGTGACTTTTGTAACTAAAATATGGCTATTGTAAATTAAATGTTAAATTTCACAATATATGGTCAGGTAGAACCAATTTCCATTATCAAACCTTATGGATAACATGTGGTAAGCATGTGGGCAGTAATGCAGACCCTAACCCTGGCCACAACCCCACTTATAACCCTCTTTTGTCCTCAGACTTCCAATCACAATGCTGTAGTGTTCTAAGTGATCCGGTTGTAGCTATAGACCTTCCCCTTGCCCTCCACAATTTTAAATTAGCCAATTGAGTATAAAAGGATCATGTCTAGGCACAGACATCTTGACCCAAGCTCTTCCTGTCCGAGCAAGGGGCCGTGCTGCATTAGAGGTAAAACAGGTGGATCTCCTTCCCGCCAGTATGCTTGCTTGCCAGATCTGGTTCAGTGGCACGCCTCTCTGCTGAAGTGATGTTGCCTTGCCCACCTCCCTCCGGGTGCATGTGTGATTCCTCAGAACAGCCTGGTATTTGTAACAGAAGAAAGGGAAAAGGACAGAACATGATGAAGGAAATGTTGATTTTTTTTAAAGCAGTACTTATTCCTCTCTTCCCTAGGCACAAACACTGCATCAGTGTCTTTGAACAGAGGTTTTCCTTTGGAAACTCTACTGGATGCTGTGTCCTCAGCCACTGTCCCGTCTCCTGCTGTTGACTGCCTCACTGTCTGGGGCTCCCACATCATGCCCACCTCTGTCCTGTGCCCTGCACCCTACATTTTCTTCTAGGCGTTTCATAGCTTCTGGTCTGATTCCCTGGTCTTTGATCCATTTGCAGTTGACATTTGTGCAGGATGAGGAATAAAGATCTAGTCTGATTCTCCTACATACGGGTAACCAGATTGCCCAGCACCATTGGTTACAGAGCCTGTGCTTTCTCCACTGTGGTCTGACACCTTAGTCCAGCATCAGGTAACTGCATCTAGGTGGGTTTGTCTCTGTGTCTCCTAACGTGTGCCATTGGTATATGTGCCTGGTTTTATGCCAATACTGTTATGGTTTGGATTTGAGGTGTCCCCAGAAGCTCACATGGGAGCCAGTGCATGAAGGTTCAGAGGAGAAATGGTTGGGTTGTAAGAGTCTTGACCTATGAGTGATTCAGTCCCCTGATAGGGATTAACTGAGTGGTGGCTGAAGTGGAAGGGTGTGGCTGGAGTAGGGGGAAATCGGGGCATGGCTGTGGGTATATATTTGTATCTGGCCAATGGAGACCCCTCTGTCTGCTTCCTGATCACCATGCAAGCTGCTTCCGCCTTCCACACTCTCCCTCCATGATGTTCTGCATCACCTCGTGTCCCGAGGAATTAGCTAGCCTTCTATGAACTAAGACCACTGAAACCCTGAGCCCTCAAATAAACATTTCATCCTCTACAGTTGTTCTGGTCAGATTCCAAATTTGGTTACAGCAGTGAAAAAAATCTAACACCAGTACCATGCAGTTTTTGTTGCTAAAGTATTTAGTATTTTGATGTGGATTGCATTGAATCTGTGTAGTGCCTTTGGTAATATGCTCATGTTTATTTTGTAACTTTGCTGAATTTATTTATTAGCTCAAACTATTTTCTGGTAGAGCTTTTTGGATCTTCTCAATTAAGATTGGATCTTCTCAATTAAGATTGTATCATTTATAAACAGTGATGATTTGAGTTCTTTCTTTCCTATTTCTTTCTCTTTCTTAATTCCTATGGCTAGAATTTCTAGGACTATGTTGAATAAGAATTATAGAGTGTACATCCTTGTTCCAGATTTCAGAGGAAATGCTTCCGGTTTTTCTCCATTCATTGTGATGTTGTATTTGTGTTTGTTCTACATGGCCTTTATGATGTTGAGGCAGGTTCCTTCTGTCCCCACTTTTTTCAGTGGTTTTGTCACGAATGGGAGCTGGATTTTGTCAAAGACTAACTTCCATCTTCTCAATATCACCTAATTACCTACCTACGATGACTGCCTATCTTTAATTTTTGGTTCATTCCCCCCTCTAATTTTAGGCACTTCTTACTGCTATAAAAAAAATGTGATGACCATTCTTGCTGCTTTGAGCTGAGAGGGGGGAACCTAGGTTGGGGCAAGCAGTTTGGAATTCCCTTTGGAATATCAGGTTGGTCCAGGGGTCTGTGTCAAAAGTCTGGTTCTGGAAGAACAGGTTGTAAAGTCTTGTGGGCATGGGTGCTTCTATGAGAGAGAAACAAAAGGACATGAGTACTGGAATGAGATTAATTGCAAAGTAAGTCTTATAGCATCTGGAACATGTCCAATGAAATATCATGAAGAATAGAAATTAATAACCCCTCATCAGGAGGTGTAAGAGCTGAAAAGTTGTCCCCATAATCAGGCTACACAGGACAGGCATTTATTTGAAAATGTACATTTTTAAAATTGCCAGAGTTATAAGAAATGTAAACACAACATTGAAGCTACTTAATGTCATCTGATTTTTGTAGGATATCTTTTTATTAGCATGACCTCTCTGTTGAAGAGAGATCCCTTTATTTCTGTAACTAGGGCTAGATAATCATACAAGCAAATATTGAAGAAGCCTACCTATGTTAGTGATTAGGCAGATCTGTAGGCTTTAAAATTAGTAAAAATTTCTGCTGAATGCAGTTGTGCATGCCTGAAATCCCAGTGGCTCAAGAGGCTGAGACAGGGGGATCTCATTCAAAGCCAGCCTGTGAGGCACTGAGCAACTCAAGGAAAAGAAAAAAACAACACACACACACACAAAAACAAACAAACAAACAAACAAACAAACTTCTGACTCTGGCACTTTCACTTGATAGTTATCTGGCACATCTTCCTAGGATGTCTCTTTTTAGCCTCCAGTCTTACGTATTCTTGGTGTGACTAACACAGGTGTACATGTTAAGGTGCATTAAAGTAACTATTAAGGCTGGGGTATAGCTCAGTTAGTAGAGTGCTTGCCTTGCATGCACAAGGCACTGAGTTCAATCCCCAGCACCACAGAAAGAAAGAAAGAAAGAAAGTAACTATTGTTTCTTCTTTCAAATGCCCAGGGATGGATGTGTTGTGGTCTCAACTCTGTTGTTACCTAGTTAAGATACAGCTGATCAAATTGACCTCTCCCTCTCTGTTGTTAAGCATCAGCTGAGTTCCCACAAGAGCCATTCTTGGGGAACTTGAGAGCAGCTTCTCAGCTCTTTTAGTGCCATCTTCTGGGTGTTAGTGTCTCCTGATGAGGTGCCTTTCCTTGGAATCATCAGGAATATCTCCTTTCTCCAGTGACCCTCCTCTTTGCAGCAAGTGCACTGGTTGGCTTTTGTTTTTTGTAGGGTCTCAGTGACCACCCCCACCATTGGTAAGTCATGTGGCCCAGAGTTGCAAAGCTCTTGGAGAAGTTTCCTGGTTCCCTGGTCTTAAGCTGACCCAGAGGGCAGGAGCCGAATATTGGTGTTCTTGGCCCTGTTACTTTAACTTTAATCATAAAGCCTTAATCTTAAACATCAAACAAGCCCATTTCACAAGTCTTAAAGTAACAGTACTTGGCTCTAACTTTAGTGCTTATAATTTCACAGTCATTTTGCCCCTTTTACTTAATTGGGTTCTGTATTAGTACTGGAAGTTAGCATCATATACTATCTGTCTATAGATGGTGGCCTAATATCTGAAATTAACTTAGGTTGTTATATTGAAAGTTGTACTTCTGTAAGGCACTAACAGAGAATAGTTAAAATTTCCAAGAAAATCTTAAAATGAAATTAGCAAGAGTAAAAACATATTTAGTTTGTACATAATCTTGACACTTGGTCAAGTTATATATTATATCCCAGGTTTGTGATCACAATGATCTTAATAACAAAAGTCAATCTTTTGAACACAACTTTAAATGAACTTGAGTCTGGCCTAGTTTGGAGTGCTTCTAACTTGCAGTAGGATGAGAGACAGAGCCATGTCTCTGGTATGGTGGAGGTCTTTACCAACCTTGGGTACAGTATTCTAGTCCTGAAGCTGCTCTTTGCCTCTTTCTTGTGAAGTCTACATATATTTTTCCTGAGTCTATGTGAATGGTAACTAGCACAGTGTGACATTACATCCAGAACATGAATCAAAGAAAGGGTACAGGAGCTTTTAACTTTTTGTGGGAAAAGGGAAAATTGCTTTTATTTTTCACACTATTTACCTTTAAGTAGATCAGACTCTCATTATCTTTGAAAAATACATTTAAATTTTTTACCCCAGTGTAAAAAGTAACAAAGAAATTTACATATATCTTAGCGATAACAGGTCAAGTTATAGAACATTAAATGATATAAATGAATCCCCAACAAAATTTTCTATACGTATATGTCTAAAATAACTATTACAGAGAACTTTAGTTTGGAGAGCACCAGCTTGATAAAATGGTCTTTTAAACCTTCTACTTTAAAGACTTGTATAGCTGGAAGATATGAACACATTCAACATACAAATAAGAGTAGTTGCACCACAATTACATTGATGTTTTTCTATCGACCAAGTTTGGCTTTTAAAGAATAATTTAGTCTCTGTAACATAATACAATATACTAAAATAACAGTTGTTATTTAATCGGACTTGTACAGACCCTAATTCTTTTGAGGATAGTTGCTCTAAAGAATAAAACTTAACAGACACAATGTTAAGAGTAAACTGATTTCTCTGAATCTAAGTAATCCTGTCATTTCAACACATACATTAAACTTTGGTGTCTATCAGTACATTAATATTTGACCTTAGTGAAAACCTTGAATAGCATTAACTGATTGTGTTATTTATATACAACCAACTTAGTTTGCACAAACTTTAAAAATTTCCAGAATTTTAAAATTCACACAGACCTTTTTATCACATATTTTCACCCTCTTGTTGTTTACTTAGATGTATTACAACTTTACCACAAAAAGACTTTCTTTCCCAGAAACATTTGCTTTTTTTTCTTCTAAATGTACTTTCATGCCTAAGATTCCCCCCCTTTCCAAGCTATTAACCCTTTTTTAAAAAAAAAAATGTACACTCTAAAATCCTTATAAATTTCTGAATTGAGACAAATAACTTCATTTTAATAAGATGAAATACTTTTTTATTTATAATACTCTATTGTGATTTGGTTGAAACTTGAACCCTTGGTATATGCAATTATACCTGTTGTTCTTTCTTATCCAGGTAGCTCACTCCTCATAGGACTATGACCAGTTCTTCAGCCTTTTTCTTGTCTCTATGCTCTCTTTCCTTCTTATTCTTCTGACCTCTGTTATAAAAGATGGAAGCTGCAAGCCAGAGGACATTAATTAATCAGGCCAATATGGCAATTTTTGTAATTGCCTCTAAATGTCTGGGGCCAATTGAATGATAAATGTATTCTTTAAAAGTAGTTGGCCCCCCCAAAAAATAAATAAAAAATAAAATAAAATAAAAGTAGTTGGCCCTCTATGAATTTAGGATCCACGGTGGTGTGTTTTCTTATTGCCACCCTGAGTCTCTCCATGAAAGTAGCAAGACTTTCCTGAGGGCTTTGTGCAATTTTACTTACCTTGGAATGGTTAATGGGCTTTGCTTGATTTTTTTCCAAGGGCATCAATGATTACATATGGAGATGACTAATATTCCAGGCATTCTGCTCATCACTCAGATCCCAGTTAAGATTGTTCTTGACCTTTGGCCAAGATGGATGATTAGGTTTGCTTCTAGTTTGTGCTGCTGGGGAATGAGTAAGAAGTAGGTCGTCCCCTATCTCTTTAAATACTGCTAGGAAGACCTTCTTGTTGGAGGTTAACATTTGGTTAAGTAATAGTATATTATTTTTCCAGGTGAGGTCAAACACCTTGCCTAAGTTCCAAAAGCCTCAATATATTTATCTGGGTCTTCCCAAAACCTCCCTAGATTTGTTCTTACCTATATTAAGTCTTGGAGAGAGAAAGAAGTATGTACTTTAACTGGTCCAAATCCTCCCCCTTGCATCTCTTGGAGGTGGTGTATATAATCTGCCTTTTGGGGATAGGGTGTGGATGATGGCGGGACTGCTGATATTAGTGATGTCTATCAGCAGGAGATGGAGTTTGGGGTCCCCCTGATTTTACTCTCTCAGTATTTGGTTTCTTACAGCCTTCTGCTCTCATGGCAGCAATTACTGAGGCAAGTCCTGGCACCATAAGAAAATGAGGCACTTTTTTTTTATCATCTGTGGGTCCACCTATGTTAATTTCCCAGTATGCTAGTGGTGAACCTGGCAATCTGGCACATCACCCCTCACCACCTGGATTTGCCAATCTTAATGGTGGCAGGATTGGCAGGGGCTCAATTTCTCAATTTCCCTGTGGCAGAGTCCCAGGAGAATTCAGACTTAAGGGCATTTACTGATCTCCCTGCCACTATAAATTTTTCAATTATGAGGACCCACAAAAAGAAGAAAAAATAAATAAAAATACTGTACTGGTGAAGGCGTTCCTCCCCCTGCTGTCCTGACAAGGTCACAGTAAGGATGACAAGTCTTGGCAAGGCCCACTTGTGGGAAACTGAAGCCATGAAACCCTTTTGTGTGTGTGTGTGTGTGAGATTGGGACTTTCATTCTTATGCTCATATTCCTGACAGGAAGCACGAGTATACTTATTGCTAAATCAAATTAAAATCCAGGTGGCTAGAACATAACAAGCAGTTCATGCCTTGAAGGCTGTCCTGTTACTTTTCAGTTTATCAAGGACAAAATAGAAGGCTGTTCTACTATCTCAGTACAAAATTGATATCAATGAATAACAATCATTCTCCAAAAGGTCATAGGAATTTTAGGCACCACACTGATTATATCAACTAAGGCCCAAGCCCATATCTCCAGCCTCTTAAGAACCCTAATTATTATGATTACTACACAAAGCCCACCATATGTAACTTATTAGATTAAAGGAAGATTGTGGTATCTACCCAGGAGAGAAAGGTTAATAAAATACATCTCCCCATCCAACAGACCCTCTTTTACCTTACATAAGGACTTATGATGAGCATAGTTAATATCGGCAGTAGGACTTAAGGGGACTTTCAGATAGGAATCCTTAGATTAAAAATAAACTACAAGTGTACTTTAAACTTAAAAGTTAATGAAGGGCTAAGAGAATTAGAGTCTGGTTATGTAGTTTGGCATCTGTTAATAAAGAAATATTACATCTTGGAAAAATCTGAGAAATGTAAATTAGTGACACATTTTATTAATGATTTTGTACCCATGATGATTATTAAGGAAATGTCACATCCTGGAAATTGTAAATCAATGACGTATTCTATTAATGATTCTGAATCCATAATGATGAAAAAGCATAATAAATATGTGTAAGCTGCCTGTCATGGCCAGCCACAAACGCCGCGGGAGGAAAACTCTCGGAGGCAGAGTAAAGCTATTACTACTTTTACTTCTACTTTCTTAGAGAGAGCTTAGAGAGAGAAAGAAAGATTTTTCTTCTTAGAAAGAGCTTAGAGAGAAAGATTAGAGAGAGCTTTCTTCTTTCTTCTGTTCTTCTTAGCTTAGAGAGAGAGAAAGAAAGATAGAGCTTTTCTTCTTAGAGCTTAGAGAGAAAGAGAGAGAGCTTGAAAGAGAGAGATTTCTTCTTTAGAGAGAGAGAGAGCTTAGCTTTAAGAGCTTCTTTCTTCTTTCTTCTTTCTTCCTCGGGAGCCTCAGCTTGACTCTGACCAGGAATTACTTCTTCTATCTGGTTTCTCTTCTGTAACCGCTCTGCCTACGTTCTGGCCGCTCTGATTCTTTTCTTCTTCTCCGACCCGAACTCTTCTTCCGACCGAGCGACTGCATGACTGACTGAATGAATTCATTCTTCTCCTGACTCCAACCGCTTTCACCCGGTTATATACCTTTAGCTTTGCGGGTACCTCATGTGCATTTACAGGTGCGTCACATACATACTTATTATCAGGTGGAACTTATGGCTTCCAGCTGACCGCAATAGCCATCTCCCTAATTGGGGCTCCTTCAAATATGGACCCAGAGAAAGCAGAATCAGCTCTCTCTGGAGATTGCTCAAGTGGAACGAAGCCTCATCTCATTCCTTATGCCGACGCCACTCATCCTTCTGGACTCTCTGGACCCTGCAGAGGCAGGACCTCCGCGATGTACACTCCTTTGTTCTGTTGAATCTCTGGAGGGTAAGGAAACATCTAATGGTTATTATACAGAAAATGCCCTTTTCCTGGAAGAGTTTATTGAAAGGGTTGATTTAAAAATATATATATATATATATATACATTTTATACATATATATTATACATATATATGTGAGCACATCTGAGCCCAGGAACAGTAGTGGGGAGACCCTCAACAGGCTAGTAAAGGCTTCTTATGTCAATAAAGGGAAGCTGGGTGTTTTACTAACAGTTCTCACCCTAGAGTCTGAATTGCTAGTGTCTGATCAGTGAAGGAAGGGGAGCACTCTGGAGGGATTGGATTTGGGGAATGAACCATGGCACCCGCCAGTGAGGGTCATTGACGTTTTCCCTCAGGGCCACATTTCAGTAATCAGAGTCTGGCTCCCAACGTGGGAATGTATTGACCTCTCAGCAATTACAGTTTCATTCTGAACTGTGGGTGAAGCAGGCTCCTTACCTGAGCTGGTTCAAGAGTTTGCTTTTCTTTATTTTTAATTCCTCTTACTGCCATATAACTAAGTTTTCATGCACTTAATTGTATTTTCTTGTTGTCTTTCTATTTTCTTGACTGAAAAATGAGTGGACAGAATTAAAGTGTGAGGTGGCCTTGGCCATGCAGCCCCAGGTTCTTCCCAAGGGATTGATGCCTGTCTGCTTCCTTTCCAGGCTCTCCTGACCTAACACCTACCTTCTCCTAGGTCAGGGTTGGCTGATTTCACACCAAATATGTAATTCCTCACACAAGCTTGTGACTCCATGTCCAGGAAGAAGATGCAGAAAGGGCCTCCTGAGAGCAGGAAGACAACAGGGCCTGCTTTGGAAAGCCAGGGTCACATGTAAGTAGAAATGCCCCCCTGGTGGGATAGGTCCCCTTGCAGGGAGGAAACTTTGCCTGAAGAGGGCTTTTGCCCAGAACCTGTTCTTCCAGCTTCATATATCCAGGAATATGCTACATCGCCTTTCCCTCAGGGTCACAAAGTGTGCATATGTGGGTTGGTGTGATAGAGGGGTGTTGTGGAGCCCTGGCCAGTCAGCAGGCAGCTGGTGGGAGGGGGGTGGCCTTCCACAGTTTCAAAGACCTTCCTCTCTCATCCTCTGCAGCTCAGAATCCGTCTCCAGGACTGTGTCTTCTGTGCTGTGTGAGGCCCAAGTGGCTCTGGCTCAGATCTGTCTCCCTGTGACCTGCAGCTGCTACCAGATCCACAGGAAGGATGTCAGAACTCCAAAGAAGGCAGGAAATGGTGAGTGTGTGGGGCCTTGTTGTCGCCTGAAGCGATGGCCGCTTGGAGCAACGGAGCCGCAGGAAGAAGTTTAGAGGCAAACTGGAGACAAACAGCTTTTTATTCTGATAACTTTTTTTCTCTGGTTCTAACAACGACTAACACGCGCCACACACACCACCAAAATGGCGCTGACCCAATCAGCAATCTCAGCCAAGTCACTCGAGATCCCTGGCCAAGTCTCTTGAAACTATGAAAGACGACAATGCCCAAATCCTTATGGCCCATAGTCAACCACAATTTAAGCCATCTCTCCAAACAGGGCTCTTACAGAGCCTGGACTGCTCAGGTGGGAGATGGGCTGGTTAGAACAGGCGGGAACCAGCTGTGGCTGGACTCTGTCCTTTCACTGTCAGCTCCAGAGTCAGCGAGCCAGGACCTGAGGGAGATACTGCTACAGCTCAGCCCTTGCTGCCTTCAGGCCTTGGTGTGGGCTGGCTTAGTTTGGGCTCCCAGTGTGCTGCCTGGTCTGCAGCCACTTTGGCAGAACCCTCTCTTCACAGCTGGACTGCAGCCCTAGACTCTCAGTGTGCAATGAAGACAGAGCATTTTCAGGGGATACTGACTTGGGGATGGGGTTGTTGTGTTCAAGGTTATTGGTCTAGGGCTCACCATCCCTCCTCCTCACCCAGGAGTCTTTAAATTTCCCATCCCATTTTCCACATGTTTGGGAAACTGGGTCTCAAATTCCCTTTCCTTTCTCCAGCCTAGCTTCTCTTAGGGCTGTCAGTAAAGCCCTGAACTTGCACCTCTGTCCACATTTCCAAACCCCACCTTCTTCTCCAGTTCACAGCATTATCAATTCTTCCCCTCACTACATTCAAGTGGGCACAGCATTTTAATTATCACTTTTTCACTGAGTAATTCATGATACTTCAAAAAAAATGTTTCTTATTTATGAATATTTACCATGAGGGGAAAGTAGAGAATGATCACATGGAACTTTACTGTTAAAGCTCTTTGGGTCTGTCCTTTCTTTTCCCAGTACAGACACTTTAATGTCTTTGGGCTCCCCCTATCAGAAAAAGTTCAACTTTATGAGCAGGCACTTCTAAGTGCAGGTCCTCTCAGGATGCCTAGTGTTAGCTCTTTTCTGCACATGAGGTAGAAGGTTTTCATTATTCCATGTATTAGACATGCACCCTACAAAGACTTTAGGGGTGACACAAGAGCATGCCTTACTCACTGGATTCCACAATGAGTGGGGAGTGTTTTTTTCTCTGCTGATGCTTTTCTGGATAGTTCAGGTCTTATATTGGAATCCCCCTGTTTGGGCAAGTGACTACACAATAGGAGATACAAATTTTGATGACAATATCATGGAATAAATATTTGGAGACCACAGAAATGTGAGAACATCTCACATGGTGAAAATAGTTTCTGAATGCTGTCAATCTCTCTTGGCCTGCACTACACTTTTCTGCAATATTTTAGAATTCAGTGGCCTTTGAGGATGTGGCTGTGAACTTCACCCAGGAGGAGTGGGTTCTGCTGGATCCTTCCCAGAAGAATCTCCACAGAGATGTGATGCAGGAAGTCCTTAACAACCTGGCTTCCATAGGTAAGGACGGTGATTCAGTATATAATCAAACACTGAGTAATTGGGAGGTTTTTGTTTGTTTGTTTTTTTTTTTTTCACAGTTTTTAAACCAAGGGTTGAATTCAGGGGTGTTCAACCACTGACCTATATCCATACCCTGTTTTTATACTGTATTTAGAGATGAGGCCTTCTTAAGTTGCTGAGGCTGGCTTTGAATTCAGATCCTTTTCTTAGGCTCCCCAGTTGCTGGGATTACAGGCATTGGCCACAGGGCCTAGCAAGTGAGAGTTATTTTCTCATGGATATGGAACGTGGAATGGGAGTGCATTGGGGAATATATTGGGCCTATTGTCTTGCATTCTGCAGCATAAGTCCCATATTGTTTTTCCTTTTCTCTTCATTTTTTATTTTTGCATTAGTATTATTCATATTATAAATCCCATAATTTATTCTGAAATCATGGTGATTCACCATGATTATTCTGTGTCTACATTTCAGGAGACAAATTGGAAGATCAGAACACAAATCCCAGGAGAGATCTGAGGTAATTTGTGTTCACTAGAGAAAACAGAGTGTCTTATAGGAATTGTAATGTGTCCTATAATTTTACAAACAAGCAAACAACCATGATATGAATTATAGTTATTCTCACTTAACAAGAAATATGAACTTTAATGTACGATACATGTTTAGTGTTTTCAAAAATAATTGAATTGTTGACAATGCTATAAAATGTTTTCATGATACTACTGTTTTGCTACTAGCTATGAAAATCAGTATTTTCAAATAGTTTGGACATGACAGAAAATGAACACTTTCACTGACATTGGTAAAAGGGTAAGTGCAATACCAACTAGTGAATATAAAAGCATTAATGAGCTAACCATAAATTTCCATATAATGTTTTTAGAGAAGTCATAGGGTAGGTTCTGGAAAAATTTAAACAGATACTCAGTGTGGAAGAACCTTTAGTGAGATTCCAAATCTTACTCATCACGAGAACTTTCCCACTAGAGTAATTCCATGTGAAAAGAATATGTATGGACAAGTCTTCACATAGATCTTTTTTCTTAATTGGCACATTTTATCTCACTCTGCAAACAAACCATATGAGAATAAGGAGAATGGAGGGAAGCCATATAAACTTAAACTGTACAGAACATCTCTAATTTCTTGTACAAGTGTTCAAAGACAAGCATCAGTGCACACAGTAAGTGAACCTTATGAATGTCTGACGTGTGGAAAAGAGTGCATTGTTCCATATATTTTCAAAAATATCAATCTCTCCAGTATGAGATACTGGAGAGAGAGCCTACAGATGCAATCAATGTGGAAAAGTCTTCACTCATTCCTCTAACATTCCAGTACATAAACAAACTCATACTGTAGAGAGGCCATATGAATGTAAGCAATGTGAGAAAGCCTTCAGTTGTTTCTCTCACCTTCAAAGACAAACAAACTCATACTGGAGAGAAACCCTATAAATGTAAGCGATGTGAGAAAGCCTTCAATAGTTCAGGTTACCTTCAAATACATAAATGAACTCATACAGGAGGGAATCTCTATGAATGTAGGCAATGTGGGAAAGCCTTTGTTTATTCTGGTTCCCTTTTGCAGCATAAACAAATTCATTCTGGAGAGAAGCCCTGTGAATGTCAGCAATGTGGGAAAGCCTTTGCTTTTCCTAGTTCACTTTGGAACCATAAACGAACTCATTCTGGAGAGAAGCCCTATGAATGTAAGCAATGTGGGAAAGCCTTTGTTTATTCCATTTCCCTTCAAAAACATGAACAAATTCTTACTGGAATGAAGCCCTGTGAATGTAAGCAATGTGGGAAAGCCTTTACCCAATCCTTTGTACTTCAGAGACATAAACAAACTCATAGTGGAGAGAAGCCATATGAATGTAAGCAATGTAGAAAATCCTTTGCTTCTTCTACTTCCCTTTGGCACTATAAATAAGTTTATAGTAGAAGCCATACAAATGTAAACAATGTGGGAAAGGCTTTGCTTATCAAAATTCCTGTTCAAAACATGAACAAATTCATAATGGAGAGAAGCCCTAAATATGTAAACAGCATGGGAAAGTCTTTTTGCTTATTTGAGTTCCCATTTACAACATAAAGAAATTCATACTGGAGAGAAGCTCTAAGAATGTAAACAAAGTGAAAAAGTCTCTGCTAGATCCAGTCATGTTTACTCACATGAACAAATTCCTAAAGGAAAGAAGCCATATGGATGTAAATAATGGGGGAAAGCCTTCCCTAGATCTGCTCACCTTCCCAGACATGAAAGACCTCATTCTACAGAAAAGCCCTATCAATTTAACCAATGTGGGAAAGCCTTCACTAGTTCCTCTTACCTTCACATGCATGAATGATTTCATACAAGAGGAAAAGATTGTACTTGTAACCAGTGTGGGAAGGCCTTCACTACTTCTGCTTACCTTCACATATGTGAATTAAGTCATACTAGAAAGAAACCTTTCTAATGTAAGCAGTGTGGGAAATCCTTCACTACAGCTAGTCACCTTTATTTACTTGAAAGAACTCATGTTGGAGAGATGCCCTGTGAATGTAAACAATGCGGGAAAGCCTTTATTGATACAGTAACATTTCAAAACATCAAACAACTCATACAGGAAAAAATCCCTACTAAAGAAAAAAATGGGAAATGTCTTCCATTTGGGGGATTCTCTTTTAAGCCTGTGAGTAGTTTTATTTAAAAAGCCCATTGAATGCCAAAAAAAAATAAAATGAAAAATCATCTAATATTCTCAGTCATCCTCAGTAACATAAAAGTACTCATGGAAAAGTTGTTGTGTGTGTGTTCCTGGAGCTGCAGAAGGCATACGGGGCAAAAATGCTGACATAAGTAGCAAGATGTAGGTTTGAACATGCATGAAACTTCAGAGGAAGTTGAAAAGAATTTAAAAATGAATTGCATAAGTGGAATTTTGTGAGTATCCCAGTAGCCTCTAAGTTAAACAATCATCTCTAGATTTTTTTCTAAAGATTGAGTGTTGAGTTTTCCCACAAATCAAAACCTGATTAATTATAATACAATGACAACATTTAAATCATGGGCTAATGTTGGGAAAGGCACAAGTGCAGAGAAAACAGGTAGGGAATTGTGTGACTCCACCCTGCCTCCATCTGGGAATTTTGGAGCTGGGACTCATTTTTATCTGTTTAAAGTCTAATAAAATATTGAAAAATTATTTGAATATTTTTATGTAAGATTTTTGTTAGGCAGAAGGAATTTTATTCCTTCCCGAATTAAACTATGGAGACTTTAGTGATAATGAAAATTAAAGAATTAACAGCATTAGATTGGCTTTAGTAAAATAATCTTCATTTTTGTTTTTATGCAATTTTAACTGAAGACCTAGTTTATTCAGAAGTTAGGCATGATTATACACTCCATGGTGTCTGTCAAAAGAGCACTAATTATTCATCCTCTTGCTCAGATAGTATAGTATAGTACTATAATGATGTTGGACTGCTTCCGTTATATTTTAGATTGTTACTTTTCTTTTGGTCCAAGTTTTCATAGGTGGTTAAACCAAGCCCAGCAGTGTTACATACTGTGGGATCACACAGCAAGCATAAACTCTTACACTCCATCTTATATGGGCTCTCTCTAAGAATTCCCAGTACAGGATATAAGATATCAAAGAAATTATGGGTTCTGAAATCCCTCTTTAAACAAGAAACAATTAAGAGGTAGACTAAAGGGCAGGTAGAAGTTACCCAGGAAAGATGCAGTGTTCCCAAGGCTTTAGATGAGAATGAGCTTTGACATGTTAACAATTGAGAGAAGGCTAGTAGTGAAAATAGGAAGATGAGATTTGTGAGATGAGAGTAAGTTCTAGAAAGCACCAAAGCATGCAGGTGCACCAAGGCTATCGAGAAAATTTTAGATTATTTCTTTTTTTTCTTTCTTTCTTTCTTTTTTTGGTACTGGGGATTGAACTCAGGCACTTGACCACTGAGCCTTATTTTGTATTTTATTTAGAGAAAGGGTCTCACTGAGTACCTCGCTTTTGCCGAGAATGGCTTGAACTCATGATCTTCCTGTCTCAGCCACCCTAGCTGCTGGGATTATAGGCATGTGCCACCTCACTCAGCTAGATTATTTCTTAAATGTAATGAAAAGTAGATGACAAGCTTTAAGCACATGGCACTATCTTATCTAATCATGTAATCATGTAAAGGCTTAATACTGGATGCTGGAAGTGAAGATTAAAGCCAGAATCAGGAAAAGATATATTGGTGGTTTATATTAGGGTAGTGGTGGTGGGAATATTTTAAAGTTAGAAAAATTAACATGTGTTTGCATTCAAATTTACCAGATTTACTGAAGAAAGTAACTGAAGATGAGAGAAAGAAAAGGGTCAAGGATAAATGCCAGATCTCTTCTATAATAATCGGAGATCAAAAATGTTATTTGTTGAAATATGCAAAAGAACACCCTTCCTATTTCTGACATTAGATTCAGATTTTATGGGCTAATTCTCTGTCAAAATAAAACTAAATGGTTCTACTATATCAAGATAACCAGTTTTGTAGAGAATCACAGGTCACATCATTTTAAGACCATATCAAGCTAGGGATGTGGCTCAGTAGTAGAGCACTTGCCTAGTAAGCACAAGACCCTAGTTTCATTCAATCCCCATGCAGCACAGAAAAAAAATTAAATCCAAACTTCCAAATATGCAAGTGAGAACATTGAGACTGAGTTAAGAGTGGATTCCTGAAGGTCAACGAGATTTTAAGACAACTAACATCAAACTCATTGCCATAAAAAAAACCTATAACAAATACCAATTATTTTGTTGTAATTTTACCCTTTATTCATTTCAGTTATTGCCCCAATTTCTCTATTTAGTTATGTATTTTATCAACTTTGAGTAATGCAGATTTTGCACATTGACAAATATTGTTTCCCCCTTCTCTATCCTCTTCTTACTGTCGGATATAGAATTTGAAGAATTATGGTGGGCCAAAGCCATTATAGTTCTTCATATGACTTTGTGCTACTTGGCTTCGCTGACTACCCCAATTGGAGATGATGCTGTCAGGAATTGTCGCCATCTCCTGCTTTATTACATTGATGGAAAACACAGCCACCATTCTTGCATCTCCTGGATTCTCCACACACCAATGTGAATTTTTCTCTGAAATTCATGTTTTCTAGGTCTGTGTTTCACAACCACCATTGTCCCTCAGATGCTGGTCAACTTGTGGGGACCCAAGAAGATGACCAGCTATGTGGGCTGTGCCATTCAGCTCCTGTTTACATGGGCCGGGCTCCATCGAGCGTCTTCTCCTGCTGTCATGTCCCATGACCATTTCACAGCCAATTTGAAGCCTTTGCATCATCTGATGATCATGAACCCTCGTCTATGTCTCAAGGTGACTGTCATGTCTGTGTTAGTTTGTCCAGTTCTGTAGTATTGTGCACACTCACCCTGAATTTGCCTAGATGTGGAAACAATCTTCTGAATCGTTACTTGTGTGAGTTTCCAACCATGCATACAGATTCCTTAACCCTCCACTCCCCACCAGGGTCAATGCATCTCACCCGCAGAAGATCCTGCCAACTTTGGCAGCTGTAAGGTTGAGGCTCAGACACAAGAAGGTAGTAGGTTCTGGGCTCTGGAAGTTGAAACAAGATGTGAGGTACAGTTAGGATGGTCAACATGCTTTCTCTGGAGGTGGTAGCAGGTCCCATCCCCACCTGCAGCCATTTTCATAGGCTTTTTAATATGCAGGCCAGACAAGAAAGGCACATTGCCAACAGGTTACATAAGTGAGTGCATGCTCACAAGCAATTATTTGTGGCCTGAGTACTTATACCAAACAGGGTTTTTATGACCTTAGCTACATACTAAAAACAGGCTCCACCACCAAGCCTTCTGGGGGGGGCGCGTCTATAGCCATCTTGGTCCACCCTATGGCCTCCATTGGCACCACCTTTGGGACGTGCACAGCATTTGAGCCCAGGGCATCTTCCTGGAATTGGGAGCACTCTAATAGAGCATGGTAGAGGTATGGGAGCTTGCTGAGGGCCTCCTCTGAAGGCATTCTTTGTTCAAGTGTGTGGGATGGCTAAGGCTTTCTAAGAGCTGCGCTGCAGTTTGGGCTTATGCCTTACCAATCTACTCTTCCCTTCTTTTGCATGTGTCAGATAAGCATCTTGGCCTAGAGGTTCTCCTTGCCTGTTTCTGCTCCTTCCTCCTCTCAAAGCTATTATACTCAATAAGTTTCCCTTTCAAATCTGCTTGGAGTCTTTTCTATAGGATCAAGAGTTGGTTACCAAGTGGTTTCCATTATGTGCAAAAGGTGGGATTCAGGAACTGAATCACCTCCCTCAGTGGCCAGGGAAGACCCAGTTCCATCTAATGTGTAATCTGAATAGTTCCTGATACAACGTAGCAAAACCATCTCAATCTCACATTTAGGAGAATGTCCCCATTGTGAGAATTCCTTGGCTAGTGCAATGATCTAGGTTTTCAAGTTCAGGGGAAATACAATTGGCTCATGCATTTCAGTGATATCCTACTGCAGAAGGATGTAAGGAGTTTTAACTGTCAGGGCCCAGTGGGCCAAAGGATCTCTGACAATTAGCTTACAAGAAGCCCTTATCTTTTACAATAGAAGACCAGATACAGCTAAGGAGGAAATGCAGGCAATGATAGTTACCAAGCTTAAGAGATTGTTGAATGCTATCAAGGTAGGTCTGTGATGGGTGGCAGAACCCTGGGTGGGAAAACCTAGGGATGTGAAACATAGGAAAGATACACCTGGGTGGACACTCCCAAAGATGTGGCTCATTGAACATTCCTTAGACCTCAGCCTGTAGAGGTAAACAACCTTTATTAGGAGCTGGACATTTCCCAGTGAGAAGATACTGCAGGGCTGGGGATGTGGCTCAGCAGTAGAGCGCTCGCCAAGCACGTGCACAGCCTGGGTTCGATCCTCAGCACCACATAAACATAAACACATTGTGTACAACTAAAGAAAATAAATAAATATTAAAAAAAAGAAGAAGAAGATACTGCAAAATGTTTCTACTCCAAAAAGCATATTCCCCATAAAGAGGCATCTTTTTCTGGATACCAGGGTGATAACTGGTATTAGATGGTAGTACTGGCCCTAAATAAGAGGAGGAAAGTATTTATATTCTCAGAAGCTATAAGAACTAGATAGAGCAAGAAGCAACAGGAGCCCAGGGACCATCTATAGGACTAGATCTGTTAATATCTACACAAGGGTTTGAACTGAGCGGTGCTTAACCACTGAGCAAAAACCCCAGTCTATTTATTTATTTATTTATTTATTTATTTAGTGGTACCGGGGATTGAACTCAGGGGCACTTAACCACTGGGCCACATCCCCAGCCCTTTTTTGTATTTTATTTAGAGACAGGGTCTCACTGAGTTGCTAAGTGCCTCGCCATTGCTGAGGCTGGCTTTGAACTCGTGATCCTCCTGTCTCAGCCTCCCAAAGTGCTGGGATTACAGGCGTGCGCCACCACGCCCGGCTTTATTTTTTATTTTCCAATGGGGGCTCCCTAAGTTGTAGTTCCAGTCTGGCCTTGAATTCACAACTCTCCTGCCTGAGCCTTGACTCATGGGTGTTGCATGCATGTATCACCATGCCCAACTATCTAGGACTGAATTTTGAGAATTTTTGTTCAAATGGCCATAGTATAAAACCTTGGATCACCCTTTCAGAACACTAGTTAAGCCCAGACAAGGACCCAAGAGGATCATACAAACTCAGTCCTGGGGCTTCCTGGGCATTTAATCTTAATTTCTAAATTCTAGTTATACATGACAGTAGAGTATATTTTGACACACCATACATAAATGGAATATAACTTCTCATTTGTCTGGTGGTACATGATGTAAGTTACATATGTCATGTTATATATGCACATATTGTAATAATATCCAATTCATTCTACTATCATTCCTACTTTCAGGAACCCACCTGCTGAAGACCAGCTTCAGCAAAGATGTTAAGTTTGGCCCAATTGATGCTACAAGGAATGTCGATGAGATGAAATAATCCACACACGAGACAGTTTGTAGAAATCCTTCTACTATTCTGATTTTACTTTTCTCCACATGATTTTTTATACATCCCAATGAACACAGCAATTTACATTTTAACTATGGATTTCAATAGAAATTTCCAGTAAAGGGGGTTACATTAATGATTTCCAGAAAGGGAGATTAGATTAAAGATTTCCAGTAAAGGAGATTACAATAAAGAATTCCAGTAATTAACTATAGAAGGTTACTTTAAAGAATCTCAGGACACTCCAGGGTCAATCAGGGAAAAACAAAATAGTTAAAGGATTTCAGGACATTCCAGGGTCAATGGGGGGGGGGAACAAAATAGTTATCCTAAGTACCTACTATTGATCAATCTTATCTATCCTAGATTTGCTGAAGGATAAGGGAGAGTCTTTTACAGACACAAAAAGACCATTAGCTTATCAATGGGTAATGCTACACCCTGTAGGGAGGGGCTATTTGCAAAAGCTAATCTTAGTTATCTTTGCTAGTATAGCAAGCTTCTGGCTAGATTCCACAGGGCCATAGAACTGGTTTTATTTTTGATAATTAAATGTATTAGAACCTGGTGGTCATACAGTAGAAATACGTCAAGAGCAGTAGAAATACATCAAGAGCATATACAGACAAAAGCACAAACAAAGTTAATTCCTTATGGTCGCATAAAGGTAGCAGTTCATTGGCAAAGAGGAGCCAAGCCCAGACTTCCAAGTTGGAAGGAGCTTGGGCTCAGACTCATTTGCATAACCAAGGAAGAACCCAGATTTCTTGGTTTGGAAGAACTTGGTCCACATAGCCCTGAATTAACAGGTTGGGGGTCAGCTCAATTCCAGGTTGGGGTAATCTCAGACTCACAGCCCTGAATTAATGGGTTGGGGGTTGAGCTCAAATCCCCGGATGAGAAATACCGCAATACCCACCCTCCCTTTACTCCACTTTGCCTGGGGCAAAACACCTGTATTCTCTCCCACACCCTGCCTTATTGTGAATTATCATCCACATATCAGAGAAAACACTGGCTTTTGGTTCTTTGGGATTGGCTAATTTCACTTAGCCTAATATTCTCCAGTTCCATCCATTTGCCAGCAAATGCCATAATTTCGTTCTTCTTTATGGTAGAGTAATTTTCCATTGGATAAATAAACTCTGGTATACAGACACATTCATTTGTTGAAGGGTACCTAGGTTGGTTCCATCCTTTAGCTATTGTGAATTGAGCTGCTATAAACATTGATGTGGTTGCATCACTGTAGTATGCTGATTTTAAGTCCTTTGGGTATAAACCCAGGAGTGGGATGACTGGGTCAAATGGTGTTTCCATTCCAAGTTTTCTTAGGAATCTCCATACTGCTTTCCATTGTGGTTGCACCAATTTGCAGTCCAGCCAGCTATGAATGCACCTCCCCCACCCCACATCCTTGTTCTTGGGCATTTTAACTGGTCAAATTTACTATCTTTTTCTTTAGACTCCTGAGTTGGCATGGCAAAGAGAAATACATTACAAAGAAAGTGGACCCTGGGCAAAGGATGGATTATGTGACAGCATACAGGAAAACATTTAATCAAAGCTATTGGGAACACCTGTGAGAGGGCCTTGACCACAATTAAGTTCAGTGCAGTCTTTTTCACAAGTCAAAGCTGCTGATAGAACGTCCCAAATTTGAGCTTATTAATAGCCTTGAAGATTATAGAGCTTCAAAACAATGTCAGGTGGTATCCCTTAACCAGAAGCCAGGATGCTATATCAATTGGCAAGTTTGGGAGGATAGCCAAGAGAACTTATCCCAAATGAAGTCAGAGGGTATTAACTGAACATGGCATTCCTGGGGCAAAATAAAACGGCAGATTACAAATGTTGCTGCTTGGTTCATATAAACTAAAACTAAATGAGCAGGCGACCAAGGACGGTGCCTCAAAGTTATAATCTTTTTCATAATCCTCTACTCCTTTCCCAGACATGAACCTATTCAGGCCTAGACACATTGACTGAAAAGAGGTGGCCAGGTCCCCAGAATAAAGGGCACAGTGACAAAGGACCTCTGGTCCTTTGCTGTATCTACCTGTGTATGGGATAGGAATATCCAGTGTTTAAACATTCTTGGACAGAGGGTCCAAGTGGATACTGTTATCTGGCAACCTCAATCTACACATTGGCTCCTTAGATTGAAGAGTAAGTGTCATCATAGTAGAGCCTCTAAAACTACTGACCTCATTTGATCAAGAATATGAATCAAGATATATTTAATAGTAGGGAAGATGGCATATGTTAATGGATTTTAAAGTTTTAGAGTGAGTACTTTCTGTAAGGTTTCATTTCATCTTTCTGGCCTGCATAGAACTGGATGGATCAGTTGAACAACTAAAAACTCTTACAAACTCAATTCAATGTAGCAAATGTAGTTGCTGCTGCTATATCATCTTTGCTAAAGATGATTAGGAAGATTTCAAATTTGATACATGGTCAATGATAAAATGTGAATGAGTCTGTTTCTAACCCAGTCATATGAGGATCATGGAAGTTAAGATTTCTTGTGGCAATTTTAATATATGTTTATATATTTGAATCAGAATTCTAGCAAATTTTAGAGCCTGTCAGAATATATTAAGACTTGGACCATTCAGATATCTCAAAAACACATTCATCCATTATAGATGGTGTCATAATTATACAAGATATTGTACATTGGAAGCCTTAGTGATATATGTGCACTTTAGAGGATGAAAATTATACCTACGAAGATTCAGGGTCTTGCCTCTTCAGGCACTATTTTAGAAATCTAGGGTTACAAAATATGATAACCTCTACAGAATAAGACAATTTGTGGGACAAGAGAGAAGATACTGCAGAGTAAACAATGCCTGTTAGGCCTTTAAGATCTAGAAACATGTTTCACGCCTAGGAATACTGCTTTAACCCCTACAACAGAGACCCAGAATAGGAGAGAAATTCACAGACCTAGGCTGTAATAAAATGACCCCTACTCCTTAGGCCACACAATCTGTTAAAATAATGGCTAGGTCTATTGCCTTGAAAATATAATGAGGAGTTGGTCAAGTCTGAGAGGAAGAATCACATTGCGGTCCCCTAGGATTCAAGAGAAAAGCCACAGTCTTCTGATAATTAGGTATTTTAAGAAATGATTTGTGTATTTCTAGGCCCTGGTACAATCGAAAGCCTTAATCATGTGGTATCAAGTGACTGTACTTATGAAATTTCCCATCATATGCCAGGGTCAGCCTAACCCACCAGATCAAATCTGACCAGACTCAGCATCAATCTATCACAATATGAAAGCAATGAAATCAGAATTGGACACATTAATACCAGAGGGCACAAGCAAGGTCGGTAATCAGATGGACCATTCTCTCATTTCTCCCCTATTGGCTACTCCAGAATCCCTCCTTGACATCACACTTATGGGTAGATGGAGGCCCATTATGGCCAGCTAAAGAAACTACAAGTTTGATTTAGAGATACATTGACTATGCAAGCCACAGTGAATGGTTGCTTTACAACAGACAATCAGGATGGCTTTGAGAGGCAGTGGCAAGGGAAAATTTACCCAATGAAATAATTGGGGTATTCCACCATGAAAAAAGTAACATAAAGTAAGACTATATTCAGACTTCTGTGAGGCTGAAAATGGCATAACTGAGTGATCTGGTGCTTAGAAGGAAGAGTCTAGAAGTCCAGAGACAAGGCAGTCTGGTAGGTGCATGTGAAAGAACACTTGAGAGTAGGTAAAATGTACTACAAAGACTCATTTCCCATGTTTGTGCCTATCAGAATATATTCAATGAAATAGACAAAATAATTTGACCAGTTGGTGTCAGCAGCTTCATCATTAGTCATCCAAGAATGGTTGTGATGGCCCAGTATATGGACTAGGCCAGCAGCTAAAATGGTGACTGTGCCAGGGTACAAAAGCATGAGCTTCCAAATGCTAAGGACAATGTATGTATGCCACCACCTGTGAATGTCTGATCCTCCAGCAAGAAGCCAACAAGGAGTCTCTGATGTAGTGTGAACTTTTAAGAAAGCCAAACAGCTTTAGGTATATAGTGAACTCCCCTAGAAGAGTTCCACAGCAAAACAGCCAACAATTAATTCTAACAGGTGTAGGTATGCATTTCATGCATGGTTTGCACCATCCTACACACAGAACCTCAGCCAGCCCACATCTTTAGGGACACATTTGTGCCCAATAAAATCTCATGAATCTGGGGTTTAAAGGTATGAACATAAATACCCTATAAAATTTCACTTTCAGTGACTCGTTAGAAGACATGTCCACAAGTCTGGGATCTGCAGGGCTATGAGACTTGGGTGCCCATAGGGAAAGTACTGTTATCAAGGGGTACAGCAAGGCCTCAATGACACACAGGCCTCCACTCTTTACAGAGCATCTTGGATTACCTGTGTCTAGGGACCATGAACTTGAGAAAACAGACATCTCATCCAGGACATAGTCGAACTGATCACACAAGGAAGAGATTGTACAGATTATGATTCATTAGGTGCCTCTTTATGCTGCATTGACCAACTGAGGCTGAATGGAAAAAGGACAGCCACCCCCAGGAAATGAAACAAGAACTTAGACTAAGAATCAGTGTTTTCAGTCATGCCACTAGTAAACCACAGAGACCCATAGGTGATATCTGAGGGTCAAAAGAAACTAGTATCAGGGAGAAGTGAGCAGACACACATTGGTTGTGGCCTTCAGAACTGTAGTAATGAGGTTATTATCTCTACCTTTTCTCTCTGCCTTCCTATAGGTCCACTGGAATTCTGGAGCAACCCCTGGGCATGCATGGAGGACAAGATCTACATGGTAAAAGCGTGGTCTGACAGCCATAGAGGCATGCTGTCCAGACTCCCTTTGAGAATGGGCCCAATACCTGTGTTAGTGCAATCAAAGGCTTGAGTCACTTAACTCAAGTATCCCCGGATTTTGAATCATGGTCTGAATCCAGGGAAACTCTAGCCATAGGCACATGCCAAGCTACAGACATGAGTTGGGGAGGCCTGAAGGGCAAAAATCACACCAGAGACAACCGTGCAGCCAAGAGATTTATTCACTAGCCTTTATGGGTGGTCAGAGGTAGAAGAAGTACGGGGAGAGAGGAGTCAGGGAGAGGGGAATGTGTAAGCTCTGGTGTGAGAGAGGAGTCAGGGACAGGGGAGTGTGTCAGCTCTGAACGAAAGGTGGGTGCCTGGTCGCCCTGGCTGTGGTCTCTGGAGCTGTCGGCTAAGGCAGCTGCCGTCGGGCTGGAAACTGTGGGTCTGGAGCTGTCACAGTGGCTGCTTCCTCTCAGCAGGGACAAGCTGTTGTGTCTGAGCTCTGGGCAGGCAGGAGCTTAAGTAGGGATTTCTGGTGGGGGGTGTAACAGAGCGACCTTTAATGCTATTGGCTCTTTGCCCAGGGAACAGAGAGACCTTTAAGCCCATTGGCTCCTGCCTAGGAAACAGAGCAACCATTAATCCTATTGGCTCCTGCCCAGGGAAAATGAAACAAGGTTGCTTCTGGGGGGAGGGTGTGGCCCATCGGCCCAAGATCATCTATCAAGGCCAATGTTGACAAGTGTCATTTCTAATCCCTCTGGACCCAAGATCCTATCAAATATAGCACTCTCCCCTGTGGTTTCTAGTTATGCCTGTGCCCCTTCCCAGAACCAAAACATGGCCACTTAGCCCAGACCTGGCTAAGCCAGCTCTGATCCTGCACAAAGGGAAGCATAGGTACCTCCTGCTTCTCATGGACACCCCTTAGAATCAAGAGTTGTTGGTGTATCTTTTAAAAATACTAAAATGCTATTGTGTAAATTAAGAAACTGTGCCTCTTTTATCCCTGTATATTAAAAATGTCATCACCAGAAACTGGAACACTCGCCTAATTTTATTAGTTTAAGACCTTTCTTTTTAGGCAGAAAGAGCCAGAACATTGCTATTAGAATGTCTTGGCAATCTTGAAAAATCATTTTTGCCTGTAACTCATGCCACAGTTTAAGAGCCCCCAAACATGTTTCTACCATTGGATTGAAGATACTGATGTTGAAATAGTTGGTTCATAAGTGTTTGACACTGGCCCACCCAAAGAGGAGCCTGGTGCTGCACAATGCCGTCATACCAGTCACCGTGGAGCCAGAAGGCCTCTGCAGCTGGAAACTCAGTCTCATTCTTGTCATCTCAGACTAAATGAATTTCCCATATAACTTTACCAGATTTTCTTGTGGTTTGTGATAGTCTGTTTTAAAAAATAGAAATATATATAGTATATGTGACAGGGAAAATGATCTTCAGCTCCTGATATGTAATAGTGTATGGAGTTTTATATGCCTATAGACATAATCCAGAATTCAAAGATAGTGGTTAAATCTTCAGACCCCAGTACCAGAATCTCAGTTTAGGAGTCTGGTAGGTTCCCAAGGTCATGGACACTTTTAGGTCGAGTTGACAGCCTCTCCCACCATACCCTTCACTACCGATAACTAGGACAAAAAGTACAGGGCCATTCCCAAGCCTGACCAATATCTTTGAGCTATGAATTCAACAGGGGTTTACCATCTATTCACAACCCAAAAACAAATTTACAAGAAAGCAGCTCATGATAATCATCCCCAAACCCCCAGAGTTCAACCATCCCCCACTAAGTCTGACCTACCTTGGCAAGTCATTTGCTTTGGCCACACATGCGAATGCACGTGTGCACACACACACACACACACACACACACACACACACACACATAAAATGGAACCAGACTACAGCTCTAACTTCCCACCTAAAGTAGCTGACATAATTTTATTTCTAACACTGTTAAATTATGTGAGTGCCCAGGGAAACTCCTACACATAAGGTCTAACAAACTGAGTACTATGACCTGAACTAGTATAACTTTGAAGAAAAGCATTGCTGCTGAGACAGTATTCTTTCCACCATCAAGGAAAAAATTTAATAGGTTATCCTGCCCCACGTTTGTCCTGGAAATGACAGCTCTCTCCTTGGGACAGGAAGCAGAACCTGCTATTTATTTTTCTCAATAGTGAGATAAAATTCAGTTGCATGGCTTTGGACTGTGACTGTTACCAACATTGTGAACTACATTGTGAGCCTGACTATTCAAAAACCACATTCAGTCACCTTCTACTACCCAACTAAGTCACAGGACAATTAATATGACAATCTTGCACATGGCACCGTGAGTTTACTACAGAGAAACCTAGACTGTGCTTTTATATGAGCATCCTTCATGTTGACATGTCATTGCTTATAAGTCTAGTGTGGACCAGTTTGTGCAGTGGGATGAAGAACTCAAATCTTTGACTTACATCTACCAGTGAGGTGTCTATATTTCAAGGTGGGAGTTCATATGCCAAGCCAAATCCCTCCTGTTAGAGAATTGTGGCAAACACTTTACTGTGTTCAAGTCCAACATCAGCAAGCAGAGCTGGCAGAAGGCCCTGGGTAGCCTATGCAGAAATACCACAGGATCACACCAGAGGGAGTCACAAGTCTGTCTCTGTGATACACTGCAACTATCCTGAGTGAAACAAGAGCAGATGGTAAAGAGGGGAAGGCTACGTGTAGCACTGTGGCTGCTGTATTTCTATCTACTGTACAAGATTTGGACATACGGAGCCACCTGAATCAGATCCATCACCTCGAGTAGAGACAGCAGCTCTATGTAATTTATGTTCTTCATGATCATGAATAGGTTGGCTTTAAGATCCAAGAACTACATGCTTTTTTATGCTGGAGGAACTATACAAAAGTACCAATGTCAAGTACAAATGGACCCCACAGCCTGGACTTACCATCAATACCAAATTTTCCCAAGCCGGCCTAGTCAGTGCTAAGTCTCCACACCCTAGATTACCTCTACAATCTTCGCTCTCCCCTTTCTTGCTTTTGCATTGGCACAAGTAGCCCTGATTGATGGAATATACCAATTACCTAACACCCTAAAGATCCGGCTCCCCAGGGCTGCACAGAAACAAGATGGTGCTAGAGAAGGTGCCGTGCTCCTTCGATACTCACTTACCAAGCATCTGGTTCAGGTCAGCGGTGGAGGACCACTAACCAGAACTTCTGGTAGGCTCACAGGAGGAGGGGATCCAAGAGCTGGTGAGAATGGTGTCAACCACAGCAAGGTGAAATCACAATCTCACCTGATTTCCACATCTAAACCAGTTTTCACATGCAGACACCATTGCTTGAACCAACAGGGTCCCCTGAAGACGACGCTGGAATGCCATAAATATGCAATAAGTGCTCCTCCAGTGCTTCCAGAGAGCCCTGTGGTCATCTACTGGAATTGTACACTGGGGAGCCAGAAGACGCTTCTGATTTAACACCTGAGCTGAGACTCAGAATGCCATTGTGATTCCCCAGGTCTGGAGCCAGGTAACTTACAGCTTAAGTCAGAGTCCTGAAGGTCCAAAGACATGTGTCCTCTGCAATGTATTTCCTGAGCCCCTGAATGCATATTAGAATGAATGTATGTGAAACTGTCATAGCTCTTGATTCCTTGGCTTGCATCTAGGGTACACAGAGGGACAATTTCAGTGGCTCAGACTTTGTGCTTCTTGGCATACTGGCACTGAATACTACTGAGTCCTGGTACCAGACACTTAATATGGGGGCTGGGGTTTTTGCCTGGCATGTGTGGAGCACTAGATTTGATCCTCGGCACCACATAATAAAATAAAGGTGTTGTGTCCAACTACAACTAAAAAAATAAATATAAAAAAAAGAATGAAGTTAATAGTACAACCTCAGACTTGCAGTTGGTTGGTTGAATGTTCCCGCTCCTTCCACTACAGGGACCTTGGTCACAAACACCGCAAACAACCATTCCAGTCCTCTTATTGGTGATGTCACGGGTGCCCTAAAAGGCATCCAGAAAGTGAGGAAAACCCTCTTGACCGGAGAGAGTGGTCCCACTTTTTAAGGATTTTAAGATTGTAGTCTCTGGTGTATTCAGGGCATTTCCCAGGTTAGGTGTGAAGTCGTGCCTCTCAGCCCCTCCTCCCCACACACACACTATCACAATTACACAATACAGTGAAGAATTTTTTAGCTGGAGGCAGAACATCACAATTGGGAATGCTGCTCCAGCATATTTATCAGGTTATACCAAAGGGCTTTTATTTTTAAAGTTGTCCAAAATAGTGCTATAAGTTATTTAGGCTGTGGTGCCAATTATTTTCTTACTTTGTCCATAAAACCCAAATAATCCAATGATGCAAGAGCTATTTTGTTTTATAAAGAGGCAATAAGTGACTGGAGAGCCATAGTATAAGCCCTCAAATATCTGAAACAAATGCTATTTGTAGCTAAGAAATATTCATCTACTCAAACTTCTGACATACCAGTGGGCACAAGTGGGGACTTAGGACCTAGCTTTGGGACAGCTAGTGACTATGGCTAGAACTGGCCATCATGAGCTAGGTGTGGACACTCAGCAAATTAAGAGTAGGTGAGCATACAGAGTCACTCAAACATGGACATGGTATATTCAGTACCAAGTGTGAGGGGGTCCTGGGAAATACAAGTTACATAAGCCAGTGACCCAGATCACATCACCTCCCTCCCTCCCTATTCAGTTCATACCTATTTTCCCCAGGATAATATGTTTCCATACTTAATGAACAGGAGAGATAAAAACCTCCGCTCTAGCTCAGATATATCAATGAAGGTGCTGTTACTAGAGAGTATCTGAAGGATCTGTCTCATATCGATACTTAGATGTCACACATAGAGGTACTAAAAATGTGAACAGATTGACTCTCATCCTTCTGAAGTTACTCTTTGGCCACCCTAGTGCTTCAAGTCACCCATGAAGTGTAGCGGGAATGGAGGCTACGTATGGAGGCTATACACAGAGCTGACTCACCAAAATATGCAGTATTTTACAGGTTTAAATATGCAGTAGATAGCCAGGTGCGGTGGCGCACACCTGTCATCCCAGCACTTGGGAGGCTGAGGCAGGAGGATCATGAGTTCAAAGCCAGCCTCAGCAATGGCGAGGCACTTGGGAACTCAGTGAGACCCTATCTCTAATAAAATACAAAAAAGGGCTGGGGACATGGCCCGGTGGTCGAGTGCCCCTGAGTTCAATCCCCAGTACCAAAAAAAAAAAAAAAAAAAAAACGCAGTAGGTGTACCTACTGCGATTTAAACCCATAATTTGCACAGGCTTATATTGTGATGACGTGCTTTCTATTCCTGAAGGTGATTCCCCAGCCATTTGGGGAGAAACTGAATACCAGATCCCTTTTACCCTAGGAGGAAAACAGCAAGTCTTATCCCAATATATTCAGAGTACGAGCTGTCTTTACTTGATCCAAGAGTTTACTAAGTGTACTAAGGTGGCAAAAAATGTCTTTGTATAACATCTGACTAAAATTAATTCTCCTGTGAAAAATCAATAGGCATACGGTTAGGGGAGCTATTGGTCCTACAAAATTGTCAAATGTCTGTAGGACTGATAGATGTTAGATTGACTCCTTAAAAAGGAAAGATGCCCAGTCCTTCGGAATGAGGCTCACACTTGAGCTGATGGCTGACCCCGGGTCCTGTCTACAATACCAATATGGCGTCTGGAAGCTGGAGTAGCAGCACCCCTTTTGTTATCCTGCACCCTCTCGAATTGGGGCTTTTCTCAAGTGTTACCTAAAAGCTTGACTGAACTTGAGGTTCTAGTTCCTGGAAAGCGGAAAGCCTCTATCAAGAGGCAAAGTAGACTTTGGGTCATAGACCAAGGAGTGGGATAGCTGGATCAAATGTTGCTTCCATTCCAAGTTTTCCAAGGAATCTCCATACTGCTTTCCAGAGTGTTTGCACCAACTTGCAATTTCACCAGCAAAGTATGAGTACCTTTTCCGCCACATCCTTACCAACATTTATTGTTGCTTGTATTCTTGATAATTTGCTCTCTGACTAGAGTGAGATGGAATCTCAATGTAGTTTATTTTTTTACTATTTATTTATTTGTTTTAGTCGTACACAATGCCTTTATTCTTGTACACAATGCTAAGGCTCGAACCCAGGCTGCGCACATACTAGGTGAGCACTCTACAGCTGAGCCACAACCCCAGCCCTCAGTGTGGTTTTAATTTGCATTTTGATAATTGCTGGAGATGTTGAACATTTTCATATTTTTTGACCATTTGTATTGTCCTGTGAAGTGTTCAGTTCTTTTGCTCATTTATTGATTGGGTTTTTTGTTTGTTTGTTTGTTTGTTTGTTTAAGGTTTCTATATTTGTTTTATCTTTTTTTTTATTTACTTTCTCATTTTTTATGTGCTGCTGAAGATTGAACCCATTGCCTCACGTATGTGAGGCAAGTGGTCTGCCACAGAGCTACAACACCAACACCTGGTGTTAAGTTTTTTGAGTTCTTTGTATATCCTGGAATCCCAAAGAAATAAAAACAGCATATTACAGTGATGCAATCAAATCAATGCTTATAGCAGTTCTACACACAATAGCCAACCAATGTAAATGATGTAGGTATCCTTCAATAGATGAATGGAAAAAGAAAATGTGGTACATATACACAATGGAATATTACTCAGCCATAAAGAATAAAATTATGGCATTTACTTGTTCTCCAGATCCATCCATTTATCAGTAGATAAATGAACTTGAGGTGCTGGTTTAGTAGACAAATGGATGGAACTGGAAATATCATGCTAAGTAAAATACACCAGTCCCTAAAAACCAAAGGACACATGTTCTTTCTGATTTAAGGATGCTAACACAAAACAAGGGAAGTTGGGGAGGGAAATAATAGTAATCCATTGGACTAGACAAAGGGATATGAAAGGAAGGAAGGGGAGTGGAGAGTAGAAAGGACACTAGAATTAGTGTCCTATCCTTGTATTTATATACACAAACAGGGTAACTCCTGTTTGTGTAACTCCTTTCCTATCCTTGTATTTATATACACAAACAGGGTAACTCCACATCATGTATGACCACAAGAGTAGGAACCTCAATAGAATAAGTTATACTTTATGCATGCATATTCTGCCAAAATACAGTCTACTGTCATGTGTAAATAAATAAAAATAAAAATATTTTTAAAGGCAAAATAGAGTTTACAAAGGAGATCTGTCTGGAATACATGGGATGTGTCTTGGTAGCTCCATGGTTTGAATAATTTAATATGTAACTACAGTAACGTAGCACAATAAGGACTTATTAATCAGAGGTTCAATCCTGTGGAATAGTATTGGGTTCTCCCAATAGGCAAGCCAACTAGATTAGTGAAACTGTAGGTCGAAAGCAAGGGAAATGCAGCATACCTCATAAAGGAGAAGATGAACCTCAATTTTCATCTCAAGACATACTTCAGCACCATACCAGTCCCCAGGATGTGTCCGGACATTCAGTCTAATCTCAGTAGAGCTTCATAGCAAGGTCAGAAACAAATTTAAATAAAGCCCATGGCCATTTCTTATTCTAAGGCATAACTTTTCTAAACATGTTTGGTTAGCTACTATATCATACAAGAAGAATGAGATGATGCAAATATAACTTTTAACCTGGTTTCTAATCAATTCCTTCATGTTAGGAGTTGTGACATTTTTCTAAAGCAGACCACAATGAATTAGAAGCAGGATTTTGGTTGCATGAGGTTTTGTCTGGGGTTGTGTAGTGGGGTGGGCTATTAAAGTCACCCTTTATGTAAGGCTTTCCCGGGTTTTTTCCCTGAGCCTCTAGAAATGCAATGGTTGACTCAAGGGATGTAGAGATTCATAGCATGTCTTCTGTAGACATGTGTCCCTTTCATGCCTTTGGTCATGAAAAGTTGATAGTTTTGCTCCACTCATCAGGACTAATCTGCACTTAATGGTGAAATGATTGCTAGAAAATTTTGACTTCCCCTCATATTTGCAGTGGTAGAGTTATAAACCCTGTTCCAGACTATGAACCTAGTAGATAACTGGCCCCCCCCCCCCCCCCCCCCCCCCCCCCCCCCCCAAATACAGACTCATGGTGACTAAAGTAAGCAAGTGAAGATCCCTACATCTTTGCATATTTATATACCTGAAAAATCATTGCAAGAAATTTAGGTCAAATGACTTTTAGAAGTCAAGTCTTTGCTCCTGGGTCTAAAATCAGGCCAATAATTAGTTAGTGGCACCTGCATAAATCATGATCTTCAATTAACTTTTTTCTACTCCTTTCATCTCAGGTGGGATATTGGAGAGTTGGGGGAGATTGACACTTCACCTTATCTAAAAGTGCAAGTCAATTCAAAGTCAAATATTATCAAACCAGTAGTGGTCACATCTGTTTTTATTATTTCCTTCTTTTATGGGGATATTTAAGGCACATAGAAACACAAAAACTTAAGCCGGGCGTGGTGGCGCACGCCTGTAATCCCAGCACTTTGGGAGGCTGAGGCAGGAGGATCACGAGTTCAAAGCCAGCCTCAGCAATGGCGAGGCACTTAGCAACTCAGTGAGACCCTGTCTCTAATAAAATACAAAAAAGGGCTGGGGATGTGGCCCAGTGGTCGAGTGCCCCTGAGTTCAATCCCCGGTACCACAAAAAAAAAAAAAAAAAAAAAGAAACAAAAAAACTTCTTGTTCTGACCTCTATCACAGCTACGATTAGGAATGCAGGCAAATCTGAGCCATTCTATAAAAGTTGTATACTTACACTACTCTTCAAACTTGATAAGCATGATCATGAAAAACAGATCTGTATAATTCATGTCTGGCCATTTCAAGGAGATATAAAATTTATGGGTCATTAATCCCTCAGAGCTTCCATATCAAATTGGATTGCTGATACTAGGGCCATTAGGAGAGAAAGAAAACATCCCTCCCTAGGTTTTGCCTTTTCATGTCAAGATTGCATGAGACTTCAATATTTGGATCAACTGCCCCAGAATCTGGGAGCTTTGGGGAACCTTCAGGCCTACAAGAGAGCTCTGAGATTGAATGAAGACCCAAGATCTACTTTGTGATTTGACTTTCTCATAAGAGAATGTTCTCTGCAGGTTATAGGGACTTCCAACATTTCTGTCATTGTTTCAATTTCCTCAGAAAAATTCTTATATAAGATGCTGAATGTTATTCTAGGCATAAAGAGCTAAGTCTCTATAGGTAATTTAAGCACCAAAAGCAAGGTTCTCCTCCTTGCCCTTTATGTAAGGCTTTCCTGGGTTTTTCCCTGAGCATGATGGGGATGTGTTAGGCTATGAAAACCAGTGCAGAAGGTGGTGAGAACCTCTGTTCAGGTAAAGGCCTTGGTATACTCTCCTAGAACGATTCTGAATAATCTTAGAAGACTTCTACTGAGTTCATCTCAACCTCAGAATAGGCCTGTTCTAACAATAGCTGGAAATCTTTAAGTTTAAAGCCATACAACTAATTCAGATATATGTGCATCTGAATATATTCTTGTTATAGCTTAATCTGGAATGTTCTAAAAAACTCATTGATCAGAAAGTACAGAAATGAGGTGAAATTAGATCATGAGAACCATGACCCCATCAGTTGATCGAGCCACTTAATTGATAACTGGAATGGAATACCAGGCATTCCTCTAGGCAGGTGGGACACAGCTAGAGGAAGCCAGTCACTAGGAATATGGCCTTGGAAACTATGTGTCCTTCCTTCCTCTACTTTCCAGCTGCCATGAGCCGAGTTGTTTTCTTCCGCCACATACTTTTGCCATGATGCTCTGCCTCAATTTAAGTCCAGAGCAACGAAGTCAGCTGATCACTGATTGAAACCTCTGACACTGACAAAACCCTCCCTCCTATAAGTTGTTCTCATCAGTTATTTTAATCAGTGACAAAAATCTGACAAACAATTCCTTATTTTCTTTGGGACATAAGATACAAGGTGAATATATATCAGCTCTGAAATCTCCAGGATTCAAAATGGATTAAAGTTAGGCTATATTTCCAGTTGCTATGTGGCTTGGGATTCAAGCACCAGGAATACTGCTTTTCAGCAAAGGAAATTCACTGAAACTCACTTGAGCCTTAGAGACCCAGAAATTCAAGTGCACTGAACAAACAAGAAGCTACGCTGGGGCCACACAGGTTTCAGCAACAGCAGTGGCTCTGGCTCACTGCTTCCTCACACAGGGCAGTAATAACAAACACAAGGGACAAATTTGGCACAGAAAAACACACAGGTCTGACAATCAGCCTGACTTAGCCCATTTAGAGCCTGCACAGGTAACTGGTGTCCAGAAGCCATGCTGGGCCATGCTGCAGCTCGCTGCTCCGGGATCCCAGGAGACCCAGCAAACATGGCCATGCTGTCTGAGCCAGCATCCTCCATGTCCCCCAGGGGACACAGAATGGGATTGAAAAGGCATAGGGTTGCACCAGCCTGAAAGTGAAAGGCTGGGAAAAGTCTTACCGCTCACACGGGCTGTGGAAGCAAGCAGGGATTTCTATTCTCATATCAAATAAGGTGGACTTCAAGCCAAAGTTAATCAAAAGGGACAAAGATGGATATTTCTTACTGATTAAGGGAACCATTCATCAACAATATATAACAATTATAAATCTATATGCCCCAAATAATGGAGCACCTACATTCATCAAACAAACCCTTCTCAAAGCAGCTAAGGACACTGGGATCACTTGGTCAAGCACAATCTGCCATTGCAGTATGGACTCCGATTCAGTGTAGGATGCCTTATTTGAAGACATGCACCCATGCTCCACTGATGGGAGGCTCCCAGGAGGCCGCACACTTCCTGTCATCCTCTACTACCAAGTTGGGTAGTTGGTGCTCTGGATGATATAGATCCTGCTCGAGAGTTGGTGGCTGCTTCAGTACAAACTCAAATCCTCGGAACTGTGGAAGGCAGTGCCAAGTCTGTGGCTCGATCCTGACCTGAGTATCTTACTTCTGAGAATAACTTAACCTCCTTGAGAATCTTTCCTACTGTTGGGAAAATGGGTTGACTGTTTTGGCCTCTGTGCTGGTGGTTGTCATTTATTATACTTATTCATGCCACCACTTGTTCGTGTTCATCTCACTTGACAGTCACAGGTGGGGAAGCCGGTTTCGGCTTGGGTGGTCACATGTAGCTGCTGCCCAGGGTACCTTCCCTTCTGAGAGCTCTGCTGGTGGTTCCCTGGCCCCCCGGATAACAAACGGCTAGATTAGTGCTGCCCGGAGGCGGTTAACCAGCCCTTGACATGTTTCATTTACAATTATGTGGATTATTTATTTTAGGAGCTTTTCTTTAAGGGGCCAAATCACCCTACAGATAAATGAGCTGCTGGGCCACGTAGAAAATATTGTCCAAATGTTGCCAAATATTGACTTCGTAAAGGGATATCAAGCTTCTGTTTGTAAATCTGAATGTCTTAAAAGCATTCTTGCTTGCTCTGTTATAGATGGTGTCTTAGCCAGTCCTGAGTTTTTCCAATGAATCCAATGTTAATACATGGTATTTTTGTATGCCAAACCAGTGTCTTGTCCTTTGTATATGTGGTAATGTTGATTTTATGACTACTGTTAAAACACATTTGCTATGATTAAAGTTTGAAATGATTTCAAATAGAAGATTAAAAAAACACCCTTCTCAAGTTCAAGAGTAAAATAGACCACAAGACTGTTATTCTAGGGGACTTCAACACACCTCTCTCACCAATGGATAGATCATCCAAACAAAAGCTAAATAAAGAAAAATTAGGCCTCATTAAAACAATTAATAACTTAGACCTAACGGACATATATAGAATATTTTATCCCTCAGTAAGCGAATACACTTTCTTCTCAGCAGCACATGGCTCCTTCTCCAAAATAGACCATATATTATGCCACAAGGAAACTCTCAGCAAATATAAAAAAGTAGAGATACTACCCTGAATATTATCAGACCATAATGGGATGAAATTGGAAATCAATGAAAAAACAAGAAATAAAAAAAAAAAAACTACTCCAACAACTGGAAGCTAAACAACTTGCTACTGAATGAACAAGGGGTTGAAGAAGACATAAAGGAGGAGATTAAAAAATTCTTAGAGGTAAATGAGAACACTGATACATCATACAGAAATCTCTGGGACACTATGAAGGCAGTAGTAAGAGGAAAATTTATTGCACTGAGTTCATTCCTTAAAAGGAAAAAAAAAAACAACAAATAAATGACTTAACATCACACCTCAAAGCACTAGAAAAAGAACAGATCAACACTAAGAGCAGTAGAAAACAGGAAATAATTAAAATCAGAGCTGAAATTGAGACTAAAGAAACAATTCAAAGAATTGACAAAACTAAATAAAATTGACAGACGCTTAGCGATGCTAATGAAAAGAAGAAGAGAAAAAAACTCAAATTACTAACATCCCTGATGAAAACGAAAATATCACAACAAACACCTCAGATCTACAGAAGGTAATCAGAAATTACTTTGAAAACTTGTATTCTAATAAAATAGAAAATATTGAAGGCATTGACAGATTTCTAGAATCATATGAATTGCCCAAACTGGAACTGGAGGCTATACACAATTTAAACAGATCAATTTCAAATAGGAAATAGAAGACACCATCAAAAAGCTACCAGCTAGCCGGGCACGGTGGCACACGCCTGTAATCCCAGCACTTTGGGAGGCTGAGGCAGGAGGATCGCGAGTTCAAAGCCAGCCTCAGCAATGGCGAGGCACTTAGCAACTCAGTGAGACCCTATCTCTAAATAAAATACAAAAAAGGGCTGAGGATATGGCCCAGTGGTCAAGTGCCCCAGAGTTTTGCCCCAGTACCAAAAAAAAAAAAAAAAGCTACCAGCTAGAAAAAGCCCAGGACCTGATGGGTTTACAGCCAAGTTCTACAAGACCTTCAAAGAAGAACTAATACCCATGCTCTTCAACTTATTTTAAGAAATAGAAAAAGAGGGAGCTATCCTAGACTCTTTCTATGAGGCCAATATTACATTAATTCCAAAGCCAGGCAAAGACACAGCCAAAAGAGGAAACTTCAGGCCAATATCTTTAATGAACATAGATGTAAAAATTCTCAACAAAATTCTGGCAAATTGAATATAAACACATATCAAAAAGATAGTGAACCTCCATCAAGTGGGGTTTATCCCAGGGTTACAATGTTGGTTCAACATACAGAAATCAATAAACATAATACATCAAATCAATAGACTTAAAGATAAAAACCATATGATCCTGGGCTGGGATTGTGGCTCAGCGGTAGAGCACTCACCTAGCACGTGCGCGACCCGGGTTTGATCCTCAGCATCACATACAAATAAACGCATTGTGTGCAACTAAAAGCAAATAAATAAATATTAAAAATAAAACCATATGATCATCCCAATAGACGCAGAAAAAGCATTCAACAAAATATAACACCCCTTTACTTTCAAAACACTAGATAAACTAGGAATAACAGGAACATATCTCAACATTATAAAAGCTATTTATGCAAAGTTCCAGGCTAAAAATATCTTAAATGGAGAAAAATTGAAAGCATTCCCTTTAAAAACTGGAACAAGACAGGGATGCCCCTTTCACCACTGTTATTTAACATAGTACTTGAAACTCTGGCCAGAGCAATTAGACAGATGAAAGAAATTAAAGGGATCCAGATAGGAAAAGAAGAGCTCAAATTAGCACTATTTGCTGATGACATGATAATATAACTAGAAGATCAAAAAAACTCTACCAGAAAACTTTTACAACTAGTAAATGAATTTGGCAAAGTAGCAGGATACAAAATCAATACCCATAAGTCAAAAGCATTTTTGTATATCAGTGACAAATCCTCTAAAAGGGAAATGATGAAAACTACCCCATTTACAATAGCATCAAAAAATATATAATAGCTGGGAATCAACAAAAGAGGTGAAAGAACTCTATAAAGAAAACTATAGAACACTAAAAAAAGAAATTATAGAAGACCTCAGAAGATGGAAAGACCTACCTTGTACTTGGATGGGCAGAATTAATATTGTAAAAATGTCCATACTATCAAAAGCATTATACAGATTTAATGCAATTCCAATCAAAATCCCAGTGACAAAGAAATAGAAAAAGCAGTCATGAAATTCATCTGGAAAAATAAGAGACCCAGAATAGCTAAAGCAATCCTTAGCAAGAAAAGTAAAGCAGGTAGCATCACCATACCAGACTTTAAATTATACTATGGAGGGGCTGGGGGTGTGGCTCAGCGGTGGAGCGCTCGTCTAGCACATGCGCGGCCTGGGTTCGATCCTCAGCACCACGTAAAAATAAACGTATTGTGTACAACTAAACAAATAAATAAATATTTTTTAAAAATTATACTATGGAGCAATAGTAATAAAAACAGCATGGCATTGGCACCAAAACAGACTGGTAGACCAATGGTACAGAATTGAGGACACAGAGACTAATACATATAATTTCAACTAGCTTATATTAGACAAAGGTGCCAAAAATGTACAGTGGAGAAAGGATAGCCTCTTCAACAAATGGTACTGGGACAACTGGAAATCCATATGCAACAAAGTGAAATTAAACCCTTATCTCTCACCATGCACAAAATTCAATTCAAAGTGGATCAAGGACCTAGGAATTAGACCAGAGACAATATGCCTAATAGAAAAAAAGTAAGCTCCAATATCCAACATGTCAGATTAGGCCCCAAGTTCCTTATTAAGAATCCTGTAGCACAAGAATTAATATCAAGAATTAATGAATGGTATGGATTCAAACTAAAAAGCTTCTTCTCAGCAAAAGAAACAATCAGGGAGGTGAATAGAGAGCCAACTAATTGGGAACAAATATTTAATACATGCACATCAGATAGATCACTAATTTCTAGAATATATAAAGAACTCAAAAAACTTAACACCAAAAAAACAAATTACCCAATCAATAAATGGGCTAATGAATTGAAAAGACACTTCTCAGAAGAAGATACACAATTAATCAACAAATACATGAAAAAATGCTCAACATCACTGACAATTAGAGAAATGCAAATCAAAACTACCCTAAGTATGGAGATTTCTTGGAAAACTGGGAATGGAACCACCCTATGACCCAGCCATCCCACTCTTGGGTCTATTCCCAAAGGACTTAAAAACATCATACTACAAGGACACAGCCACTTCAATGTTTATAGCAGCACAATTCACAATAGCTAGGCTGTGGAACCAGCCTAAATGCCCCTTAGTAGATGAGTGGATAAAGAAAATGTGGTATATATACACAATGGAATTTTACTCAGTAATAAAAGAGAATAAAATAATGGCATTCACAGGTAAATGGATGAAGTTGGAGAATATAATGCTAAGTGACATTAGTCAATCTCAAAAATCCAAATATCAAATGTTTTCTCTGATATAAGGAGGCTGATTCACAGTGGTGTTGGGTCGGGGTACATAGGAGGATTAGAGGAACACTAGAAAGGTCAAAGGGGAAGGAGGGGATGGGAGGGAGCAAGGGCAGATGGAGGGGAAAAAAATAAAAGGTGGTAGAAGAAGATGGATATCATTATCCTAAATGCATGATTGAAGACTTGAATGGTACCAATATACTTTGTATACAGTGTTATGTAAAAAGATATTCTATATGTGTATTATGAATTGTAATGCATACTACTATTACAAATACAACTTTGAATAATAATAAATAAATAAATAAAATTTTTAAAAATGAAAAAAACTCCTGGATCAAAAAAAAAGAAAGAGTTTTATGTTCTCTTGTAAAGGTAAGATTAAATTTATTATTTATTATAAGATAAAAGGGAAGGTTTCCCTGCAGAGATTTACAATATTTTTAGACATCTGAAAGAAAATCTGAAGAATTACTCCATCCAAGTTATGATCTTTTCCTTCCCACAAATTGCTTTACCATCCTGTGTCATGCTATTTTCTAAGACTCATTAAAGATTAACAAGTTATATTCCATGCTTTCATACTTATGTCAAAGTGAGTCCTGTTGTTCTGTATAAGTAAAAAGAACAACAACAAAACTCATGTTACCCTGACCCAGAGAAAATTCTCTTCATGTCTGACTCTCTGTGCACAGCAGAGCCGACACTGTGAAACCTGGTTCACTGAAGCATGTCCTCTCCTGGGCTGCCTCTCCTGTTTCTCTGAAGAACCTCTGTGAGTTCTGCTTTTCCTGAACCTATTCAGGTAGAAATCCTCAGCAGGACTCCTCCTTGAATACATGACTTCAGGTAAGGGGACAAAACTGTCATAAATCCTTACCACTTATTTTGCATTTTCATGAGTCTGCACATAGCTCTTGATTGTAGAGAAACATGAAAAGCAAGTAGGTAATCCCGAATAAGAATTGAGCAAAACTTCCTCATATTGCCAACCCACAGAATTGTTGTGGGAAGTGTAACTGAAGGTGACTTATGAGGGTCAATCACACCTGAGCTGAGAGTCACACGCCTGTCTGTCTGGCACCAGGAGATCACATCTGCACATGCTCAGAGCATACACTCCCTCTCCTGCCACTCCTGGGTGCTGGGTGACACATGTCAGCTGGGCTTGGCTGGGAGGAAGTGGCAGTCAAGAGGGGGAGTGGCAGGAACAATCTCCAAGCCAAGCCAGTCAGGTCCCTGCCTACAAGAGGTCAGCAGGCAGGAGCACCCAGGGGCCACGAGCTTCCCCGGAACACGGTGCTGCAGAAGCCGCTGCGTCACATCAACATGCACGACAAGCACTGGTAGAAATGGAGCTCACTCTTCTGGACTAGGGGACAACTTGGAGAAATGATGAGGAGCCTCTCTGCAGGCCTGAGAGGCAGAGCAATAGGGCTGGCACCCTCCTCAGACAGAGGCCCAGTCCTGGCAGCTGAGAAGCAAGATCCCTTGCGAGGGCATCTGGATATCCAACCAGTGTTTGACAAGGATCCACTGGAAGAATGATGTTTGCAAGGACTCATCATCTCGGGATAATGCCAGATGTATGCCTCTGGGCTCTGGTGCCTTTTCTGCACTATCTTCTTAATAATATAATATTCATACTATTTTCTAGTGGTGATTGCTGGGGGTGAGGGGAATACTACAGCATTTTCTGAGAATATTAATAAAACATTAGAAACCATAACCCCTTCCCTACCACAAACAGTAAAATAATCCTCTGCCACCGTGTGATGTGTCTACTTCCTGGGGTGATTGTTATAAGCACATATTGTTATGTGAGAACAGTCACAGAGCCACTTGTTTCTCCAGTCATGAGTATGCAAAAAGCACATATTCTCACTGTTAGTAATCAGAAACAGAATAAAATTATAGTGCTTCCTACTACTGAGACCCTCTCTTGTGTCCCATGGGTTAGTTAGATCCAGAATCAGGAAATGTTATATGGTGGAGGGGTAAAAGTATTCATAGGCATAAGTTAAATGTTAGATTCTGGTGCCTGTGATCCTGCTTTAGTAAGATTTACTTTACTAAACAATATGGCAATTATCTACAAGGAAATTTGCCATGGTAACCACTGAGATCACTGCCCTCTTGACTAACCCGAACTTAAAGTTTAACTTAGGGAAGAATAGAATCATAAGGTCTAATATGCTTATTATTATGAAATATAAGTGCTAAGCACTATGACGAAATAGAAACTTAAGATCAGCTTTGCTGATTACGTTCATAGCTTAGACATTAAATCAGAACAATAGTAGCGGATGTGGTGGGGATGTTATTGTCTCATACAATCACTTTTTCCAGTAAGCCTGTTCTGTACCAGGAATTCTATGGGTTTTATATTAACTACATTCTTGGCATGTTATAATTTAAAAAATGTATAAAAACTGTGTGTGGACTCAATAAACCTGTCAGCATTCTATACCGGCCTTTGAGTCTGTGTGGTTGCTGTCCATCCATCGCCGATGCTGTTTACCCCATCACAACCCCTTGACCAGGAAGACCCCTGACCCTGCTGGGGCTGGACCCCGGCAATCCCTCCTCTCCTCCCACTCTCAGACAGAGAGAATATGACATCTCCATTTAGCAGCACAACTATGACAAAAGCCAAGCTCCTACATGGGACTGCAGGCAAGCTCGGAACGTCTGAGAAATCGCCTGATCCTTAACTTTGACCTGTGCATGGTGGCAGTGGCCAGGACTCGGGCACCTCCATCTGGCATGGGCTGAAGTGCACCGTCTCAAGGTCAGGAAGGAGCAGACTCCCGAGAGTCAGGCAGCGTCTCTGCAAGACTGCAGAGTCTCAGCGCTGGCCCTCGCAGGCTCTTCCCCTGCTCTGGCGACTGCCTGCTGGTGGGACAAGGACTGGCCCTGAAGACAGCATGGCACGGGTGCAGGAGGTCATGCAGATAAAGGAGGGCTGCTGGCACTGGGGGAGGCCCACTCAAGCCGTCCAGGCAGGCGTCGCCCAGGAGGCCCACAGCCAGCACAGAGGAGCTGCTGGCCCCACGTCCTCTGAAGGAAGATGGTGCGCAGCAGTGCCACCCACGCTGCCTGCCAAGTCCCAGGCTGCAGGCGCCCAGTCAGTCCAGCACAGCAAGTTGAGGAGACCACACACCTCACTACCACGGGAGACGGGGGCTCAGACACTGCTCTCCACACAGAGCACTGAGAGTGTCCTCCAAACAATGTGACTTTAGTTATCAGTGACCATGATACTTGAGACCACTTGACTCCTTGACCCTGAAATTCCTCTACTAGAATTCACCTACAGTCAAATTAGGCAAAGCCAATGCACAAAGAAATGTACAAGTGTGTACATTAATCTCAGTGTTATTGGTACAGGAAGTGATGTGGTACACACTACAGAACACTAGGAAACCTGGAAATCTATATGTGTCCAAATAAGACTATCTTCAAAAACATACTTTTGAAGCCAGGTGCAGTGGCGCACTTGGGAGGCTGAGGCAGGAGGATCACGAGTTCAAAGCTAGCCTCAGCAACGGCGAGGCACTTAGCAACTCAGTGAGACCCTGTCTCTAATAAAATACAAAAAAGGGCTGGGGATGTGGCCCAGTGGTTGAGTGTCCCTGAGTTCAATCCCTGGTACCACAAAAAATATTTTTTTTAAAGCTACAAAATAGCAAATACACTGATTCTATTTGGTGCACAAATGTGGGGGGAGCCTGTGACTTAAGGATAATGCTGGACACGTGTAAAAACTAATCTAAACAGTACATAAGAAACTACTAAAAATCATTTCCCCTAGTATGTACAAGGGTGAGGGGTTAAAAAGAAGAACAGAGAAACTAGGCACAGTGGTGCTTATCTGTAATTCCAGCTACTCGGGAGGCTGAGGCAGGAGAACTGTAAGTTCAAGGCCAGACTTGGAAGTTTAGTGAGACTTTGTCTCAAAAAGCAATTTTTAAAAGATGATTGGGGATATAGCTTACTGGTAGAGAACTTATAGTGTCAATCCTGATTACCGGGGGGAAAAAAAGAATAAGAACAGAAAAGAACAATAACAAATTCCTTTTATTTCAAAAACTTTTGTGCTCTTTTAACATTTTAACCAAGTACATAGATTACTTTAGAACTTTCTTTTTAAAAACTAGTACTAATTATTGATCATAAATACTCGCAGAAAGGAATGGCTGGGAAATTAATCCAGAATGTTCCACGTAGCTATGCTTCCTTCAGTTAGAGTTAATTAAAAACACAAAAACACACACACACACACACACACACCAAAAAAAAAAAAAAACAAACAAAAAAAAAAAAAAAAAAAACTTTACAGCCAGGCACAGTGCACACCTGTAAGCCCAGTGGCTTGAAACCTGAAGCAGGAGATTGCTAGGTTCAAAGCCAGCCTCAGCAAAAGCAAAGCACTAAAAAACTCTGTGAGAAACTGTCTCTAAATAAAATACAAAAAATAGGGCTGGAGGGCTGGGATTGTGGCTCAGTGGTAGAGCGCTCGCCTAGCACATGCGTGGCCCGGGTTCGATCCTCAGCACCACGTACAAATAAACGCATTGTGTACAACTAAAGCAAATAAATAAACAAATAAATAAATAAATAGGGCTGGGGATGTGGCTCAGTGGTTGAGTGCCCCTGAGTTCAATTTCTGGTACCCACCCCCCAAAAAAATCTTTGCATTCTCTAAGTACATTCTACTGTTTTAAATAATTATTTTATGTATGTATCTATACATTTGTTTATTTATTTACTTTTATGTGGTGCTGAGAATGAAACCCAGTGCCTCACACGTGCTACACAAATGCTCTGCCACTGAGCTCCAGCCCCAGGCTGAGCACATTCTGTTCTGAGTAAGGAAACCTAAACATGTTTGGTGTGAGGGGGCAGGGAAAGATGGACTGAATCAAATGTTTGTGCCAGGCATGAAACTCAAGATCACAAATAACCTTACAATACATGAGTGGGCCTGCCCTCTCTGGAGAGCCTTTTGCCTTTACCTATGCTGGAGAAGTACCTCACAAACGTGAGCCATCTGGGTGACTGCAGAATCTGGTACTTGCTAATGTAAAGCAATGGAGCTGCCCGGCCATGGTGGCTGAGATCTAGTTTCAAAACTCTCAGCGAACAGATTATTCCACCACATTCATGAGAAGCAGAGTTTTGCCCAGAAGTTTGCTATTCTATTCAGCATTGGACACAATGCTGACTTTCTTTTGAGGACACCCTTACCATTCTTGAGGCACTAGGACCAGAGTCCTGTGCTGATCGAGCCCACAGGAATTGACAATTATAAGTCAGAAGTCACCATCTGAATTAGCTACCTGATGCAAAGAGGATGAAAATAAAAGGACAGAATGGATCTGAGATTCTTAAGACTCACACGGCCAAAGTCCCCTATCAGCCCCTGCCTACAGGGGCAGCCCTCAGCATCTGTGTGACTCTGGTTCTAAACCACCTGGGAAACCTGCCTTGAGCTCCAGTCAGAATGAGCTGATCCCTCCTCTGGCTCATGCCAATTTTCAAACAGCCTGAAAGGAGTCAGAACCACGTGTGCACCCCCTGCCACCCGATGATCTGCAGAGTTAAGTGGTCACCCTTCACTCTTCAGCATCCACAGAGCTGGTTCAGTACCCTCTGCACACAACAGTGACCAACATCCAAGGATGCACAAGCCCTTATATGACCCATAAAGTACCACACCCTCCTCTACACCTTAGATGCTCTACAGACTACTTATAGCACCTGATGCAATGTAAATGCTATGTACATAGTTGTGACACAGTGCTATTCGGGGAATCGTGACAAAAGTCTGTACATGTTCAGGACAGTTTTGTTTTGGTGTTTGAATATTCTTAATCCACCTGTGTGAAGCCCACAGACATGGAGGGCTTGTGCTTTACCTGTGTTGTTTATTTAACATACCCATGCCACTTCTCCCTCCACCAATGGCTCTGCAGAGCAGCAAAACAAATTCTCTTTGTAGCAGCCTGCAACAAAGAGTCCACAGACTGGCCCTACCTTCTCCCTCCTCCACTCCAGCTGGCTGGTCCCCACGGTCCTCAAGCCTGTCTTATCCTGCCACGATCGTCCCGGGCCTGCCCCCCCCCACAGCTTGCTCTTAACACACGGTGACTTTCCCTCAGAGCAGCTCTGGGCTCGCCTCCTTCCCTAACTCTTCTAACCCCCCTGGTCCAGGAGCTCATGGCTCCTCTTCCACCACGTTGCACAGACAGTGTTTGAGCTGAGCAGTCATCACCCACATGCCTGTGAAAGGGTGGATGCATTCTTTTATCACCTCACAAAGTTCTAGCCACACATGAGTAATTAAAGGACAGAAATAGCGATATCAAGCCACTAAGGCAGCACTTGGTAGGCACCAGGCACTCTGCGGCTTGTTCCTGTCAGAGCCCTAATTGAGGAGATAGCTAAGATGGCAGCTAGCTGAGAGCCATAAAGGTGTTCAAGTATTTTCACATGATATTCATGAATTTATCTAAGAATCTTTTTATGCCCATGAACACTGTGTGACGCACCTGCAACCTCGAGCTGTAAGCACTTGTCCTTGTTAAGGCAAAATGTATTTAACCGGGTGAGGTTAGTTAGGGTTGGTTGGAGTTGATGGTGGTTGGAGTTGGAGAGGTTGTTGGAGCTGGAGAGAGAAGTTAGAAGAGAGAAGAATAAAAGAACTTTTTCATTTCCATCCTGCCTCCAAATTTTTCTCCTGCGGAATCGTTGCTGCAAGCAGCAATCGCTCCAGGCAGCGACAAGTGGTGGCCCGTACGGGGAATTCAGAATTTGGCAGGTAAGAACTGAGAAATCTATAAAGATGGGTGTGAAAATAACCAAGCACAGAATAATAAAAGCTATGGAAGAGTTTTTTTATATAGCTGATAGTGTGGAGGAAAGTGATTGTGAAAGCATAGCCTCCACTGAGTCAGATAAGACCAGTAAGGATAGTATTGATATGAACTCAAAAATAATGAAGATAAGAGCTGCAAAAGCTATCCGAGACTTGTTGGAAATAGCTGAAGAGTATGTACTCTCCATAGAATCTGAAACTCAGGAAAGTGATAGTAGTAAGAAGGAGCCAAATAACCATGAAAGCACAGCCTCCTCCACTGAATCAGTTAAGACCAGAAAGGACCGTCAAGTAGAGGAACCACTTGTGCCCTCAGCTCCGTCATGGTGGAATCCATTACAGAAACCATGAGGGGTATTTCTGAGCATATGCATGCCCTTGAGGCAGAGATTAATGGCCTTTCTGAGCACTTACACCCCCTCAAATGCCAAAACCCGCAGGAACATTGGGACCTGCCGGAATTTGAAAATGAGAATGGACAGAGGTACCACCAGTCCCTAGATTTTAAAACAATAAAAAATTTCAAAGAGGCAATAATGACCTATGGGCCCCAAGCTCCATTCACGTTAAGCATGCTGAAGTCCCTTAACACTTTAACTTTAACCCCCTCAGACTGGAAAGGGTTATGCAAGGCAGTATTGATCAGGGGACAATACCTGATCTGGAGGTCACAATTCCAGGAACTTTGTATAGAAACAGCTAGAAGAAATGTGACTGCAGGCTTCCCAGACTATAATGTCTATATGCTAACAGGTGAAAGACAGTTTGCTGAACTACAAATCCAAATGCAATATGATTCTGGTGTGTACACACAAATAAACAATGCCACTGTTAAAGCCTGGAAGACCTTACCAGGAACAGGTGATCTGCAAGGCAGCCTATCTAAAGTAATTAGGGGCCTAATGAACCGTATGCTGATTTTGCTGACAGACTTTTAAGAATGGCAGGCAGAATATTCGGGGATGTAGAGCAAGCAATGCCCTTAGTCGTCCAGTTGGCATATGAAAATGCCAACAAATATTGCCAAGATGCTATTAGACCGTGGAAAAATAAAAAGGACCTTTCAATATACATCAGATTATGTAAGGACATTAATGATGCCTTTGTAACAGGCAATTTGATTGCAGCAGCAATGAGAGGTGCTTCCCCTCAAAATTTCACAAGGGCTCAACCTAAATATTATAATCAATCAGGATATTCCAGGCAATATCCCCAAAGAGAAATAAGACCAAGCTCATACCGTGCCCCAGGCCGCTGCCCCAGGTGTAAAAAGGGAAATCATTGGGCCAATAAATGCCATTCTAAATTTGACATCTATGGAAATGTTTTGTCCAGAAATTCAAAAAACAGGGCACGGGGCCCAATGCCCCGGGGCCCACAAATGAACGAGGCACTAGAGGAGGAGTATCCTCAAACATCCATCCAGATGATTCCTCATCACAATCCCTCCTACCCATTGACTCCCTTGTCAGAGGGACAAGAGGAAGTGCAGGACTAGGCCTCTGTTCCACCACCCGAATAGTGCTAACACCTGAAATGGGGGTTCAACTGATTCCTACGGGAGTCAGGGGACCTCTTCCCTCAGGGACTCTAGGACTTATCCTCAGGCGAAGTTCTAAAAGCTTATTAGGTTTTCAAGTAACACCAGGTGTTATAGACTCCGACTACCAAGGAGAGATAAAAATAATGCTTAGTTCACCTAGAGGCATTAGCTCTGTTAACCAAGAAGATAGAATTGCTCAGCTGCTTCTCCTTCCCAGTTTACACAACTCATTCAAGAGTATGCCGCAAAATAGGAACAATAGAGGATTCGGTTCCACTGGACCGGGACCTATGGCTTGCTGGGTTCAGGATTGTTCACGGAGGCCTATGTGCAAAATAAAAATTCAAGGTATAGAGATGGAGGGGCTGATTGATACTGGGGCTGACTCTTCCATCATTAATCTACAACAATGGCCCAAGCACTGGCCTCTTCAGAAGGCTTCAACCAGTTTAAGAGGCTTGGGATATACTAACACCCCAGCACAAAGTTTTGTAATTTTAAAATGGGGAGATAATGAAGGGCATAAAGAAACTTTCCAGCCTTATGTTTTAACCAGCTTGCCAGTTACCCTATGGGTGTTGTATGACAGACTCCAACACAGGATCAGCATGCAGTGTTTTTTATTATATTTCTCTCAGCCTTTTTATACATCTTCCAGACAAAGAGGGCAATTAGCCATCAGCAAACATTAATAGACAATAAAGGCAAATAGCCAGTAGCAATGACGAGCATAAATTTGCGAATCAGCAATCAGCCAGATAAACTTTCCCTAAAGAATATCTTAAACTAGTTAGGGCTAGAACACTTTGAGCTCCTCTTCTTTTCAATATAGAAGAAACAAGAAAGAAACACCCTCGTTTGCAAGCAATGTTTCTTTACTATCTATTCTATATCTCTTGGCAAGACGTTCCGTTTGCAGACACGCCCACCAAGGGCAACAAAGCCTCGTTTGCAAGAACTGTTGTTGCCAAACTTTCTGATTAGCCTCTTGGCATAACATACCGTTTGCAGTATGTTCACCAAGGGGGTGATAAGTGCCTCGTTTGCGAGAACACCTTCACCCATTACTTTTGATAAACTACTTGTTTCTTCTCTATCTGTTCTACACCTCTCAGCAGAACGTTCCGTTTGCAGACACGCCCACCGAGGACAACAAGGCCTCGTTTGCAAGGAATCTTGTTGTTCTTCTTCTGATTCTCTACATCTCCCCCTTTCTGTTTTCGTAAGATGCCAAGGCTGAAGCGATAAGAGCAGTTTTTTTTTTTGTCGTGGTTCAATTGCTGTTGTTTCTTATAGCGCTGGAAGACTATATACAAAACAAAGCATACAAGAGAAATTAATATAATACTACCCAAGGAAGTGAATAACATAGTAGAGTTATAACCCAATGGATTAAGATTAGCAATACTGGTGGTAAGTCCTTGAATAATGTCAGATCCTGTTATATCAGGCAACTTTTTACTAAAAGTGTCCATAATAGTTTTTTCTAATTCCATGATTTCCACAGTTAAATTTTGGTGTCCAGTCAAATGTTTCCGAACTTTGTCCCAAGATTCACTAATATTATAAGGCACAGGAGTTATGCAAAAATGAGAAGAATTCCAGTCACATTTCAAAACGCTGCGCGTGGCCAAAAGTGTTATTTGATCTCCAAGCCAGGATACCGTATGTTGTAGGTTAAGCACATCTGTAGCAAGCTGAGTGTCCAGGTCCTTTTGCTGTTGCCATAATAAATAAGCATCTTGATGCCAATTTCGCACAAAATCAGCAGTCTGAAGTCCTTGATGGAGAGCAAGTCCCGCTATAGTAGCAGTAGCAGTGACAGAAGCAACAGCAAGAATTGAAGCAACAATTGCTCCTATCATTCTTCGAGAGCGATGCAATAAAATTTGCACAGCATTATATAAATGTGTTACAGATAAAGAATCAGACCAAGGGCGCGTTAGATTAATAGGCATCCATAATTCTGTACGAGCTTTTACAATAAGTAAAGAGTAAGCCTTTTCTTCTATATGTTTCCATTTGTTAGCATTAATACATTGTGTCAAATTACAATCACCACAAGAAATAGTTCCCCATGAATTGTTCCAAGACCAATTCCCTATTAACATGGAATAAGGGAAAGTTACACAAGCAGATGCAAAGTAAGTTCTATTTTTATGTAGATGTACTTCAAAAGGGGAAGGACTAGACATGTTTAGAGTAAAGTTACCAGTCCACACAATCAGTTTACCAGATACAGCCCAAATCTTCCAAATGTCTCCTTGTGGAATAGGAAACTTAAAATGTTGCAATATTGGAGGCACTAAGGCATAATGCTGCATCTTAATCGTCTCATTACCATATGCATTTAATGTTCCATTGAGATTATGCCATCTAAGGGTATGATTTGACCAGCTTTCTATAAATTCTGAGTGATCTGGACTCCAATCAACAATAGTAAGATTTTCATACTGTATAACTATTTTAGGATGATGATCGCGACATTTTTCCCATTCAAGATGATAAAGAGAAGCTTCAAAATATTTAGCAGAGCATAAAGATAAATGCGTATGTACAAAATATTCCTCATTAGTTAAAGATGAAGAATTTAAATATTCCCGAGAGGTATTAAAGCCTCGGGATGAAACCATAACAGTAAAGACAGCAGTGGAGTACCCTTTATAATTAACTCCCCAGGTATTAAAAGTATGAGAAGCATTATGAGAATAAATAGGTAAACAGAAAGAATGATGTCCTATACATAAAGGAGAACCTTCCATAGCTATAGTTATGTTAGAAACATTGTAAAGATTATTATGAAAGGAAACATCTTCAATACCTCCGCATTCCGGGGGAGGGAAAAAATTAGAAGTGTTAGTACATACGTGCACCTCAGGTTCTCCCCAAGATACTCCACGAACTAAAGGAGGATTAGGAATATATGCCCAATAAGCAAAGGGGTCAGCATAAACCAGGCTTACCTGACAGTTGATGACCGCAAGCATTGCCAACAAAAGATTAGTGGGATTCAAAGGTTGATTCGCTTTTTGTAGAGTATGCTCAGCTTCCTGGGTTAACCTTTTCATTTGTCCCCATGTCGGAGGATCCGTTGTTCTGGTTGCCATGGTGAGGGTTCTCTGGGTTGACAATTCCTGAAATTGTCTGACGAAAGGATCGCTCATCCTGCAACTTAAGAAATCTTGAAGGAATCCAAAAAGGCGCTTCACCTGTTGAAATAAGAGCAAATCCCCTCCCCATGTGATGTAACAATCCAGATTCCCATTCTTTATTTTCATTCTTATACCAAATGGGTATTTTTAACTGTTTAAACAATGTGGATTTTTCCCTGGAGAAATGCTTCTGTGCTGAGGGAAGGTCTGTTGCAGACCAAACATTCAAAAAATTTAAGGTTAATAAGGTTCTATGAAGAATGTTTTGAGGTGTGTAGGCTATCTGCATATCCCCCCTTTTTAATTTTTGAATATATTCACGAAGGGTGCGGTTAGCCCTTTCAATAATAGCTTGACCTTGACTATTATAGGGAATACCAAAAGTATGTGTTATATTAAAGCGCTGTAAAAAATTAAATAATTTTTGAGAAGTATAAGCAGGAGCATTGTCAGTTTTAATTTCTGTTGGTACCCCCATAATAGCAAAACATAATAATAAATGAGAAATTACTGCATCCGCTTTTTCAGAGGATAAAGCAGTAGCCCACTGAAAATGTGTGTGTGTGTCAATAGTATGATGTACATATTTAGTGCGACCGAAAGAGGGAATAATGACAACATCCATTTGCCAAATATCATTAGAGTGCAATCCTCTACGGTTAACACCTGGAGGATAACAAGGGTTATGAAAAGGAGCACAAGAAGGGCAGTTAGCAATAACTTGTTTAGCTTGACGATGAGTAATATTATATCTTTTATAGAGTCCTTTAGCATTAGTATGCTGTAAAGAATGTTCATTTTGTGCTTTCTGTAAGGGAAACAGAAGTTGATCAATATTAGCATTTCCGGCAGTAATAGGTCCAGGTAAGGAAGAATGAGATCTTATATGAGTAATATAAATAGAATCGGTTCTTTGTAATAAAAGAGATTGAGCATAAGCAAATAATTTTTCAAGTTGATTTTTAGGAGTAATAGAAAGAGAAACAGAAGAAATATAAGTACAAACAAGAACAGCATACTGTGAATCAGAAATAATGTTTAAAGGAAGATTAGGGAAATCCATCAAAACCATAATAATTGCCCATAGTTCAGCAGGTTGAACAGAAGAAAAATTATGGGAATGTACTTTTACTTGTTTAGTTGTCCAATATCCTGCAGATGTTTTATTAGCATCTGTAAAAACAGTGAGTCCTTGAAGGGGAACAGAGGATATAGGGTTTTTTAAGATAACAGAGTGTTTACGGAAAAAATCAAATATTTTAGATTTAGGATATTGTGTAGAAAAAACACCAGTATATCCAGCCAAGGCAATTTGCCAATTTTCATTAAATTGTAAATTATTAGTAATACGAGGATTAGATAGTTGAGTAACAATGACTGAAGGTTCACTGCCGTTTAATTGCAAAAGTCTCGTTCTTTCTTTGAGAATTAAAAAGGCTAACTTATCGATATAAGTAGTTAAACGTTTATTATATTTATTAGGTAAAAATATCCATTCTAGTATTTGGTTATTCTGAGTCAATACTCCCGATGGTGAATGAGGGGTATGAAAGAGAATCAAAGAAATAGGATATTGTAATTCAAGATAAGATAGGTTTCCTTCATTCAAGCGCTGTTCTACAAATTGTAACTCCTCTTCAGCTTGTTTAGTCAAAATTCTGGGGCTTTTTAAATCAGAATCACCTTCTAAGGTAGCAAATAAATGTTGTAATTTATATGTAGGAATACCCACAGCAGAACGAATCCAATTAATATCCCCTAAAAGTTTCTGAAAATCATTTAAGGTTTTTAAATGATCTTTGCGTATTTGAATTTTATGAGGAGTTATTTTCTGTCTATCTAAAAGGAATCCTAAATAAGAATAAGGATATTTGACTTGCACTTTCTCTGGTGCAATTTGTAGATTATAAGCAGATAATGCAGAAGTGACAGCTTTTAAGAATATTTCTTGTTCTTGTTGCGTAGGGGACGCAAGCAAAAGATCATCAATATAATGGTATAAAATAAAAGATGGAAATTGTCGACGTACAGGTTCTAAAGCTCTACTAACAAACTCTTGACATAAAGTAGGACTATTAATCATGCCTTGAGGTAAAACTGTCCACTGATATCGCTTTACTGGTTGATTATGATTATACTCAGGAACTGTAAAAGCAAACTTTTCCTTGTCCTGTGGTTGTAGGGGAATAGTAAAGAAACAATCTTTTAAATCAATAACAGTAATTAACCAATTGTTAGGAATCATTGCAGGGGAAGGGAGCCCAAGTTGTAGTCCTCCCATGGGTTTAATACACTTATTAATTTCTCGTAGATCAGTCAATAATCGCCATTTTCCAGACTTCTTTTTTATGACAAAAACTGGTGAATTCCAGGGAGAAGTAGAATATTCAATATGTCCAGCATGTAATTGTGCTTGAACTAATTGTTTTAATACCTCGAGCTTTTCTTTTTTAAGAGGCCACTGCTCAATCCATTTAGGGTTATTGGTTAGCCAAGTTAAAGGCATTGCTCGAGGGGACTGAACAGTGGCTATCAGTTTTTTGAAGGAATTTGGAGGTATGCATTAAGTTGAGATAAAATATCTCTTCCCCAAATATTAATAGGAACATTGATAATATAAAAAATAAGCAGAGAAATGAACAGAATCTAGGGTATTACAGGAAAGGGGCCCAGCACTAATCCAGACATCAGCCACAGCACCTAAACCAGTAAGAGTTATTTGACATTTGTGTTTAGGCCACTCTTGAGGCCAGTCCTTGATAGAAATTACTGAAACATCAGCCCCTGTGTCTATCAATCCTTCAAAATACTTTCCTAGAATATTTAAAGTCATAGAAGGTCTCTGATCTGTAATCATTGTTTCCCAAAAAATATATTTTCCTGTGCTTCCAAAACCTCCAGTTCGAGGATTACCCTTAGAAGGGAATTGAAAGTATGGCAAAAGTAAAATTTGAGCAATACGTTCCCCAATTACCAATGATAGAGTCTGCGTTGAGTAAGCCATAATTAAGATTTCACCAGTAAAATCGGAATCTATAATGCCAGGAATAACATGAATACCACGAAGAGCAGAACTGCTTCGTCCCACAATTAGTCCAAAACTCCCGGCAGGAAGAGGTCCAAAAACACCAGTTTTAATTTTATAGACTCCTCCACCCGGAGAAATCAAAATATTCTCACTAACAGGCAAATCAGCAGCTGCACTTTTTTGAGTGGCTGCATATAAACTATCAACTGTTAATTTAGCACTATGTTGGGATTGGTAGTTTGTGGGTATGCATTGGGAGCTGGATTCACTGGGTACCTTGGAGTATTGATCCCCGGTATTGTTTGTGGGCCCCAGGGATGAGGGCCCATTTGGAAGTTTCCCGAACTGGGCAACGGATTTCCATCTATATCAGTTTTTAGATCGGCATTCCTTAGTCCAATGTTTGCCTCGGCGACAACGCTGGCAAATTTTAGTTGGAAATCTTCTGTTTTTATTGGGATTAGATAAATTCTCCTTAAGCTTTTGACAATTTTTTCGAAAGTGCCCAGCTTTTCCACAATTGAAACAGTTTCCTGTCTTATCAGGTTTCAAGGCTCCAGCCATAACAGCAGCAAAGACAGAGGCCTGATGTTCAAGGCCACCTACCCCAGCACAAGCTCTAACATATTCTCCTAAAGAAGCATTTTGTCCCTTTAATGGCCCCAATATTCGTTTACACTCTGGGTTAGCATTTTCAAAGGCTAGTGTTTCCAGCAAAACCTTTGCAACTTGATCTTGCCCCACAGCTCTGATAACTGCTGTACGCAAGCGAGACAAAAAATCAGTATAAGGTTCAGTAGCTCCTTGAATAGTTTTAACAAAGGATGGCTGGGACTGTCCTGTTGGAATTACACGCCTCCAAGCCCGCAAGAATACTTGCCGGACTTGTTGGATATCACCATCTGTATATTGAGCTTGTTCTCTTAACGTTCTATAAGGCCCTTCCCCCATTAATTTATCTTCCATAGGTCCCGGAGGATTTTGAGTTTCATTTTCTCTCGCTTGTTTCCTAGCTTCATCCTCCCACCAGCTCTTTAATTGTAACCATTGAGATCCTTCTAAAACTGTTTTAGCTAAAGCTTCCCAATCCAAGGGGATTAGTAATCTAGATGTTCCTAAATTTTCAAGCATCCCCAACACATAAGGTGATTGAGGACCATACTGAGATACAGCAGATTTGAGGTCCTTTATAAATTTATACTCTATTGATGCATATTGTATATCAACCATTTGAGGATTTTGAGGATTTTGTTGTCTTAGGATTGGGAAAAATTGAGGGGGATCTATAAATCCACCAAGGGGTGCTGTAAGATTCTCATCATCATATAATGTTGTAAGAGGAATAGTAAAACGCTGATTTTCTAGTCCCACATCAGTCTTTGATTTGGTTATAGGAAAAAGAGAGGCTCGAGGAGCAGCAGTAGGTTTTGGAGATGATTTATGCTTTTTTAATTTCATCTGTTTTTTTAAAAATATTCATCATTTCTTCTACTTCTAAATCACTATCAGACTCGCTAATATCATTGTCATATTCTGATTCTGAGGATGTATTCCCATCAGACTCAGGGGGTTCATCTACAGAGTCATGAACCCCTTCCTTAGTTTCAACTTTTTCACCAGATATTTTGTCTTCTCCTTTTATATGGCTCTGTGTCTCCTTATCACTGTTAGTTTCTAACAACTGTAAAGCTTGAGTAATAGCACTGCAAAGCATCCATTCTTTCACAGATATAACATTACCAGATTGATGTTGCTTCCGCAATTCTTTTAGGACAAGTTTCCATTCCCTTAAGTTTAATTGTACTTTAGTTTGATACTGAAACCAATAACAATGACTCTCAATTGTCTGAAATAATTTTTTTAATCTTTTTTGAGAGGTCTTTACCTCTATAGAATATAATAACCCTTGTAGTAACTCTATATATTGAGTTTTCAATGATTGGGAATTTCCCATTATAATGCCAAAAGGTCCCCCGTCCTTGGGGCGTTAACCCTTTTGGTGCAGAGACTGCATGAATTGGAATTCCTTAAGATAATGCCGAAAGTCCCCCGTCCTTGGGGCGATAACCCTTTCGGTGCAGAGACTGCATGAATTGGAATTCCTTAAGATAATGCCGAAAGTCCCCCGTCCTTGGGGCGTTAACCCTTTCCGTGCAGAGACTGCATGAATTGGAATTCCTTAAGATAATGCCGAAAGTCCCCCGTCCTTGGGGCGATAACCCTTTCGGTGCAGAGACTGCATGAATTGGAATTCCTTAAGATAATGCCGAAAGTCCCCCGTCCTTGGGGCGTTAACCCTTTCGGTGCAGAGACTGCATGAATTGGAATTCCTTAAGATAATGCCGAAAGTCCCCCGTCCTTGGGGCGATAACCCTTTCGGTGCAGAGACTGCATGAATTGGAATTCCTTAAGATAATTTTAGAATTTTTAATAATTATCCCGAAAGTCCCCCATCCTAATTTATAACCCGGGGGCTTACCCTTTCGGTGCCGATCCTGCCGACTACGCCAGATGTTGTATGACAGACTCCAACACAGGATCAGCATGCAGTGTTTTTTATTATATTTCTCTCAGCCTTTTTATACATCTTCCAGACAAAGAGGGCAATTAGCCATCAGCAAACATTAATAGACAATAAAGGCAAATAGCCAGTAGCAATGACGAGCATAAATTTGCGAATCAGCAATCAGCCAGATAAACTTTCCCTAAAGAATATCTTAAACTAGTTAGGGCTAGAACACTTTGAGCTCCTCTTCTTTTCAATATAGAAGAAACAAGAAAGAAACACCCTCGTTTGCAAGCAATGTTTCTTTACTATCTATTCTATATCTCTTGGCAAGACGTTCCGTTTGCAGACACGCCCACCAAGGGCAACAAAGCCTCGTTTGCAAGAACTGTTGTTGCCAAACTTTCTGATTAGCCTCTTGGCATAACATACCGTTTGCAGTATGTTCACCAAGGGGGTGATAAGTGCCTCGTTTGCGAGAACACCTTCACCCATTACTTTTGATAAACTACTTGTTTCTTCTCTATCTGTTCTACACCTCTCAGCAGAACGTTCCGTTTGCAGACACGCCCACCGAGGACAACAAGGCCTCGTTTGCAAGGAATCTTGTTGTTCTTCTTCTGATTCTCTACAATGGGGAAGAGATATTTTTCAACAGATGGGGGTACACCTAGCAACCAAGCCTGCAGGTGTTAAAAATAAAAATCTAATTCATCATCAAAAGGGTAAAGGATATGTTTTTAGGGGCCACTGAGAAAACAATTTTGAAAATACCATGGCTTTCTGATAAGCCAGTATGCTATCCTTAAGCTAAGATCCCAAGGCTTTCTGCTTCTCAGATCCGGAACCTCAATCCTGTTTTTGGAGGATCTGGGCCAGATCTTACTGGACTTCGTAATTTGGGAAATACTTGTTATATGAACTCAATATTGCAGTGCCTATGTAATGCCCCACATTTGGCTGATTATTTCAACAGAAACTGTTATCAAGATGATATTAACAGATCAAATTTGTTGGGGCATAAAGGTGAAGTGGCAGAAGAGTTTGGTATAATCATGAAAGCCCTGTGGACAGGACAGTATAGATATATCAGTCCAAAAGACTTTAAAATCACTATTGGGAAGATCAATAATCATTTTGCAGGGTACAGCCAACAAGATTCACAAGAATTGCTTCTGTTCCTCATGGATGGGTTCCATGAGGACCTAAATAAAGCTGATAATCAAAAGAGACATAAAGAAGAAAATAATGATCATCTCGATGACTTTAAAGCTGCAGAACATGCTTGGCAGAAACATAAGCAGCTTAATGAGTCTATTATTGTTGCACTTTTTCAGGGTCAGTTCAAATCCACAGTACAGTGCCTCACCTGTCACAAAAAAATCTAGGACATTTGAGGCCTTCATGTATTTCTCTACCACTAGCATCCACAAGTAAATGTACATTATAGGATTGCCTTAGATTATTTTCCAAAGAAGAAAAACTCACAGATAACAACAGATTTTATTGCAGTTATTGCACAGTTCGATGGGATTCTCTAAAAAAGATAGAAATCTGGAAGTTACCATCTGTTCTTTTAGTACATTTGAAATGTTTTTCCTATGATTGCAGGTGGAAGCAAAAATTACAGACATCTGTGGACTTCCCTTTAGAAAATCTTGACTTGTCACAGTATGTTATTGGTCCAAAGAACAATTTAAAGAAATATAATTTGTTTTCTGTTTCAAATCACTACGGTGGGCTGGATGGAGGCCACTACACTGCCTATTGTAAAAATGCAGTAAGACAGTGGTGGTTTAAATTTGATGATCACAAAGTTTCTGATATCTCCGTTTCTTCTGTGAAATCTTCAGCAGCTTATGTCCTCTTTTATACTTTATTGTGACCACGAGCAACTGATGTAGCCACATGAGAGTGGGAGCTGTGTTACTAGCACTATATAATTCAGGTCAGTGCTATTATTAAAAAACTGACAAACAAATATTTAGCAAGTATCACAGCAAGCATCCCTTACCAGGTACTCTTTAGTCCAAAACAACCTTTTTAATCTGCTCCAAATAACAAAATAATTAACTATCTAAGCATTATTATTCTTTTTTTTCCGGCAAGGGAACCTCATCTTTGCCTTTTCAGCTAAGAAACTTTTAAGCTGCACGCTTTTTCCTTCAAAAAACTCACAACTTAAGTCTCATTCCTTCTGGCCGGGACGAGAAGATCTCTCTTTAGTCTGCACACAATTGTATTTTTTTCTTTTTATATATGCCTTTATGTCTGTGCACTTGTCTAGATTTCATGTAAATGTGACATCACAAATATATGTTTGTATGTTTGTGCGTCTGTCCAGTGTGATGTCACAAATAACAAAGCGCTTATGAAAATTAATATTATAACATATATATATACATATATATATATATTTGGATCCAAAAAACTTTAATTTATTTAAGTTAAGAGTATTCTAATTGGGTAACAATTTTAAAAGTATAGCTACCTTCAATTTTGATTTATAGGTGTCTCTGGAACTTATCTTCAGTTAAGAATATGACTAATACTGTATAACCTGATATTTTGGTATTTGACATAAGATTGTTTATTTGTAATTAACTTTATTTGTTTAATAGCTGATTAATTTGAATTATTTCAACAGGTAATTTCATAGAAGGTTGCTGTGTATGCTGAGACTTGGGGGTTCCAGCTAACAAATTATTTTTCCAAAGTGCTCTTAGTTTTTCTTTAATTTATCTTTATGTTTGTAGAAGCTCAAGCAGCAATGTGTGTGAGCAGAGATCAACGTTAATTTTCTAATCTAATAGTTCTATTTTTTAGTTTGACAACTCGCCTCTTGACTCAGTGCTGGAATAGCACTGCCTTTCCTTTAATAATTGATGCTTGAGTTTCTAGTTAGTGGGCCCTGAAGATTTGCCGGTGGCATTGTCTAGACATAAAAAAGATGGCTGCTGCTACAGCTGCAGGGATCACAGTTGCTATAAGCATCCCTACTGCTCAAGCATCAAACAACCTCACCAGCAGTGTGGCCTCTGCTCTGCATGCATGGGGGCCTCCTAGATCAATGTGTTATAACAAGTGGACATTTTGATCTTTTATTATTTGGGACATTATGGGACAATACCTTGAGAGTATTTGTCTAGAGAACTCAGTGTGTTACTTGATGGAACTAAGGGCAGCTGATTTGTTTAAAGACCTTGATACGCTATGGAACTTGGCTCATCAGCAGAAGGCTTGCCGCCTTAAAGCCGCAGCATCTCCTCATGATTGGACAGCTGTTAGTCAACACACAGTTGATCCTGAAGGGCTCAATTGTGTCGCTGCCTGAAGCGGAAGTCGCTTGGAGCAGCGAACGCCACAGCAAAATTCGGAGGCAGGATGAAAATGTAAAAAGGTCTTTTATTCTTCTTCTCTCTCCAGCTCCAGCAATCACTCCAAATGCTCTAACTCCAACCACCACCTTCTTCTTCCCCACACACACTAACGAACCTCACCCAGTTATATACATATAGCTTTAACAAGGACACGTGCTTACAGCTCAAGCTTACAGGTGCGTCATGCAGTGTTCACGGGCATACAAAGATTCTTTGAATAATGTATTAATATCAGGTGGAAACTAGAACATCTTTTATGGCTCTCAGCTAACTGCAATCTTTAGCTATCTCCTTGATTATAGGCTCCTTCACAATTGGATGGCTGGTAGCCAATGACAGGTAAGATCCCCAGAGGGGGACAACCTAAGACAGGCACAGTCGATCCGGATGAGCTCGTCACCCATCCACGGGACAGTCTCATGTGGCCGACATATCAACCTAAGACAGGAGTCAAGGGCACAGCCTTGATTATCTGATGATGGGTAAGAATGTTGGTTGCACATGGGATGTCCTAGAGCATCTCCTCTTTTAAAACAAAAGGGGGGAAATGTAAGAGCCCTAATTGAGAAGATAGCTAAGATGGCAGCTAGCTGAGAGCCATAAAGGTGTTCAAGTATTTTCACCTGATATTCATGCATTTATCTAAGAATCTTTTTATGCCCGTGAACACTGTGTGACGCACCTGCAAGCTCGAGCTGTAAGCACTTGTCCTTGTTAAGGCAAAATGTATTTAACCGGGTGAGGTTAGTTAGAGTTGGTTGGAGTTGGTGGTGGTTGGAGTTGGAGAGGTTGTTGGAGCCAGAGAGAGAAGTTAGAAGAGAGAAGAATAAAAGAAATTTTTCATTTCCATCCTGCCTCCAAATTTTCTCCTGCGCTCCAGGTGGTGACATGTTCCCTTCTGTCAGAGTCCCTCTGAGGGACACACTGCCACCATCTCCTCTACACTCAGCCTGAGCTCAGATGCCACAGCTCAGGAGGCCTCCCTCCCCAGCCACTTGATCACACCACCTGCTCATCACAACAGAACTGGTTTCTTTATTTCTTTATCATTTTTGTCCTCACTGAAACTTAAGCTCCATCAGAACAGGAAACTGCAGGTCCTACCCAATGCAGTATCATTAGAACCTAAGACCAGAGCTGTCACATATCATGCAACAAATCACTTGTCAAGTGGCTGAGTGAATAAATCAATCTTCATTTGACACATGAAGAAACTGAAGCTGGGGCTGGGGTTGAAGCTCAGTGGTAAAGCGCCTGCTTAGCACATGTGAGGCCCGGGTTCGATCCTCAGCACCACATAAAAATAAATAAAGGCATTGTGTACAACTAAAATAAATGAATGAATATTGAGAGAGAGAGAGAGAAACTGAAGCTGAAGGGGCTGAGTCCCATGCACCATATTACTTAGCTGGTAGGGTGAAGCTTGAACTTGGAGCTCCTCCCAAGGGTTTCCTGGGTCTTACAGCTTCATGTGGCTCTGTGCCTCCCGGCTTCTCCTGTACTTCCCACTTTGAGGCCTGCATGCCACGCTTCCAGGTAGCACCTGTACAAGGAGCTACTGGCAGTGTCTGTGGCCTCAGCACTACCTTCAGGAGTTGGCGTACCTATATTCCTCAACCCTATCTTTTTGTGGCATATAGGCCATTTATTACCCTCATGTTGCCTTGCACATTTAATGTTGGATAAGTTCAGGTATAGCCAAATTACAGACAACAATATCTGTCTTATTAGTTTAGTACAGATAACAATAATGATAACATTGTCATTATTCTCTAGAATCATTACTGGATTATTATCAACGTAGCATTATCATCATTATTGTTTTTATACTATGCTTTTGTTAGACAATTATAAGCTTCCAGCTATCTTAATGAGACCTCTGATTTCAGACATCGGGTTTTCATGCAGGACTTTCATGGCAGTGGATAATCATTCAGAGCCCAACCCAACCCCTCTTTCTCCTTCTCCAAAGGCTCAGCCTTTCCAGTATTTGGACATTCCTAGAAAATTTCCAGAGGAATTGAACACACTGGATACCTTTGTGTCAAATCTGGATCAAAGCCCAGGTGCTCCCACTCCTCATTTAATCAAGAAAAATATGGGGATACACATGCCCCAGTCTCCTTGAGTCCAGCATTCACCAGGTAAAGTAACTTGGTGAGGGGTTCACAGGCCAAAGCCCCCACTGTGTCCCGGCCAGGATTGATGATCATTTCTTGCCCTGTTCTCCCATTCAAACAGAGGCACTAGAGACAGAAAAGCAGCAATAAATGCTGTGTGGGGCCGGGCGCGGTGGCGCACGCCTGTAATCCCAGCACTTTGGGAGGCTGAGGCAGGAGGATCGCGAGTTCAAAGCCAGCCTCAGCAATGGCAAGGCACTTAGTAACTCAGTGAGACCCTGTCTCTAAATAAAATACAAAAAAAGGGCTGGGGATGTGACCCAGTGGTCGAGTGCCCCTGAGTTCAATCCCCAGTACCAAAAAAAAAAAAAAAAAAAAAAAAAAATGCTGTGTGGGGGGATGGGGCTGCAGCTCAGTGGCAAAGCGCTTGCTTAGCACATGTGAGGCACTGGGTTTGATCCTTAGCACCATATTAAAATAAAACAGGGCTGGGGTTGTGGCTCAGCAGCAGAGCGATCGCCTCGCACGTGCACGGCCCGGGTTCGATCCTCAGCACCACGTAAACATAAATGCATTGCATTGTGTACAACTAAAGTAAATAAATAAATATTTAAAAAATAAATAAATAAATAAAACAAAAAAACTAAACAAAACTACCATGCCCAGCTCCCATTTCTTATTTTTGTATCCTACCTCACATCATCCTGGGCAACTTAGCAAGACCCTGTCTCAAAATAAAGTTAGAATTTTTTACGAAGGGCTGGGGATGTAGATCACCAGCAGAGCACTTGCCTAGCATGCACAAGGCCCTGGCTCAATAGCTAGCATGGCAAACAGAAAAAGGAAAACCACGAAGGGGAATCACCAGTGGCACCCACAGAGCTCCTGATGTGTTAAAGTTGAAGAAAGCAAGCCATGGGCCAGAAGTGTGCACCGTGTGGTCCAGCAGAACTGAAGAGGGAAACCCTGGGCATGTCATGCTGTCACCCACCAAGGAAGCTGCCAAGAGCTAGAGAGCTGCTTGTCTTGTCCACAGCTCTGCTCAGTGTGAACAGAGCCACCCTCAAAAAGCATGCCCCCCCAATCTCAACACAGACAAAGAATTGATCTAGAAAGAGACGCACCAAGTTCTGGAGGGCACCAAGGACAGGACCAGCAGCCATTCACCTGGAGCGGAGGGGCTCAGGTGACATCAGCACTCAGCACCAGCCTGCCGCGGTGGTGTACCTTGTTTGCTTTCTCAATCCCAACTGAGCACCCAAAAGTAGAAGAAATAGGAGGAAGCGGCAGATCCTGGTGATGTGCACGTGTCACTGCAGTGACTCAGGAGGCCGAGGCATGAGGATCTACAGTTCCAGGCCAGTCTCAGCAACTAGGGACACCCTGTCTCAAAAAATAAAAGGGCTGAGGAAGTTTTCAGTGGTAAAGTGGCTCTGGGTTCAGCCCCAGCCCCAGCCCCAGCACCAGCACCAAGGAGGAGGAGGAAGAGGAGGGGAAAAGCTAGAAGAAGTGGAGGAACAGGAGGAAGGGCCAGATGAGCAGGATGGAGGGGGGAGGGGACGGGGGAGGGGACGAGAAGAGAGAGGGACGTTTGGTGTGTGGGTGGGGACTGGGGAAGTGCTGGAGGTGGGGCACCTGAGGAGGAGAGGCGGGAGGAGAGAGGCAGGAGGAGGAGAGAAGGCAGGGCTGGGTGAGGCCTTCCCCTTCCTCTGCTTCCCGAGGCGCATCCCTCTCTCAGTGTGCAGAAGCCACCTCCCCAGGAGGGCGCAGGAGGAAGCCGAGGCCTTGCTCACCTGGAATCCGCGCTGTGCCGCTAAGTGAAAGCTGGGCTGGGGGAGCCAGGCCAGGTGGCACAGGCCAGTGATCCCAGCGCGCCGAGTTCACTGCCCTGACCACATCAATCAATCAACACACACAAGCCAGGAGCGCGCCCGGCGCAGCGCAGTGCAAAAATCCACTGTATGAACTGTGCTGGGTCAACTGTTGAAGTGGGCCTGGGCTCCCTGGCCAACACCCTGCTAGAGGAACCTGGAGGAAAAGGAAGGAAGGACATGACATTGTAGCCAAAAGCTCATATGGAGTGGGCTTCACTGCCCTCCAGTGGTGACAGCAGGCTCAGAGGAAATACACCTACCACTAAATTCCCTGGCATGGTGGGTGCGCGGAATTCTTCGTGGAGGAAAATACATGGCCTTGCAAGTAGTTTTTTAAGTCTGCCCTTGTAGCTCTCTCTGACATTTATCTTGAGAAGGATGCTCCTCAGGGTAATATATCTCTCCCGTTCAGAACGGGAAAAATATGGGGGCTTCTTCATCCCTCCCGCCAACTCCCCTCTAAAATGCCTCTTAGACAACCTAGCCACTCTTGGCCTAACTACCAATATACAACCAAGAGACTCATCAAGTTTTGCATTCAAGGTTGGCCCATGTACCCCTTAGATAACCAAAATAAATGGCCTGCTTCTGGGTCTCTGGATCCCTCTATACTGAGAGATCTTTTCAACTTCTGTGAGTGATCAAAAAAATAGGCAGAGATTCAATATATGCAGGCCTTCTCCCTCCTCTGTTCAAATCCCTCACTCTGTACCCACTGCAGCCCCAAAACTGTCCTCCTTGCCTGTCAACCAGCTGCTCCCCTACCATCCCCCTCCTTTATTGATTTCAATCCCAAGGACGAGCCACCCCCATACCATATTCTACCTGAACCCTCCCCCTCCCTCAGCCCCTCCAGCCCCACTTCTACCCACTCCTGCCACCTCCTCCTTCAGCCCACCCTCCACGAGATCTCACACAATGTCTGCTCACCCTCCTTCACTTTCTCCCACCCAAGTCCTGGCTCCACTCCAGAAAGTTGCAGGGGCAGAAGGAATTGTCCATGTCCATGTTCCATTCTCGATGACCAATGTATTGCAAATCGAGAAACAGTTGGGCTCTTATACCACTGACCCCACTACATGCCTCAGGGAATTTCAATGGGTCCTCCAAGCTTATAGCCTCACCTTCCATTATATATATATATATATATATATATATATATATATATATATATATATATATATGATTCTGGCAAATACCCACCTTCCTGAGGAGCTTAGGCAAGTCTGGGAGCAGGCAAGGGCCTATGCTGATGAGAACCATAGAACTAACCCTAACCATCCTATTGGACCTCAGGCCGTCCCCGAAAGGGACCCTAACTGGGACTCTAATTCCCCAGGGGACGTGGCCTTGAGAGATCAATTTTCCACTTTTATAGTAGTTGGTCTTAAGCGAGCAGCACAAAAGGCCATCAATTTCAAAAAGCTGCAGGAAATCATACAAAAAAGGGAAGAGACCCCCTCTGAATTTCTTGATCGGCTGATAAAAGCTCTCCAACAGTACGCCAATTGAGATCCTGAATCTCCATGGGGATGTCAGTTCCTTATGATTTACTTTCTGTCCCAAAGTTACCCTGACATATGGGCTAAACTAAAAAAATAAGAGCAAGGGCCTGCGAAACCTCAGACAAAGATCTTGGCAATGGCCTTTAAGGTCTACCATAACAGAGATGAGGATGCTGAGTGCCGTAAGTTTCTGAAGTATGAAAAGCCCAAACGAACAAAATTTGAAATGCTGGCCCAGGCCTTATGGGGCTCTGACACTCAAGCCTCACAAATAGGGGGCCATAACCCCACACAGAGGGGACCTCCAGGGCCGTGTTTCAGGTGTGGGACACTGGGCTAGAGTTTGCCCCTACCCCAGGCCCCCATACGCACCCATGTCCTAAATGCTCCAAGATGGGCCACTGGGGTGTCGACTGCCCCAGTTCCCATAGGGGCCTGGACCAGTCATGGAACCCAGCTTGCTGGGACTGCCTGCAGAAGATTGACAGGGACCTGGGGTTCCTCTCCCGACAGTTGACATCGCCTTGCAGGAGCCTAGGATCACCCTTCTTGTTGATGGCCACCCCATAAATTTTTTGCTAGACACTGGAGCCACCTTCTCAGTATTGAGGGAGTTTTGGAGGCCCACCACCATAGCATCATCCCCTATTGTTGGGGTAGAGGAACACACCATTTATCCCAAGACTCCCATGCTGTCTTGCCACCTCCACCTCCATCCCTTTGCCCACCAGTTCCTAATAATCCCTCAGTTCCCTGTGCCTTTGTTGGGCCAAGACATACTGGCCAAATTTTAGACTTCAGTTGGGCTCTCTGGCTCTTCTCACTCAGTTGTGCTCTTTGACTCGTCTCACTCCATCTCCTCCTCCGTCTTCCTCCTCACCATCGTAGAGGTTGATAGCCCGGAGAAGATCTCTCAGTGCTCTACCTGTGCAGAAACCTCCTGTTACCCTGCCCCCACACATCTGGTAGACCCTAAAGTTTGGGACACCCAGACTCCCTCCCTTACTCACTGCACCCCTGTACAAATACACCTTATAGATCCCAGCGTTTCCCCAATAAAGCCCAGTACCAACTCCCGGCCACTAGCCTCGGGGGTCTCCAACCTATTATCTCAGACCTCCTGTGGAAATGCTTTCTCCGACCCACCCATTCCCCTTATCATACTCCCATATTGGTGGTCAAGAAGTCCAATGGGTCGTACCGGCTAGTCCAAGCCCTTCGTCTCATCAAGGAGGTGGTCAGGCCCATACACCCTCTGATCCCAAATCCTCATACCATTCTCTCCCTAATTCCTTCCTTATCCACCCATTTCTCAGTCATGGATCTCAAGGATGCATTCTTCACTGTCCCTTTAGCTCAGGAGTCACAAGACCTTTTTGCCTTTACCTGGACTGGCCCTGATACTCAACAGTCCCAACAACTGACCTGGACAGTCCTCCCTCAGGGTTTTCAAGACAGCCCTCATATCTTTGGACAGACACTGGCTGCTGATCTCAAAGACCTTTGAATTCTGGGGGCTGGGGTTGTGGCTCAGCGGCAGAGCGCTCGCCTCGCACGTGCGCGGCCTGGGTTCAATCCTCAGTACCACATAAACATAAATGCATTGCATTGTGTACAACTAAAGTAAATAAATAAATATTTTTTTAAAAAAAGACCTTGAATTCTCTGACTCCACTCTTCTGCAATATATAGATGCCCTTCTCCTTTGCAGCCCTCCCTTTTCCACAGCTCGTGGAGACTCTTACACCCTTTTGAATTTTCTTGCTTCTCGCGGGTATCATGTCTCCCCCTCTAAAGGACAACTTGCCCAGACCCAGGTAGTTTATTTAGGAGTTCAGATCTCCCATTAGTCAAAGGCCATTACTCTAGGCCGAAAGGCCCTCACCAAGGCTCTCCCATGTCCCAAGACAAAGAAAGATATTCTTTCCTTCCTGGGGCTAGCGGGATATTTCCATGCCTGGATTTGCAATTTCTCTCCTTATGCAAAGCCCCTATATGAGACTGGTAAGGGGGTTGAGGAAAAGCCTCTCCCCGAAACCATTCGGGCTGAGTTTAGGTATCTGCAGCAGGCACTATTACAGGCCCCAGCTCTTCACCTCCCAGACCTTCTTCAGCCATTCACCCTTTATGCCCATGAGATGATAGGTCTGGATCTAGGTGTTTTAGGCCAACATAAGGCCTCCACTTTTGCTCCCATTGCCTACCTTTCTAAACAACTTGATCCCACTGTTCGTGGATGGGCCCCTGTCTTCAGGCTTGGGCTGCTGCTTACCTACTTCTACAGGAATCAAAAAAGCTGATCTTTGGTGCCCATATCACTTTGCTTCTCCTCACCATTTAAAAGATCTACCTATAAGAGCCTTCCTATAAGAGCCTTCAAACCCTCTCGCCTTGTCGTGTTCTCTCTCTCCTTGTTTCTTTTCTACAGACTCCTCAATCTCTTTCCAACCCTGCTCCCCTTTACATCTGGTTACCCTCTTCCTAGTCCCCCAGAACATGATTGTGTAGAGATGCTTGAGGCTTTAATCCCTCACCCCTCCCACATTCAAGAGAGACTGATTCCTGATTCTTTCCTAATCTGGTTCATGGATGGAAGCTCTTTTCTTAAAGATGGGCAACACTTTGCTGGCTACGTTGTCGTCTCCCTATCAGAGGTTATCAAGGTGGCACCCCTCCCCCCCAATACCACAAACCAACAGACCGAACTAACATTCATTATTCATGTCTTTGAATTAGTCACTGACCAAAACCTCACCCTCTACACAGACTCAAAATATGTCTATTATATTTTACTCTCTCATTTGGTGATATGGAAAGAGCAGAGGCCCTTGACCACTAAGGGTTCTCCCAGTCACTAATTCCAAACTAATATCAAAGCTCCTACAGTCCTCTTTTCTGCCCAAACTAATAGGATCTCTCATTGTCCTGCACACCAAAATGATGGGTCTCCCATGACTCAGGGCAACACCAAGGCTGATAGGGCAGCAAGAGAGGCAGCACTATCTTCTTCTCTCCTGGCCTTAGATCAATCCACCACCCAGTCCTCCACATCTCCTTCCATACAAGCAATCCTCTCCTATCTCCACTCTCTTTTCCATCCTAAACCTCAGGCTCTCAAAATGTTTGCTACCTCCTTCCTTACCCTGGATTCAGAGAACACACAGTTCCTCCATCAACTCACCTCCATGTGCATTGCATGTCAACGCACCAACCCATACACTCCCCTTAAACCGGGAATGTATCCTTCTCACCAAGCCTGGGGTCAGTTCCCAGGAGCCAAATGGCAAATAGATTTCACCAACATGCCAACTGTCTGAAAACATAAATATCTCCTTGTCTTGGTAGATACCTTCTCTGGATGGGTGGAGGCCTTTCCTATTTCCAACAAAAGAGCTTCCACAATAGCTTCTATTTTAGTCTCAGAAATCTTTACCCACTTCGGGTTGCCCACGTCCATCCAGTCTGACAATGGGCCTGAATTTGTCTCTCATGTCACCCAAAATATATCTACTTCTATTAACATTCCTTGGCATTTTCACATCCTATATCACCCCAAGTCTTCAGGGAAAGTAGAGATGACTAATAGAACCCTTAAGTACAGTCTGAATAAACTCTCCCTGGAGCTGCACCTGGACTGGGTCAAGCTACTTCCCCTCACCCTCTTTAGGCTCCGAGTCCTCCCAAAAAAATCATCCTCACTATCCCCTTTTGAGGTTATGTTTGGGTGGCCAGCTCTTCCACCCAGAGTTTCCCCAATTCAAGGAACCTTACCCCAAACCTCTCTCTTCCCCTCTTGTCATTCATCAGACATCAGCTATGGATGTGCCAAGATTACATCCTGCCTGACCCTGGTAGACTAACCACCTCATTCCCATTAACACCTGGTTCTTGGGTATATTTCTCCCCTCCCCAGGACACGGGAGAAGTCTCCCTTGCCCCAAAGTTGACAGGCCCCTTCCAGGTTGTGCTGTGCACACCCACAGATGCTAAGCTTTGTGAAACCTCAGAGAACATGACATCTTGGATTCATATCTCCAGACTAAAACCAGCTGCCCAACCAGCTGAGGATCCACAAAAGAACAACAGACACATACCCCAGTATACTTGTTCTCTCCCTTCCCACTGATACTCTAAAAATTCACTTCTCTCATGTCTCCAATACTGACTCAAATGATCTTTTCTTTCTTTTTCTGAATCATGTCTCATCCTGATGTTAGCCCCTTGTGTCATAACCAGCTTCTCCTTAGGGATCAACTGTTATGACTTCTCATCGCATCAGATGAGAAGTCAGGGCAGATTTAGTGGTCTCTAGAGGGATCAACTACACCCTGGACGACTCCTCACCAGCTCACTCTGAGAGGCCCTTAATCTGCTATGATGACCTTGCTCATGGGCTTCCTGCTCTCCATGGTCCTCTTCACCTCAAGTCCCGCCCAGTGAAATACAGGACGATGGAAAATAATCCCTCTCTCCTTTCTCTTTGTTGTAAGATGCTGCCTGTAAACTAGTGATACCTACAATTACTCTCATCGGGAGGACACCCTCACCGACCTACAGCTTCAGGAAATGTTCATCCACTCCTGCAGAGATTCATTCTTTTGGCACCAACCTCCTGAAAATCCTTTTCACCCTCGAGCCTGACCTACCTGTCTTGTATGCCCATATTCCCCCCATAACATCCCACATTGCCCCGTTTCAGCAGGAAGCAGTCAGACTGACACAACACCCCACTCCCTAAGAAAACAAAAAGAGGGGGGATGATAGATGGGCTTGGGCTAACAGGCCAAACCCAAGGAAGTTTCTGTTTCCTGAGCAAATTTGTTTCATTTTTCCCTGGGCAGGAAATCACCCCAGGGTAGGCTAAAATGATACTTGTTTCCTTTTCTTTTCTTTTTCTTTTCTTTTCTTTCTTTTTTTTTTTTTTTTTAATATTTAGTTAGTTAGTTGCACACAATGCCTTCATCTTTATGTGGTGCTGAGGACTGAACCCGAGCCGCGCATTGGGGCAGGCAAGCACTCTACCGCTGAGCCACAACCCCAGCCCTACTTGTTTCCTTTTCCCTGGGCAGGAGCCAATAGATTCAAAGGTCACTCTGGTACAAACTCCACCAGAAATTAATACTTAAGCTCCCTCCAGTCCAGAACTCTCACCCTCTCCCCACGCCTCTTCTACCTTTGAATGACCATAAAGGCTGGTGAATAAATCTCCTGGCTGCAAAATGGTCCCTGGTGTGATTTTTTGCCCTTCATTTGGTGCCGAAACCTGGGACCCTGTCCTGATCCAGAGTTCATAATCTCCTGGGACTGCCTCAGCCTTTGCCCATTTTTTCATCACCACTCCAATGCATCCACCATCCCCAGCACACTCTCCCACAGGGTCACCTGCAAACTTTTGCCTTCCCATTCCTGGGACACACCCAGAAGGACTAGGGCCCATCTGGCTTTACTGCCCCTCCCTGCCTGGGCAGGTTTTCTTCTGCTGTCTCTGATGAATGGTTGGAAAAATTCCCCATGAGAAGGGGGAGTTCAACTCAGGACCAGCAGGGTTCTGAGCACACCTGAGGCAGGTGCAGGTCCAAGGAACAAACAAGTTTTTATATGAAAGCTGATACATATTCAGGGCAAAATTGGGCCATCTCAATAGGACAGCAACCTGTGCTAGGGGTGTATAGAGGGCCAGGAGTAGGGGCAGCACTACAGGTGGAACCAGGGTGGAGTCACACAATTCCCTACCCATTTTCTCTGCACTTGTGCCTTGCCCCAACACTAGCCCAAGATTTAAATTTTGTTATTGTATTATAATGAATCAGGTTTTGATTTGTGTGAAAAATACTCAATCCTTAGAAAAAAAAAAATCTAGAGATGATTGTTTAACTTAGAGTCAACTGGAATACTCACAAAATTCCTTACACAATTCATGTTGCATAAATGCTTTGCAACTTCCTCTGAAGTTTCTTGACATGTTTAAACGTACAACTTGCTACTCGTGCCAGCATTTTTACCCTTTATGCCTTCTGCCACTCCAGGATTAATCCATCATTCTACTTAAATCGTGTGTGTGTGTGTGTACACATACACACACACACCAAGTTTTCCATGAGTACTTTCATGTTATCGAAGGTGACTGATTTGTCATGTTTTTAGCATTCAATGGGATTTTCTACAATACAACTACTCTCAGTTTTAAAACAAAACCCCAAAATGGAAGACTGTTTTTTCTTTTTCTGTATGAGTTGTTTGATATTTAGAAATGTTACTGTATCAAGCCGGGCACGGTGGCGCATGCCTGTAATCCTAGCACTTGGGAGGCTGAGGCAGGAGGATCACGAGTTCAAAGCCAGCCTCAGCAATGGCAAGGCACTTAGTAACTCAGTGAGACCCTGTCTCTAATAAAATACAAAAAAGGGCTGGGGATGTGGCTCAGTGGTCGAGTGCCCCTGAGTTCAATCCCCAGTACCAAAAAAAAAAAAAAAAAAAAGATAAAGAAATGTTACTGTATCAAGTAAATGCATATTGTTAGAAATATCAGTAGGTTCCCATTTCTCAAAACAGCTTAAGGCTCAGTTTCAATTTGCCCAAGAAAGACCCCACCCAAGGATGGTGCTATTTCCACTGCCCCAACTTCTCCCACCAATGCTACCCTCAGGCCAGTCAGAGCTGCACCTAAACCGTTTGTGCCTATGACCTCACAATCTCCAGACCCTCGCTGCTGAACCAGCATATGACAGATATCCCAAACAGCAGATATAAGCTGAAGCTTGCACGTACACTCTCTCTTTCTGTCCCTGCCATGGTGCCTCCCTGCTCCCTGTTCCCCGCCCCCTGCCCTGCCCCTGCTACCTGTCCCTGCCCCCTGTCCCTGCTTCCTGTCTCTGCCACCACCCCTGCTTCCTGCTCCCTGCCCTGCTTACATGCTTCTGCTGCTCCCCTGCTCCCTCTCCACCTCCTGCAGCCACCACGCAGCTCCCAATAAATCTCTTGGCTGGACGTCTGTCTCTTGGTGTGGTCACTCGTGTTTCACATAGCTTGAATATAATTATATAACCCCAAAAGAGCCAAGCTGTTATTATTGCTCTGCCAAATACCTAACAAATGCTTCTTAACCTTCTCCCAATCCCATTGGGAAGCATTGTATTTGGCAGCAGTAAAACACACATTTATATTCCACTTGACATTTGAGCGTTTCCTGGAATTTCAAAGCCAAAAGCTCATTACCTATGACAGTAGCTTCCTAGGCATTTAGTTCAGTTTCGATCCTTTTATCAATATTTATTTGATTATGCAGAGCTTTGAAAGTATTCTGAGCCAAATTATTAAGAAAATCTAGCTGGGCGTGGTGGTGCACGCCTGTAATCCCAGCACTGGGGAGGCTGAGGCAGGAGGATCGTGAGTTCAAAGCCAGCCTCAGCAATGGCGAGGCACTTATCAACTCAGTGAGACCCTGTCTCTAATAAAATACAAAAAAGGGGCTGGTGATGTGGCCCAGTGGTCAAGTGCCCCTGAGTTCAATCCCTAGTACCAAAAGAAAAAGAAAAAGAAAATCTGCATGCTGAATATTTGGATATGTGGCCACTGAGGCTGCAAACTGTGGATGCAATAAATGAAATTAAGAAGGCCACTCCCAGTATTACAAGACCAAGAGGATGCTTATGTCTCATCAGCTGGGAATGTATTTGTTGTAAGACTTGAAAACTAGCATCAGCGTACCATGGCTCTGAAATATTAGCTGACATTAAGACAAAAAGGGTTGCTGAAGTATTAATGTTCCTTTCCCCCTAGTATATGTGGTGATACAATTGGTTAAATTACATTTATTGCATGATATGTTTATCATCCTTTAACTTTCACACTTCCAGTAATTAAAATGTAAGGAGATTGAACACAATCCTGCAGGCCATAACAAGAACCCTCCTTATAATTTCTGCCCACAAAGTCAGTAAAGTCTTGTCAGTAAAACGTAAAACTTCTGAGACATCAATTAAATGCCAGACATCCTTCTGAATACCACCTTTGCTAAATGTCAAGATGTTACTAACAAATCCTCCAGGGGTCACGGCAGCACCCTTGCATAACTGCTTTTTGTCAAATCTAGGAGACCAGTCTAAAATGTACCCACCATCTCTAGGCACCTTATGTTGTACCGGCAAGGTATTTACACAATCCATCCACTTAGGAAATGTGCCAATTTCTATCATAGAATGATTAGGACAGTGAGGTATTATTAGTGAACATTCTGCTGAAATGACTGGCTTATTATGAGAAAGTCCCATTTTAAAGCTTTACATCCCTGGGGACAGTACCATTAGCTGGTCTAGGCCCCCCAACTGCTGTCTTTTCCTCAAAGGACACTTTTAGACAACCAGCATTTTATCGTGGGACCAACACATAGGTAACTGAGCACTATAGGCAGAATAATTAAATCCAGTCACATGAATGGGAGTGATATGGGTGTCTGTCAGTCCTTCCATCATATGAGTTATTAGTAAATACTGGGATGGATTCTCCAGTCCACACTGCTAGGTGTACTAAAGGTGGATGTGAAAAATAAGTTTAATATGTTTCTCCCTGTGTCCCAGTTACCTGACAGCTCAACACAGCTACGTTGCTATAAATATCATAGTTGGAAGCCGGGCGTAGTGGCGCACGCCTGTAATCCCAGCACTTTGGGAGGCTGAGGCAGGAGAATCGCGAGTTCAAAGCCAGCCTCAGCAATGGCGAGGCACTTAGCTTCTCAGTGAGACCCTGTCTCTAAATAAAATACAAAAAAGGGCTGGGGATGTGACCCAGTGGTCGAGTGCCCGAGTTCAATCTCCAGTACCACAAAAAAAAAAAAAAAATCATAGTTGGAGACAGGTTTTTCTTGCTGCTGGGTCATCTGTTCAGCCTGTACCAACAGATTCCTTAACTGCTTCCATGAGGGCAGCTTCACTGTTGGGTCTCTCTGGGCTTTCTTCTTTCCCCTCCTCCTTCAATTGTATTTTCTCTCACTGGGAACCTGAGCTGACATCTTTAGATCAATGCTCAGTCATCTGAATTTTGGCTCTAGGTCCTCCATGTCTTATGGCATATTCAGGTACCCAAACAGGATGGAAACCACCTTCTGGGAAAATACAAGCATGACCTCTGCCCGACATTATCACTGGATCTGGTCCTTTCCATTGACCAGTTTGTAAATCCTTCCACCAAACTTGACCTAAGGGACATTTTGCTGTGGAAGCCATATGGCTCAGCTGCAGTGCAACCTTATGAGGCACAGTTTAGAAAATTTAAAACAAATGGGGCATGGTTAAGATTATTTGGGGGGGTCATATTTTCCCCTTTCTGTTATTGTAATTGTAATTTAATAGATAGATGAGCTCATTCTACAATACCTTGACCTTGAGGGTTGTAAGGAATACCTGTTTTATGGTCAATACGAAATTGCTGGCAAAATTGCTGAAAAGAAGAGCTAGTATAAGCTGGTGCATTATCAGTTTTAATCTATAAAGAACATCCTAATACTGCAAAAGCAACTAGGCAATGAGAAACAACATGAGTATTTTCTTCTGCACCGGCTGTGCCAAAGATAAATCTGGAATAAGTGTCTACAATCACATGTACATAACATTGTTTACCAAACTGAGGGATGTGAGTTACATCCATCTGCCATAACTGATTTGGTCATAACTCACAGGGATTTACCACAGATGGTAAGGATGGAATGTGTACAAGGAACTGTGGGTGTTGTCCTACAATTTCAGGAGCATGCTCTCTAGTAATATTACATTTTTTATACAAACTAGAGGCATTTTTTATGATGCAAAGAATTCGAAGTTGGTGCAGAGTCATACAAAGACATTTGCTGACAAACAGCAAGCAATTTATCAATCTTATCATTACCTGATGTTAAAGGTACTGTGAGCCCAAATATGGCCTATAAAACATGGATGTTGATGCATTTGAATTGTCTTCAGCAAAGTATGAAACAAATTGAATAATGGTGTATACCCAATAGTTGAGGTTTCAATATTTTTCATAATTCCAACTGCATATAAGCTGTCAGCATAAATATTAACAGGCTTATCTGCAAAATAATTTAAAGCACAGTTAAGAGCTTGAAGTTCTGCTCATCATGCAGAAGCATATGATGTCCGTATTACCTCTGTATGAGCACAACTATAGAAACCTGCTTACCTGAGCTTGAGCTATTAGTGCTCCAGCTATTGGCTGTGTAAGCATAATTTTTGGAAAAACAAATATAGTTACTAACACAAATTGAATAATTTTAACACAAGGATAATGACTTTCTCTCTGACCAGGAAAATTAGCAAAGGCTATTTGCTAAGTATTAGAAATTTGGAAAAGCCAATCATTCTGTTGAGCAGTAAAAGGAATGTCTATAATACTAGATTCTGATCCATTCAGCTGTAAAACTCATGTGATGCTTTTAATAACCAACTGAGAAACAAAATCATGAAAGGGAGTTAATGACGTCTGAGGAGAATGGGCTAAGTGAAGCCATTCAATAACCCCCATTGACTGCCATATAGCTACAGTAGGAGCATGAGAAGTTGGAAATGCTAATAAATATATAGGCTCTTGTGGATTAATTATAGCAAGGTGAGCTTTTTTAGTAGCACGTTCAAACTTTATAAATGCTGTTCTCACTTCTGCTGTGAGCTGATGAGGCCAAGCAGGAGAAGAGTCTCCCTGTAAGATTGGAAAAAATGGACTCAAATCTGCAGTAGTTAGTTTTAAAGATGGCCTCAGCCAATTAATATCACCTAATAATTTTTTAAAATAATTAAGGGTATGCAATTCCTTGACTCTTATTTGTAACTTTTGAGGATGGATGGTATATCCTTCTATTATATTACCTAGATACAGAGAAGGAGATTTTTTTTTCAACCTGTTCAGGCGTGATGCACAAATCCACTGTAGTGAGTGAATTTTCTAACTGAGCAAAGACTTCAGAAGTACATCTGCGTTAGCATGAGCTTAAAGTATATTGTCCATAAAATGAATAACATGTGCATCAGGGAATTCATCCCTCACAGGTGTAATAGCCTGTGCCACAAAATTCTGACAAAGAGTTGGACTATTATGCATACCCTGAGGTAACATTTTCCAGCAATCTTTTAATTGGTTCTTTAAAGAATGCTAAAGGCAAACCTTTCACAGTCATCTGACTATAAAGGTATGGTGAAAAAACAGTCTTTTAAATCAATCACCATTAAATAGTAATCTAAAGGAATTATGGTATGAGAAGGAAGCCCTGGTTGTAAGGCTCCCATTGGCTCAATAATACAATTAATTGCTCTGAGGTGTTGTAGTAAACTCCATTTCCCTAAATATTCAATATATAAAATATCAATGGGTAAGATTACAAAGGATAGGTGTGGGTAGCCCAGCCCCTCTGGGTGTCACCCAGTCATAGGGCTATGCCTTATTACTCGAGCCTGGGAAAAGCCTGAATCATGAGTCCTAAAGTTTCCCCATCAGACATCAGTGTCCTTTGATTTTCCCGGACAGGCATCAGAACTTAAGCGCATTTATTTACAATTAAATGTGTTTAATTACACCTACAGTGACTTCCCACAAGTAAAGGCTTTCCCACATTGTTTAAATTCACAGGGCATCTCTCCAACATGACGTCTTTCAAGTAAATAAAAGTGACTAGCTGTAGTGAAGGATTTTTGACAATGCTTACATTAGAAATGTTTCTTTCTAGTATGACTTAATTCACATATGTGAAGGTAAGCAGAAGTACTGAAGGCCTCCCACACTGGTTACAAGTGCAATCTTTTTCTCTTGTATGAAATCATTCATGCATGTGAAGGTAAGAGGAACTAGTGAAGGCTTTCCCACATTGGTTACATTGATAGGGCTTTTCTGCAGAATGAGGTCTTTCATGTCTGGGAAGGTGAGCAGATCTAGAGAAGGCTTTCCCCCATTATTTACATCCATAGGGCTTCTTTCCTTTAGGAGTTTATTCATGTGAGTAAACATGACTGGATCTAGCAGAGACTTTTTCACTTTGTTTACATTCATAGAGCTTCTCTCCAGTATGAATTTTGTTATGTTGTAAACAGGAACTCAAATAAGCAAAGACTTTCCCATGTTGTTTACATATTTAGGGCTTCGCTCCATTATGAATTCGTGTATGTTTTCAACAGGAATTTCGATAAGCAAAGCCTTTCCCACATTGCTTACATTCATAGGGCTTCTATCCACTATGAGTTTGTTTATGTCTTTGAAGTACAAGGTTCATATGGCTTCTCTCTGGTATGAATTTGTTTATGGTATGGAAGTGAACTAGGAGAAACAAAGGCTTTCCCACATTGCTTACATTCATAGGGCTTCTCCCAGTATGAATTCATTTAGGTTGTGAAAAGGAACTAGAAGAAGCCAAGGCTTTCCCGCATTACTTACATTATTAGGGCTTCTTTCCAGTATGAATGTGCTCATGTTTTTGAAGGGAACTGTAATAAACATAGGCTTTCCCTCATTGCTTACATTCATAGGGCTTCTCTCCAGAATGAGTTCATTTATGTTCTGAAAGGGAACTAGAAGAAACAAAGGCTTTCCCACATTGCTTACATTCATAGTGCTTCTTTCCAGTACAAATTTGTTCATGTCTTCGAAAGGAACTAAACAAAGGCTTTACCACATTGCCTACATTCATAGGGCTTCTCTTCAGTATGAGTTTGTTTATGCCACAAAAGGTAACTAGAAAAAGCAAAGGCTTTCCCACATTGCCTACATTCATAGGGCTTCTCTCCAGTATGAGTTTGTTTATGGTACCAAAGGGAGGCAAGACAAACAAAGACTTTCCCACACTGCTTACATTCATAGGGCTTCTCTCTAGAATGAGTTCATTTATGCCACAAAAGGGAACTAGAAAAAGCAAAGGTTTTCCCACATTGCTTACATTCATAGGGCCTCTCTCCAGAATGAGTTTGTTTATGTCGTGAAAGGGAACTAGAAAAAGCAAAGGCTTTCCCACATTGCTTACATTCATAGGGCTTCTCTCCAGAATGAGTTCGTTTATGTTTCAAAAGAGAACTAAAAGAAGCAAAGGCTTTCCCACATTGCTTACATTCATATGGCTTCTCCCCAGAATGAATTCATTTATGTTTTGAAAGGTAAATTGAAGAAGCAAAGGCTTTCCCACATTGCTTACATTCATAGGGCTTCTCCCCAGAATGAATTTGTTTATGTTTCAAAAGAGAACTAGAAGAAGTAAAGGCTTTCCCACATTGCTTATATTCAAAGGGCTTCTCTTCAGTATGAGTTTGTTTATGTCGCAAAAGGGAACTAGAAAAAGCAAAGGCTTTCCCACATTGTTTACATACATATGGCCTCTCTCCAGTATGAGTTCGTTTATGTTTTCGTAGGTTAGAGGATTGAGTGAAGTCTTTTCTACATTGATTGCATCTGTAGGCTCTCTCTCCAGTATGAAATGGTTCATTTTTATGAAAATACATGGAAAAACTGCACTCT